>QVAJ01000016.1:7254677-7307769 GCA_003546035.1 Mixornis gularis
TTTTTGTGTGTGTGTGTTGGTTGTTTTTTTCCTCAAAATCAAACCTCAAGCTGCTGGACTGCTAATGGAATTTGGTGTCTGTTTCTCTTGGGATTTGTAAACAGAGAAAGTTCACTGATATCTAAACTATCAGCCAGCTCCAAAGCCTTGTCCTGCTGTTGAGTGACATCTTTTCATTGCTTTTGAAAGGCAGCTTTATAACCTCAAATCCCAACAATTTATTTTCCTGCAATTTTCTCATTTTCCCCGGAAGGCTGAGATCCTTCAAAGTGCTGAAGTGCCTCCATTTCATTCAGTGGGAGGAAAAGAGCTCAGCTTTTCGCTGAGGTTGCCTTGCACCTCCCAAGATTGACTTCACTGTCGAAGGAGACAGAGACAGGGGTGATCCAGAAGGGATTGCAGGGAATCACTGCCTGGTCCAGCCATGGGAACCCAATGAAGTGAGGGTGGGTGGGGTGGAGGTCAGGCTTGCCTGGCATTTGGGTAGTGACCCAGGTCAGAATGATGTGTTATAACCCTAAACTCCAGCCAAAATAAAAATTAGTTGTTATCTACTCCCGAGGATTATTCATCTCAAAGGTTTTAGGACAATGGATGAACCACACCAGCAAAGGGATTCTTGTTCTCCTTCTTCGGTGGTGTGGGGTGTTATTAGATTGTTTAATTTGGCCACGGCCATAATTTGATTAAATTAATCCAGTCCTTATTAAACTGAGATGTAGTCACCGTGCAAAACTATCACAGAATCAGAATATCCAGAGCTGTGAGAGATCCCTCAGGATCATCCAGTCCAACTCCTGGCCCTGCACAGACACCCCAAAATCCCACCCTGTGCCTGAGGGTGTTGTCCAGAGGTTTTTTTGATCTCAGGGGTGTTTAGAGCCATGGCCATTCCTTGGGGAGCCTGTTCCTTTCATCATGATCCTTGGAGATCATGATTCTCCAAGGTTATTTTAAAATTGGGTCTAGCTGTCATATTGATAAGGTCCAATTTTCAAGTCAAAAGTGACTTGAATATGGTTTTGATGCAGAGAACACCTGGGTCTGTTGGTAAATCTCCCATCTAGGCAGAGGCAGGGCATGGCCAGGGCCCAGGCTCTAAACTAGAGGGATGTCCCTTAACATATTTTTAACAAGGCTCTTAACAATAATAGCTATAAAATACTTAAAACACAGCAAACTGCTGGAACACATTTGTATAAAATAAACAATTCAGATGTGGGACAAAAAAAGTTAATCAAACTGTACAGAATCTCATTTTCTTGAAATTTTTTTCAGCATAGAGATGCTAGCTGGAAAGAGTCACAAGACTAACAGTTCATGGGTGCCCGAACACCCTCTGAGGGAAAACCAGAGACAGGTGTCACAAAAAAAGAGTAAAATATATTGAGAGCTCTGTTTGTATAGCACTGCCATGGCAGGACTCTGTGGGTGTGCATCTGGGGGCTCACACCTCGTTATTTAGGTCCCTCTCGGACCCTGCAGCTGTTTTCCAGTGCAGTACAGAATCAGCACTGACATACAGAGTTCACTGGAAAAAAAATCGTCTCAACACTGATGTTTCCCTTCCTGTTTTCCTACAGCTCTCTTAGCATCATTTCAACAACAATTTTAAGACTGGATAAATGATTTAAGGCAGAATGTGATTGCTGCCTCTAGTTTTTAGGTGGGGAAAAAAAAAAAGTAATTCTCTGTTATTGGATCTATTTTTTATTATTATTTTTAACAATATAATTTTAGGCTGAAATTTTGACAGCTGAATTGCAGAAAGAATGAATAAATTACAGCCATTCACACCTGCCATTTAGTAAATTTCTTTTTTAATGACATATACCCAGTTGATATGCCAGCACCATAAATGATTACGTGCAATGCAAAGCATTCAAGAGCAAATCCTCTCTCCCATTCAGCCAGCTGACAATCACATGGGGTATATAAAGAGTGACAGGGAAATGACATTTTGACACTAATGTGCTAATTGCTGGTGGCAAGAGGCCGTGGATGATGACGATGATGATGGTGAAGGGGGAATTTTGGCTGTGTTGACTCATCGATGAGTGTTTTAAAGAGGACACAGGAGGGACTGTTAGAGGAGAGGGAAAGGCTGCAGAAAGGCAGTTAGGGCAGGCAGGATTTGAACAACTGGAGTCACCAACCCTGGCAGTGCCCAGAACACGTGTGGAGGTGGCACCTGAGGATGGGTGAGTGGTGAACATGGAGGAGAAGAAGAGGAGAAGAAGAGGAGAAGAAGAGGAGAAGAACAGGAGAAGAGAAGCCATCGTGTGCTCCTCAAAAGAGTTTATTCTCTGAGGAAGGCAGTGACGAAAAGCCAAAAATCAGCGTTCTGCGGAGTGTTTTAAATGGGGGAGGTAAAGGGGGAGGGTACAATTCTTCCTTCAACCAATCAGGGATACAACAGGGAGGAGACTGGGGAGGGGCTCCAATATGACAGCCAATAGCAAAGACAGCGGGAGGGGAAAGGGTCACAGGGACCAATGGGACCTCGCGGAATAGCGGGATTCCCAGGAGGGATTAGGACAGCAAGGGCTGACACGGAACTTTCTGGAACCAAGGGCAGGGATTAGGGAGGGTTGACATTTCTGTAGATGAGGTAAAAGGCAGGTCTGGGGAGTGATGGACAGCTGGGGGAGGAAGGAGATAACCTGGACGATATCAAACATATCAAGGGAAAACAGGGAGGATCCTTTGGGAAAATCACTTCAGAACAGCTTAACAAAACAGTGGAGCTGGCTGATGGTTGGACTTCATGATCACAAAGGGCTTTTCCGAGTGTTGATTCTATGATTTCAGCTCTTCAGCCATTAGTTTCTTAACCAACAGCCTTGAACTCTGGGGTGGGTTTCACAGCAAAAAACTTGCAGCTTTTGAGATGAAAACACAGATAGTACACACTGGGAAGAAAAAAAAGGTTTTTTCCCATTTCTAGGACAAATGAAGTAGCATTTCCTCGTGCTGTTACCTTCTGCAGCAACCAATAGAGCAAAAGAGGTTTCACACCCAGCTGTGGGTTGTGTCTAGCAGGGGAAGATCTGCAGTCAGCTCCAAATTCAGCAGTGTCCCAAAGAAACTTCATTGTAGGGAACGCTGAAAAAGCTGCCACCAAATGTCTGCTCCTACAGAAATACAGGAAACACGGAGCTCCGTGTTCAAGTGTCAGTCAGTGTGTGACAGGGTGTGAGCTGTTAAAAACAAAGCATGGATTCAACACGTTCCCATTGCTGTACGAATTTCCAACTGGAATCCTCCTAGCAGCAAAGAGATTTTCCTCACCTCTCACAGGGTTAGTTTTCAGTGCATTTGCAGGAAGTTTGAGCAGTTAGGAAGTTATAATAGGTGAATTTTTGGTGATACAGTTATAGCGTGTTTGCCAAAGATTTTATTATGAGAAAATGATTTTTCTCATTACTTTATATTTTAAAAGAGCTTCTTCAGCATGTCTATAGTTCTTTGGTAAGTATGTAAGGCAGAAAGATACTCAAGTCAATTCTAAATAATTGGGATTTTATATTGTAATTCCATTTGTTTCTGCAAATATTTTAAAACTATGATTCACTGGGGATGAATTTCTACTAACCTGTTTTTTATTATCTCATTTTACACTACACCTTTTTAATATATTTTTAATGTGCTATTAGTCATTGCAATAACTCTTTCTCATTTTTCCCCATTGGCTTCTCAAGCTGCTGTAACACAAAACGATTTTCCTTTCTGTGGGTTCTTTTTTGGGGGGATAATCTTGAGGGATTTGTGCCCCTGGGAGGAGAACACCAGAAGCAAAGCAAAGGTTTAGAGGTGACAGATCATCCTGAGTGATAGTTCTGCAATAGTTGTCCCTAATTAAAGCTGAGAAAAATATGGACTTTCCATCAGTGCTGGGTTGACTTGGCTGTTCTCTGGTCAGGTGAGAGACACGAGGCAGGAGAGGTGAACAGGAACAAACTGTTTTCAGGAGAGATCCTGAAATTTTCATTCTGTGTTTTATTGCCCTTGATTGATGTGATTGTTCATGGCTTTGCTGATCACAGACAGGTGTTCTGTGGGAAACTCGCCAAAATCACTCAGGAAAGAGTGGCTGGAATCCCTGAAATGCTTGAATTTTAGCTTTGATGTTGGAAAATTTGATGACCGTGACCCTCATCTTCCACCACGTTACTGAACCTGCCACAAGAGGGGGTTTCCCACATTTGGAGGCTTCTAATTTAGAAAAAGTAATGTACCATGATCACTATAACGGTGATTACGTATTAAATGCTCTTTTTTCCTGTCCCTGCCCATGGCAGGGGTGGAACTGGATGATTTTAAGCTCTTTTCCAACACAAATTTCTGATTCTGTGATTTTTATGTACTGATTTTTAGTGCTGTTTCAAAACAGCACTTGGAGATGTCTAAGCTGCTGTCCTGACCGTCTCAATATTTTATTAAGAATGAAGAAAAAGTGTTCTTAAGGAAAATGTATTTTTATTGAAGTGCAAATGAGAAAATGAAGTTCAAATCCAACTATGTTGTTTTCACTTAAAATTCATCATTACCTTGATCTCTCAAGTCTCCAGCTGATCAGTAAATCTTTTTGAAACCTTCATGGTTCCTTTCAGCTTAATGGCAAGTTATGATACCCTTCACGTGTACTTGTTCAGAGCTGGTATTTCTCCTGCTTTAGCTGAAGAGGTGCAGATAAGAAACGCTCTGTGATCTTTAAAATGCGTGTACTTTTATTTTATTTTGGTCTTGGGTTCTTTTTAGTAAAGGAAATGCTAGAATTTTCTCATAGATAATTTATTTATGCATTTTATGTGTTTATTTACCTTGTCAGTTGACTGTTTAAAGTATTTTAAATAAATAATTTCATTATCTACATGTTGATTTACGGCGCACAGCCGCTACTGTCTTCCTGTGGGTTGAGCATCTTTTATAAAGGGGGGACCATGCAAAAATGAAAAATATTCTGAAATGTTTTAGGGCTTTTATTTTTTAGGTCACAATGGGTGTTTAGCAGAGTTCCAAAGATTTCTGTGTTCCAATTTCAAAGCTATATTTAGTTCAAAACTTTCCTTTTTGGTCTGTTCTGTCTTCATTTGTCAGATAAGAGCTGCTCTGATCATACTCACTATGAAGGGAAGTTACAGGATTGTACCTTTCTGGAGAAAAAAAAAAAATATTTGCCCAAGTATCTTTAGACATTGTGCTGTCTGTTCTTAAAATTGAAATCCTTATTTTCTTTAGCTTCTCCCCTTAGGCAGGAAACACATTGCTGTGATAAATATTGTATGGCTTTTAGTGCTAATCATTGTTGATTCATGGCAGGGATGAGCACGTTGTAAAAGGAGATCCAGGATGATAATAAACAAAAAGTATTAAAAAGCATCATAAACAAATAAATACTTAAGCAGCTGCTTTTCAGTGCTCCATTAAAGCTGTTATAAATTAGGAATGTGCTTGTGTGTTTTGGCAAGTTCCCGCTGCGTTCACAGAAAATAACTTACATTGAAAGACAATCTTGCATGGATGAACCCATCCCTCACTCTGGATCTGCCTGATTCCTCTCATAGATCAAAAGCAGAATTTGGGATAATTCAGGAGACTGATCAATTATTTGGCATTTCCCTTCTGCACTGAATTTTGTTTTAAGTTGGGGTTTAGCCAGCACCTTTTCCAGGTACCTTTAAAAGACCTTAAATGTCTTTCATTCAGGTTCTGTTCCCAGAGGAGCAAAGGCAGGAGTGCCCTGCTCTGGCATCAATATCTTTGGCTGTATCACCTGGTTATTTGGCTCTTCGTGTGTACTGCTCCAAAGCTGTGCAGAAAACAAAGACTGCTCCAAGAGATCATGATTTTTTCCACGAGAAAAATCCACTTTTTACATATTTTGGGCCTGTTATTTTTCTTTCTAATGGAATATTTAAAGATAAAGAAAAAATATTTAGGGGCCAATCATATGTTTTCCATGTCAAATGGGTTCCCATGCAGATTTTGAGATGGAGGAAAGCTCTCTACTTATATTTTTCCACTGTTTTAGTTTGTTCACATAGTCCACTGGAGCCTGATTCTTAGTCTTCATAATTATTGCAATTTCTTTGAAAATGGTGGAGCTGGACTGGTCCAAGGTTGTCAAATGTTTTTCTAGAGAACTGAATTTGTGACTGCATTTTCCCTGCTGGTGTTGGTATTTAGTGATCTCCAGGGTCCCTTTTCTCTGTGACTTTAGTGGGATTTAAGGGAATGCCATTAAAAGATTTTAATTGCAGAGAGTCCTCTGGATGGAACTCTTCTCTTGCAATATTTATTTCAGCCTGTTTTCAAAAAGGGGCTGTTGATTGACAATCTCTATTCTTTTTGACAGAATGATTTCACCTTATTTCAAGTAGAATTTATTACATGGCATTGAAATTATAGCTCTTAAGTTTTTTTAGAGACTGACTTGCTGCAGACTTTAAAGTTTGTACAGTTTCTTTATCCCGAAAGGTACTGGGGGTAAAATCTTAACTTTTTACATGAGAGGTAAAGTGAAATTCTCTCTGACTGTGGTAGGAAATTGTAGAGAAAACCCAGGACAAAGTTTGTGGCACTTAAATTGAGGCATAACTTTCATTTACAATTTTTCTGGGTGAATACACCTCCCTCACCAGGTACTGGTAAAATATTAATCGTATCAGTGTTGTGTCATGCAAAGGGTTATTGCTGTGAGAGGGAGGCACATTTCCTAACCTGTTTTGTTGTATTTCCTCACAAAGAGATGCTGAGAGCAGCTGAATTCCTACCCATGGAAATCTGTTTGGCCCTAAGAGAGAAACCAATGTCTGGCACTTTGATGAGAAGAAGAGAATTTAAAAATGCACTTTTTACTAGTTTAGAGGGAAGCCAAGAGTGAGATTATCAGCCATGAGAACAGCTCTTGTTTGTAAGGGTGTGTATGCAGTGCCTCTTAAAAGTAAAACCTTCTTATTCCTCTCCAGTTCCTTGCTCACTTTGCTTCTTTCCTCCTCACTTTATTGATCTGATGCACTTTTGCCTAAATTGATCCCTGAGGTTGTAGATCAGCCCTTTAAAAAAAATCTCCTTGATAAGTGGGGAAACTGGGGATATCCTTTACAGCAAGTATTTGGTGAATTTGTCGATGTACAGGCTGTGCAAAAGTTGTAGAGGTAGAACCAGAACACGATTTTCAGAACATCTGCTTGCACCAGGAGAGTCCAGCACCTGCTCCCCTGCTGCTGGGTAACCCAGAGAGCAAGGCAGAGAAGTTGTCTTTTATACCCAGAATTTAACTTTTCAAAGCTTCCTGCACTGAATATTGATTACAGAACAGTGTATTAATTAGAGAAATCTCTGATGTTCTCTCAAGATTAGAAGATTGTTACAGGTTGCTTTTTTTTTTTTTTYTTTTACAGACAGAATTAAGTTAGACATTTACCAAAAAGTACTTAACAAGAAAGATAATTTAAAAAAAATTCTTTAGTGCTGCTCAAGTGCTATTGGCACATTAATATGGAGTTTCTCTACTGATTTTCCTTAAATCCTGGCTATTTCATGTATATTTTAGATGAACCTGTTGTACCTGCCAGAGATCCATTCCTATTATTTCCTAAGTTGGCGTTACCCTTGAAATATCTTTCTGTCTTCAATTGGCCTTTTAATAAATGTATGGATTCATTCACAAATAAGGATGGCTGTGATTCATCAGCTTATCTCACTAATGAACGTTTATTGCATTTAACCTCCTGGTGCCTCCCAGGCTGCCTAGGATAGAGTGATTTGTGCCCTAGACTTCCATCCTGTTGGCAAAGTGAGCTGTGGTCTTGCCACAGGAAATTTCTTCCTTCAAAACTGTACATAAATAAAATATTTGTTCACGCTGCTGTTTGAGTGGAGAGGAAGGTCTTTACTCCCTTACGCAGAGAGCGATACCTGCTGCAAAGAGCAAATCCTCATTTTCATATTTAATGAAGCCATAATCAATGGTAATGGCTGAAGATTGCATTAAAGAAGTCTTAATGCTCCTGTCAGGGGAAAGTAATTTTACTGGAAACAAGCTAGTTAATCAGCCTCAGAAAAACTCCGTGTGTTTTATTATACAGGCAGGTTTTCCAAGGACGAAGAAGGAAACATAACAAAAGCAGGAATCAATTTTAATCTTCAGAAATCTCTCTCACATTGGGCGCTATGTGGATTTGTTCTCTCAAACACCCAGTGCCGGTCCTCTTTTTAAGTTTACAAACTAAAAAAAGGCTGAAATTTGTAAAATATTTATTTCTTCCCTACGCTCTGTACAATTTTCATGCAGATGCAGCTAAATTTCCCTGTTAGATGAGTCTTGGTAAAACAGCTAAACTGGCAGAGTACCAGGAGAAGCCGCCAGGCAAATATTTCTCTCAGCACATGCTGTACATTGACACCAAACTTTAACATCACAGAAAGGCGTGTGCAGGGGGATCTCTTGTGCATCCCCAAATCTTCACCGTGAGGGGGAAATGAAGCCTGAGAATTTGGCTGGCAGAGCAGGAGCTGCTCCCCTCACAGCACTGGAGGACTTCTGTGGAGAGAATTGCCTGGATCACACACTGGACAGGGAGAGCCTTGTGGATTGTCGAGGCTGGGAGTGTTGCACTTCAGGAACAGAAAGATGAGCAGGCACACACAGCAGCAGATCAAAGGAACAACTCCCCTTTATTTCAAAATCTGACTCCATTTATATACATTTGTACAGGGGTCAAGAGATTGGCTACAGAGGTCGCCACCTCTCAACCTGGCTGGTGGACATCACCATCAATCATTTCTTCTCTCAGAGGAGAACTATGTAAACATTCTAAAAATACACATTCTTTACATGAAGCTGTGTGAGAAACTTCTGCACAAAGACAGAAAGCAGAAAATTCAGGGCAACAGAGCCTTGCACTTAAACTCTCTCCTCTGTCTGGATTTGGGCTGCCAGGCCCATCCTCCCTGTGGCACAGACACACAATTTGTTATCCCACGTGAACCAGAACATTCAGGAGTCACTTTGCCACTGAGATCCCACCACAGGAATGATGGAACATGCAGGGTTTTGTGCCTGGCTTGCAGCTGAAGGGCAGGACAAGCCTGCCTAAAGGTTTGGGTACAAACCCCACTTGTGCACCAATATCTGTGATTGCGATGGCCTAAGGTTGGGAATAACTTCTGGAAAATGATGGTTTTTACTTGTACAACAGAGTGGGAAGCGAAACACTCCCTTTGGAGCACTGAGCCCTTCTGAAAGGTTCTCTTGAATAAGAGATGTGCCCAAAAGCTTTTCTCTTTTCTCAAAGTTATATTTTTCAGTCAGTTCAGATCAATGCTGGTTTTCTGGGGAGGATATTGATTTGTTTGCTCTGGAATTCAATGGGAATTGCAGTTCCTGCACATACTATGGAGGCCTCTTCAGGTACAGAGGTTACCTGGTGTTGGGGTCAGAATTGTTCAGTGAACTGAACCTCTCTGGAATTGGCACCACTGACACTGTCAGAGAGAGGGATGTTCCAGTGGAATCAGCAGGAACAGAAGGTGTGGAACAGCACAAGAGCAATGGGAAATCTGGATGTGTGGAGATTGCTCTTGGTGGGCTTTGCTCCTTCCTTTGGCTGGGGAAATGCAAAGACACGTTGCACCTTCACCTCTTTGCTCATTGCTGAAAGACCTTTTCTGCTGCTCTGATGGAGCAGAGAATCAAGTCCATTTCTTCTGCTTTTGAAAGAAAAGCTGGATCAGCCTTTTCTGCTGATGTGTTCAGAACAAGCCTCATTTCTTATACACGTTTCTCGGAGCATTTTGCGTTGTGTGTGCATAAGGAGAAGAGATTGTGTTACAGTTTTGTAATTAAAATGCAGCTGAAAATCATTGATCTGAAAAAAAAAAATCCAGTACAGAGAGAAGGAAACATTGCTCCTGGTTTCAAGTGAGAGCTGAGAATCAATCACAATCTGTTGGATGCTGTGGGACTGCCACATTTCTAGCTAGTTTCAGGCTATTTATAAATGCATTTATAAGTATAATAATGGTCACTGCTGCATTCTGTAGAGTGGTGGAAGGAAAATCTGGACTTAATGTTGGAAAAAAAGGCTGTTGGAATTGCCTTTAAAAGGGAACATTAATGTTCCTACAGTAGAGAACAAGAAAGTAAAGGAATAATGATGGAGACTTGATCTAATTGGTTTTCTGACGCTCCCATTTTTGTGATTCATTTTAAGAACTCTTTCAAGCTTGTGTAGCTATGAAATAAACGGAACAAATTGGAAATGTGGAAACTAAATAAATAATGATCTGCCCATCATGTTACTATTACTGCTGTCAGTAGTAGTAACATGCATTTAACAATTCTTCTGCATTAATAGGAATGTGTGCATAATAAAATGTGTAATAAAATCCAGCCCATCTCTCCAAGAACTTGATCCCGTGTCAGAATGTTTGCTAAGTCATTCTCCATCCAGACAACGACTTGTACACTGCAGGAGAAGTGTCACTACCCTGCAAATATTCGTGGGCAGTACCTGGGAACCAGTTTGCTCACTAATGTGGATCTAAATTTAGGGCCTTAAATTTCCATGGTTACTTAATATTTGAAGAAGGTTGAAACCTGCCGAAGCAATATCCCTTCAGTATATTCAAGGGCAGGGAAGATGATGACGGTTTCATTTTATGTTTTTCTTGTGCTGATTTGTTTTGATGTCTGTATTTCCTTCTGGAACCTCTGCCTACCCTCTCTGCATGAGCTGTAAACAGCAAAATAAGCATTTTTCATTGCAGGCACCTCTCTAGCAGTACAATAAGGTGCCACAAACCACTGGAGAACACAAACCTGTGCAGAACATCGCAGTGAGGTGGTTCATAAAGCTGTGACCCTGCACGGCCCTTCACTGACCACCAAGAGGCTTTTTGTATTTGCTTCTTTTCCATGTGAGGAAATAGCCTCTGAAAATGATGCAAAAAGAAATCATTTTGCTTTTCACAATCACTAGTAATAATTTTCCTGAACTAAGTTTCCCTGCTCATATTTCCATTTAATTTCACCTGTCTGGGGCACACCCTTGCTGCTGCTCAGGCTGGGACTAACTGGCTGCCCACACCTTGGTCTTTTTTTTTTGATTCCCATTCAAATTCCTCCTGCCTGTCCCACCGAGGACAGAGATTTCCAAGGAGTCACAACTTCAGCTGCTCTGAACAACATTTTGAGGTGGTTTGTCACAAACATGAGTATCCCCCTGTCAGGGAAGCTCTCCTCAGCTGTATTCCAGAGGCATAAATCTGTTACTGATTATATGGATTCTGTTTAAAGGGAGGAATTAAATGGTTTTGTCTTGCGGCGGGATGCCAGGGATATTTGTACTGCAAATCCTCGTTTTGTGATTTTACAAGGAGTGCTTCATTACCGAGCGGAGAACTTTTTATACAGCCGTGGGGAATTCACTGATCAGGAAAACATTCCAAAATATCATAAAGGAAAATTAGACTTGTAGGAGATTATGCAAATGAAGCTGTTTTCTTACAGAGGGAGAGGAATCCTTAAATTTTCTTTTGTTTAGGTTTCGCATGTTTGCCTACATGAAACGAATGGGGGAAATCAGATTTTTTTTTTGTCTCTAAATACCAGTGCTGGTTAGTTTTCTGTGTTTACTTCTCTGTTACTGTATTTGAGAACTGAAACATTAAATGAAAATTTTGCTTGTGATACTTTCTAAACATAAAAATCAATAGCTTACGTGTTGTAAATATTTACAGCTGTTTGCCTCACACATTTGTATATTTTTCAAATGTTCTAATTGAATAAGCCCGGGAAGGAATCGATACAAACAGTTTTGTTCATTAGAGTTGCACAAATACAACCTCTTTGAGTAACAGATGTATTTATTGTAGTATCACGTTTCAGTTTCCAGGGAATTTTAAGAAACTATTTTCAGAGCTGGAGCAGAAATGATGTTTTTTTCCTCCTCTGTAATAATCGTGGTGTAGTTGCCAACACGTGTAACTTTTTAGTAACACTAATTACTTTTGATGCGTGCGGCAAAACATGAACAATGTGAATATTATATCTCCGTTAATTACTTTTAAAAAAGCATGTATATATTTAATTACTAGAGCAGCTGGTCAGGTAGGAGATCAGATTTATGGGAAGGGTTTTGGCTACAGCAGCTGAGAGAAGATGCTGAGCTTCTTATTCCAAAAGGGGCTCTCCCAGAATTATTTGAGTGAAGCCAAATCAGTGTGGAAAATTCAGCAGGTGAACGTGTCAATGAAATGACACCAAATTCGAAACACATTTGCACTGATATAAATTAAAAATAACTTCATTTAAATCTACGTATTTATTAATATTTTCTATATCTTTACATTTGTTGTCCTCTATACCAAGTGTATGTGTATATAATATGGAAATTAACTCCATGACATGAATGCAAAATGAAATTGCATCAAAGAAAAATACACAGGCACTCATAATTATACATATATTAAAATATTTCTCTTTGCTTCAGAGCAATACATTTCAATAGATTTCGGGTTGAAGAATGTACTTAAAGCATTCATTTGTTTTTATGAGCCTGAGATGCTCCTGTGCTATTATTCACGGAGTCATCCCAGCACCATGACCTGCAAACTTGTCAGAAATTATTTCCAGCACTGCACAGTCTCCACATGCAGTAACCAGGACAGAAGATGAAATGAAAGTGCTTTATGAAGTTTGCCCAGAAAACTCATCATTTATACTCTGTTTCTATGTAAGTGTCTCATAAATGGTTAACTACTTTTTGAATAAATCTGTCATAAATGTTTAATTGAGGGGCACTGGGTTGATTTTAATTATGGCTTATAAACATCTGTAGCGTGGGTAATTTATAATGCAATTTGTGGGTCTGCACATAGATCTCACTGCTTTAGGAACAGGCGCAAAAACAGAGAATGAAAAATTTTCTTTTGCACAAAACTGCTTTTTGTGCTAATTTCTTTCCAATTCCTGGACACTGGGGCCACTTTGCAACATTTTCACCCAAATCCTGATGGAGCAACACCCTCATGATGCCTCACAGAGACATTTTTATCCTTGGCAGGTCAGTGAGCAAACCATTAGTTTAAAAAAAAGATTTTTGGAAGCCAACTGTAGCGGCCCATTCGATTACATTGCATTATTGAGGATATAATGAATATATCCTGTATGGAATATATCATATATCCTATATAATGCCTTTTTCCTGAGCACGGGAATGTGATTGTTTGGAAGCAGCAGGAAATGTTCTGTGTGTGGAGCTCCAGCAGCACACACAGGAGATTCCACAACTGCTACACCTCCAAATCATTGTGGCTCATTTACAGCTGTCATAGGGGGGTTGCTGTAGACAAACGGGCATAAAATAATTATAATTATAATCAAATTTGATACGTTTGGGGACTTTTTTTTCTTTTTTTTTTTTTTTTCTTTAGTGGATATTAAGTTTGGGATGGGGGTATGGAAGTCACTGGTCTTGCCAAAAGTCCAGGAATTTATGATATAACTGTAGAGGGAAATCTGTGATCCTCAGCCTTTTGTTTATATAAATATCATGTGTAACAACTTATTGATGATCTCATCCAATGATGAAGCGTGTGGCAAGGGCAGGGATGGACATCAGCAAACACCTCAGAGACAAAAACTCTGACTCAGTTGCTGACCTTGTTGATTGCTGGGGAGATTTACAACTCACATCCCTAGAAAGTAGGATTTCATAAAAGTTACAGGGAAAACAAACAAATAAATCACAGGGATTCGAAGTAAAATATTTCTTGATTATTTAACTGAAGTTTTTTGCATGGAAGAAATCCACTCAAGCTCTCAGGGATAGAAGGTTGATATCATTTGGAATTTTCATTCTTCCTTGCATTGAATCAGGGCTCCACTCAAAACTATAAAAGAACTGAGGCTGGAGGGAAACTCAGTGAATGGGTTTGACAGAAGGTGTTTACAGATTGCTTTGAGCTTTGTGGTATATTGGCATGGACATTTTCAACACTGGAAATTGTGAGAGCAAATGCCGACAGGGAACCCAAGGCAGGACCTGTGTCTGCTCCCAAGTCCTGTTTGCCTCCCAGTTTACTGCAAACCGGGAAAGGGGATGGGTGGAATGGACCAACCTGTGATGGCTCCACCCAGAGCATCCCTTACATGGGCCAGACCCACCTTCTCCCCAACAGACAAGATTTCATTGAAGTCCAGAGTTAAAAACTTGAATTTTAACTGTGTTCAGGCTGAGGGTTGTGGAAAAGTACCCAGTGGAAAAGTTTGAAAATTGGAAATTGTTGCCTGAGTTTTACTGTTCTTTCTCTTTCTCTAGAATGTTCACACGCAGCCAAATGTAAATAAAATCTATTCCTAGAATGTTTACATACTTCTCCTGTGAGAGAAGACATGATTGATGGTGGTATCCACCATTTGGGTCAAAAGGGTGGTGACCTGTGTAACCAATCCCTTGACCTCTGTACATATCTATAAATATTTGGAGTCAAAATAAAGATTAAGAGACAGCCTTCTAGAACTTCTGTCTCTGGAACCTTTCTCTCGTGTTCCTAGATTGAGACACACCCAGCTTCGCCCCGCGACAGGAAATCTCTTTCTGGGTCTCATTTCTGAGGATAATTTGGCATTGACTGATGCTTGTTTTCTTTTTGCCCAAGAAGGAATATGTGCATCTATAAAGTAGAAATGTATTAAATTAAAGTATAAATGTACTTGAGCAATCTGACTCTGACTTAGTGACACTATATTTGCACACAGCTCCAGAAATCTTCATGATCTCCAAGTATCCAATTGCTGGCATGATGGATCTATCATGACCTGTTCTGTGCTCAATTATTAATTTTCTGTTAAGGAGTTCCATAGTCAATATTTAGATGGTTTATGACGTACAGAAGCTTTTCCACACTCATATTTTCTTTGCAGGGACATAATGTAGCCCTTTCAGTACTTAATCAATTACACACAGAGTTAAAATGTCTCGATTTGTTGTTTAAGGTCCCTTCCCAACATGATGCATCAATTCTAAGGGAATAAAACCAGGGATATCTTGGCCTGCTTTTAATCCTTGCAGGACTCCACTGAGCAGGGCTCAGGTGCCAGTTCAGGCTGTAAAGTTGTGCAGCACAAAGATCCCTTCAGCCCCAAGTAGTTGTGAAAAAGGGAGAGAAAAGGTTCTGGAGCCTGTGGTACCGGAACAAAAGTACAGGAAAACCATTTTATTCTAACCCTACTTTCCACACCTGCAGTGGGCAGAGTTAATAGATAATTAAAAACACTTTTTTTTAAGCGCCCTGGAGTTTGGTGTCTTCTCAGAGTTAGATTTCACCCAGAATTAAGCACTTCTGAAGATGCTTTATCTCACCTTTCCTAAATTTTTATGTTAGAATGGGATGAACTGCATCCAAAATTGCCAGTCCCTCTTTAATGACTATAAAAAAAAACCCCTAAAAGACTGGATATGTGATCCTAAAATGGTTGTAACTGAGTGAAATTAATCACGCTTGCTGAAGTAAGCAATTTAATTAAAGACTTAATTCAGGAAAGAATATCAGGATCCCTACTGAAAATATATATCACGCACCCCAAATTGTATTCTTATTACAAATATGGATAGTTCTGAACCCTGTGATTTATACAAGATAGTTTCAAGGGCCTGTTTTAAAATCACAGAGCACACTCTTGCAGCATCTGAATCATTTCTTTAACTCGGCTATCAGCGGCTTTGGAATATGATTTAACCAAAAAAGATCATTTGAAGAAGGGCTGCAAAGATTTCTACGTGCAGATATTTCAGTCTCAAGGTGGGGAAAAAGGCAGGAAACCATTCTGTCTTCTGTTATTCCATATTGCTCTTAGGGAATGAGCTGTGTGGGCTGGATTTAAGGGCTGACCTGTTTGAAGTGCAGGTTTCCAGAATTACTGATGGTGTTTATCCTTCCTCCTGTGGGCTCCTTTACAGTGGGAAGCTGCTGAACTGGGTCAGGAGAGTCCATGGGGGAAGAATGAGTCCTTTCTAAGGATATCTTTCCAAGACATGCCTTGTGATCCTCACTAAGGGTTTGCTCCATTCTTACTTTGAGACCTTAAAAATCAAATATTCCACTTCTGTTTGTAGTTTTAATAGGAATGACTGCATCTGTGATATGATTTATCCAGAAAATTGCAATGGACTAAATGCAATTCTCTGAATGAAGAACAGGGAGTAGTTGCCCAGTTTATTTATTGGATCCAGCAGTGAAGTCCATTATGAAATATTGCTCAGGCAAGGTGAATTTAAATAAGTTCAATAGGGCAGACACTAGGAGGCCAACCAAATAACTTATCCAGGAGTTCAGCTGCAGAAGGGGGGTGGAAGAAAAACAAAACTCACCTAAAAAAGATCCTGTATTGTGATGGAAACACTTATCCCTCAGATAAAAACTCTCAGATGTTTAATAGATCAAATGCCTGGGACTTGACGATGAAATCAATACAGAGATGAAATAATCCATCAGAATGAAGTGTGTGCCCTGGTTCCTGCAGAGGAAGGCAGAAGCCATGTGAGATGATTTGCCTCCTCATTAGGACATCTGATTCTCCTTTTATTAGCACTGCTTTTGTAATATTGAAGCACCCTCAGCTTTTCTGGGTTAATTTTGGATCGATGTAGGTGCTGAGAGTCCCAGTGACAGACTCAGAGGTGACAGGGCTGGGTGTTCCAATTCTATTCCCACTTTGTGGTTTGAGATTAAAGCACACAACCAGTGCTTTAAAATGAGAAATGATGAGAACTTCCCAGGTGCCATAATTGCTGAATCTGTGGTGTTGCATATTCATAACCCTACACCCATGTGAAAAATTGAAAAATTGGATACTTGTGTAAATTGCTGGTAGCAAGCAGGGAAAGGGTCCAAGGGAGAAGAGGCATAAAAAACAAAAAAAGAGGCACAGATCATCCCTTTGTTTTATCTTTCATTTCACGTATATTGAAGTGAGAAATTCGGGATGTAAAAAGGGAATAAAGGCAATGTAATGCTGTGTAATACCTAATACAGACCTTCAAGGTCAATCCTGAATTCCACAGCCTCACCTAAGATAAATCTTTGCTTTAGTAGTGCTGGGCCAAATTAGATCAACAGAAATTCTGGCCCACCGTCTCAAAAAAACATTTCCAATCAGGGAAGATTGACCTTGCACTAAGAGATCTTTTTAAAACATAATATTATTACTTTTTAATCAGGAAGGATGCCAGGGTACCTTGCTTGGACATAGAAGAACAGTGCAAAGTGATTTCTCTGAAGTAATGACGTGGTTTTGACTAAAGCCCACTGAGACAGGGGAGTGTAATTGCTGCCTTTGTTATATTTGTAAGAAGTCAATCTTTTTATAAAAGTAGGTAATTTATGGAATGAGATCTTCCATCTGTGAGTGTGGCCCTGATCAAAGGATTATTGAAATCTGCAGAAATGTTCCTTTCTTAGAAAAATCTCTCCATTCTGTTGTTTCTCCAGAACAAATGCAGAACATACACAGAGTGTAGCCTGGGCTTCTTATTACCCAGTTCTCACTGATGGTAATTTTTAGTGTTTTAAAAAAATAGGCACTTAGGGTTACATTACTCTGCTCTATTTTGAGGGGTTTTTTCCCATTTGGAACAATTTGCTGTTGGAATGAAAGGAAAAAATATTTTTTCTCATTTTCGTTATCAGGCATTGTTCAATTTTAATATACTCCTGATTTAGAACTCACTGCTGTTCCCTTCCTGCCAGTGCCCCAAGTTCCCTTTCCAAAGGACGCTGGTGCTGTGGGATCAGATATACCTGGGCTGTTTACCCAGAACTGAGAAGTGCAGTTTGGCCTCCAAATCCAGAGTTTTTCCTGGCTTGATGGATGTGAATTGGGTTCCCAGTGATCAGCAACGTTTTGTTTAATAAGGGCTAAGGGAAGGGTCTTTTGCCATCCCTGTAAAAACTCAGAATTCTAATTCTGCTTGGCAGGCCTGGATGGAGACAGGATGAAGGAGGCTTTGAAGTGAAAGATGGTCAGTTCTCCCCCAGAAGTTCAGAATGCAAATAATTGTCAATCCTTTTCTACTGACCTAAGTGAAGTCTCAGAAGCCTCTATTTTCTTTTCTACATTTATCTTGATTAAGGATGCCACCTTACTTAGAGGTTGGGAGAAACTGGATATTAGCTTCTTTTTGTGGGGATAAAGTTAAATAATTAATCTATTTTTTTTCCCGGTTTATTTTTTGTCATGAAGTTTAGGGGAAGCTTTGTACCACATTCAAGAGGTAATTTCTCACGGGTATTTCTGGATCTGAAATTCACATCAGGCCTTATTTATTTGTAGGACTTTAAAAATTGCTGCCTGTTTATAATTTGCATTGCTCTGGCCACAACTCTACCACCCAGATACAGATGGAAGGGCAAAGAACGGGAAACTGTTAAGGAAAAGGTAAAGAAAAGCTAAAAGAAAACATTTGGATTCTAAAACAGAAATAAGTGCAGAATATATATTTTTAGTAACCTCTCTGCTTGCCCTTGACTACAAAGTTTGCATCTGCATTTTAACAGCGTGCATATGCCTGAAATCAAATTTGAATGATTGCAGGCAATTCCAATTTTCCATGGGACCTGGGAAAGCAGCACGGTGCCTCAGGTGGGTTGTGAGCATCTCTGACAGAAAGCTTCAGCTGCCAGGTTCAAACCAAGGGCTCAGGGTGTGAGCAGGGCACTCTGGGCAGGAGGTGTCGAGTCGTGGCCTTTTTATCTCTGATGGTTTTATAAAAGTGGAGGGAAGAGCTCAGCACCCTCCACCTCCCCTGCTGCAGCTGGAGTTCAGCTGGCACTGACCAAACTCCTCGTGGGATTTGGGCTGCCTTTCTGCACTGTTGGCCAAATGTATCACAGAATCACAGAATCACAGAATCACAGAATGTGTAGGTTGGAAGAGACCTTCAACATCATCGAGTCCAACCCAGCCCTAAGACCTCAACTAGATCATGGTGTCAAGTGCCACATCCAGTCTCTTTTTAAACACATCCAGGGATGGTGAATCCACCACCTCCCTGGGCAGACTATTCCAGTATTTAATCACTTTTTCAGTGAAAAACTTCTTCCTAATATCCAACCTGTATTTCCCCTGATGCAGCCTAAGACTGTGTCCTCTTGTTCTGTCAGTTGCTGCCTGAAGAAAGAGACCAACTCTTGTACTTGTGGGGGAAAAGTTACACAGGCATCCTGGAAATTTCTGCAGCTGACCTTTCAGCAAAGAAGCCGAAATTGCTTGTGTGTCTTTTTTTTGAGAATGGTCCCGTCTTATTTTTAGGGGGTTGATTTTAATGATGTCGAAACGTCTCATCTAGTCTCTATTTGTTGTGATTTTTCCTGATTGATTCCTAGTGCTAGCCAAACTCCAGAGAGAACATGGGCCCTTTGTGTTTTTCGTGCCTGGGGCTGAATCTTGCTCTTTGTATGTTGAATAGATATTCTTTCCCTCATAAATCACTGCCCTGTCATGTCTGCCTGCTGCGAGATGTTCAATGCATATCATCATTTACATTAAACCATTTACTTCAAGGGAACGTGTTATATTGCCTTATGAGTTATGTGATCTGACATATAAGATTATGTTATGAATTGGCACTTAGAATATTAGAACAGTGGGACGTTTTATAGCTTGTGGTCATGAGCCAAGAAGTAATTCATGCCTTTTCTTAATAAACTTTGCTGGTCAAAAGGGAAACAGGCATGAGAGTGTGACACTTTTACTTAGGGAGGAACCTGGTTAAGAAAAAAAATCTTTGGTGATTTGCTTAATCCTGCAGCCTGTTTATATCTGGAGGAAGAGCAGTGGGGTTTTTTTTCAGCTGCATCTCCATTGTCCTATGTCCTCTTTTACTAAACTTGCAATTCCCAGTCCATCTGGAGAGACTGTAAATGAACAAGTGTGAAGGATTCCCCTTGCCTGGGCAAGGAAGGATGGTTTGCTGCAGGGGGAACCGTGATGAGAAAAACTGGGAGAACTGTAGAGGGGAAGGCAGAGCTGTGGTAGGTCTGTTTTTGTGATCCCTCTAAAAGACATCCCCTTATCTCTTCAGGGCATGAACTTTTGGACAGTGCCAGATAGGAAATTAGACTTCATTGATTTCACTCCTCATACAAATACCTGTTTCATGCTATCTGTAAGTCTATAAGGCAAAAAGTCTTCATGCATTTGTTTTTAATTGTTTTTTCCTTTGTGTGTGGGAAGATGGACCGAGTCTAAAATGTGGGTTATCTTGTTTGGGGATCATGAGTTTTGTACAACACAAAATCTGTGAAGGGGATCTTGGTGCTCTGAAAGAATAAGTTGCATTCTTCACAATTTCTTGTATCTTGTACAAAATAGAGATAAATTTCAGTATGAATATGCCACCACAAAATGTCATTACCTGGCGTGTACAGACAATAAACACAATTTGGGAATCCTTGGCGGGGCTAACAATTTTCCGTGTTTTCACCACACGATTTTGCCCTAAAGAAGGAATCATCCCCAGCACTGCAGACAAAATACAACACACCAAAGTGTGAGATCCGTGTCACATAACTCCAGCTAATGCAAATTCCCTCACTGACATTTCATAGATCAATGTCTGGCCTGGGGCAGAGAACACCTGAAAGCTCTTCACATTGTTCCCACGGTGTGACAGTGGCTGCAGCGTGCCTGGGAACAGGCCTGTGTATAAGTCATGTTCCAAACCTCCCAGGAGTGAATAATTCATTCTGCCAAAACAACTGTGCTGCTCATGGGGAAAAAAAGGTTAAATACCAGTATTGCTAAAGGTTGACCTGCCCATACATCTTCTCCGTTCTGTCATAACATTCAGCTGGGAATGCCCCATTATTTCTTACTCAATTTATATGCTTCTGACTGCATTAGCTCTCTATAGATAGTAACAGCTCTTGACAGTTCTTCATCTCTATTTAATATTACTGAAGTTTCTTTTGTGCACCGGGAGAAGTTTGTTTGTTATTCCTGCCACAGCTGACAGTTCACCAGTTCACCCTTCCAGCCCTGCTGGCTGCAGTGCAGTGGCACTCCCAGAGCACTGCTCAGTGATACCACCTCATTTAGAGCTTAAAAGAACCTGCCAGACATCTAAATAGAGAATGTGAGGAAGCCCTAAAGGCTGGAAAATTATTGCCCTGTACCAATATAAATATGCTCAAAGCCTGAACTCAATAATTCTTACTAAATGTTTTTATTGAGCAAGGCCTTCAAGTTTTTAATGATACACGTAATTGCAATTCAAATGCCCTTGATTGGAACCATAATAGACCTTTCTTCTTATATTTGTTTTGCTCCCCTGGGGCCTTTTGTCTAAAAGTACAAAATGATAATCAAACATGTAATTAGTTATGGTGAGAACATAGTCAGGAGGGCTTCCTGCTTTGTTCCAGTTTCTGAAAGTTGGGCTCCAGAGATGTGGATAACCCTCTTGATTTCTTCTTGATTTCTTCTTTCTTCATCCCATTTTTCACTCTTTGTCCTCCTTGGGTTCAAATAGCTGTACTTTTGGAAAATACACCATTGTACAAGTGATTGTTGTAGTGTACAGAGACACAGCTGAGCTTGTGGAGAAGGTGGAACCACAACTCTTCAGTGCAGTGATGTTAGTGAAGAGAATAAACCCTTCCCTTTGTGTAACACATGTAGAGAACATTTAATGTACTGAACATACTGTGGAGAACCACAAAAAGAGTGCAAATCAGCTGAGAAAACTCTGTGGGTGAAATTTTTGAGCTCTGTAGCTCTCATAAAGTTAGATTTTTCAGTCCTTGAACTGGTTAATATTTTATTGTTGGTCTTCAAATTCAGTCTTGTCTTAAGGCTGTAGGCTGGAGACATTGTTCACACTTCTTCAGGCTGGAGATGAGCCTCACTTCCACTCCTGGCCAGTCCTTTTAAACCCAGCAGGTGCATGAAGTAAAAAAATAAAAGTTCAGCAGTAGAGTTCTTTTGACATCTTGGCAGAAAAGGGAAGGGAAGGGAAGGGAAGGGAAGGGAAGGGAAGGGAAGGGAAGGGAAGGGAAGGGAAGGGAAGGGAGACAGGTTATTAAGAGGTTATTAACAAAGAGATTTTCCCAAGAAACCCTCTGTTCCAAACGCTCCAGAACTGTGCATATGTTCTATTTTACCTCTTGGTGCCTAAGGGGAGATTTTGCCAATATGTTCAGATAATCAGCACTGAGAGCTGCAGCCTCTGGAGCAATGGCCTGTGAGTGGGATCTGTGTCTGGCCAACGAGGAGCTCTGGGAGGTGCAGTGGGAAGTTGTGATTCTGGGAATTCTGAGGGATCCTGCCCAGCAAGTGTGACAAATAAACCCTGAACATTGACACACACCAAGACACAACTGCAGCTTGCTGGGACAGCTTCCTCTGCAGATCTCTGTGCGTCATCAGCACAACGAAGGAGCTGCTGATTTTGCAGACATTCCTTCCCCAGCCTGATCAGTTTATATATATTGTTTAACATGATAATGCAGCAAGCTGTTGTTGTTTTGTGGTTTGAAAGCCAGCTGCGTTTGATTGATGCCAGGAATGGGAGTTTTTGTAGAACGACACGGAATTAGATGTAGTCAGTTTACGGGCCCGGGGAAATGAATCTTTTATGAAGAATAAAAGTTTATGATGAAGGAGAAATACTGAAGAAGTGTACATCTCGAATGGAGCTCTTTTGGACAGGATGTCTGTTGTAGAGCCTTTCAAAACATACATTTGGGCCACTGTACTCTGAAGAAGGAGATCTCTGTATAAACATTATCCTTTGTGGTGGTCCAGTCCCAGTTTATTTCTCTGTGGACAGAGAAATTATTTATTTATTTTCTCTCTGTGGACACCTCAATTAGGGTAGAGAATTTCTTTCCTGGAAATGTAGCTATTAGACTTCTCCAAAGTGTTCCAGGTGTATGTTTTAACTGCTGGATTAAAACTTTTGTGATTTTTGAGGCATCAGCCACAAATATGAAGCACAGGGGTGTAATTTTCTGTATTGATTCCAAAAATCAGATTCCAAAACCAAAAACCAGACACAACCTGTGCTAATACATAACAACATCTGAAGACAACCCCACATTTTATGTGCATTTTTACACATAATGAGAACTTGTGAGAATAGAATAACTTTAAAATTAGATTTAAAAGCTGCTTTGATGGTAGCCAGAAACCAATACCACAAAACTTTCGAGAGAAGAAGCATAAAAAAAAGATGTATCAAATTCTCTCCAGCTTTCCTCCTGGAGCTGGCATCTCTATGCAAAATGAATGTAAAATTCTGCTCCTCTGAGTAGCTGGAATTCTTATCTGCATGCACCAAAGGAATGATTGCAGGGAACAAGATAATGTGTAGTGAGTTGAAAGGTTAAAGAACTGCAGCTGGCAAATCAGAATCAGATTCAGCCATTGTGTTAAGCCAGTTCTATGCCAGAGTAACGAGAGATTAGGGGATTTAAATCAGCTCTTAAAATTTACATGTGCCTTTCACTGTTTTATCATCAGAAATATTTCAGTAGGACGGCTGTATAAATAGGATTTCTACTTTAATATATATTGTAATAAGTTTCTAAATCTCTGCTGAGCATCAACTCATCTAATAGATTAATAATAGTGGCATCTGTGTATTCATTCAAAATGTTGTCTGCTGTACTTGAGTGTGGCATCTTATTGAAGTGCATTCTTCAGGAAACCATTGTGTGCTGAAACCTATTTAATTTCACATGCACTTGGGCACTCTCTAAGATCCCTTGAAGATTTGCCTGAGCCCTTATTTATTTCATTGAAACCTTATGATTGGGGGAGACCCTTGTGAAACATGTTATCTAACATTGGTATAAAAAACCTTCTCAAAACCATGACAAATTTCCAACAACAGCGCGTTGTGCTGTACTTGTGAGAAGAGGGTGAATCTTAATTCTTCAAAAAAGAAAGCAGTTCTTTTCTCCCTTTCCTTCTGAATCAGTCTCACACAAAGTAGGTGAAAACATCAGGGCTGGGATCATCTTGTAGCACTGGGAAACATGGCAGTGTATCCAGTGGTAAGCTTCTTTTTGAGCTGTCTGACCTTTAATCACTGCGGAATAAAACCAACATGCTGTCAGGTCTCTGTTATTTTTCTCAAGGGGGTAACTCTACCCAAAGCAGCGATGAAATAAAACCTTTGAGAGCTTATATTCAAGGTCACTGCGAGAAGAGGCAACACTTTGTACTCTGGGAACTACAACAAAAGGGGGAAAAAAGAGAAGATATGTGCCTAAACAAGCCAGTTGAGTTTGTTTAACAGTGAACAGGCAGTTGTTATATCAGTCTATACATGAGACAGGGTTTGTTTTTATTTTTGCCACAATGTTTCATTTTTATTTGATATTTTAAATCCAAGACCTTCAGAAAGAAAACAAACTCGCTGTACGTGAATGATACATATTTCTGTTATTGAGGCACTTGCACTCTAATGTCTCAGGCCTTGTCTGTATCAGGTTTTAACCTCTTGTATTCATTTTAGTGGTGTCTGTGAGAACTGAAAACAGATCCTATGGTCTTACAGATCTATGAAAAAATGAAAATACTGCCTTTAAAATGTGTTGATCATGATAGTTTAAAATAATACTTGCCTAGTCTGTGGGGAATTAATCTGTAACCAAGAATTATGGCTCACTCTGACACTCTGATTCACACACGAGATAATGGTGTCAGTGCAAAGTTACTCCAATGGACGTGGTGTAGATCATGGAATCTGATAAATTGCTCCAGTGGGGATTTTTAGGCCAAACACTGGATCTCTTCCTAGATTCCTTACTTTATAGTTTGCTAATATCTCACACTGATCTGTTACTTAATGTTACCTATTGAAATGAGATTCTTGATTTGATCATGGCTTTGCTGTTATTTGGTAGAATCTCATTCTGTCTTCAGCTCAGTATTACCAGAAATATTTAATATCTTTCTGTGACCATGTCCTATTTAGTTAGATTGCTTTTCAAACCAATGCTTACCTTTACAGTTATAGATGAACTGATGAAGAATTCATCAGGTCTAGGGGTGAGGATGTCACAGTTCAGCCCAGGTGTCTCATTATACCCTCCCTTTGTTTCTCAGTGTTCTGTACAAAGCTGATAAAATGCTGACAGGATTTTGCAGGCTGTGTCAGCCTGTCTCAGGGAGAGGAAAATCGTTGATCCAGGGATGCAGGATGTGCTCCCCTCCTATTCATGGGACTGGCAGCAGCTCACTCCTCTCTCTGTTAGCTGGGATGAAGAAGCAGAGGGAGGTTTTTCCTCTGCACAGCATTCAGGAATCTGTGCAGGGCACAGCTTTTCCCTTATTGCAGTCGGCAGCAGAACTGTGAGCTCAGGGAATTTCCTGTCAGAGAAACCTTCAGCACAGGGGCAATAGAGATGGGGGGCTTATGGCTTATTGATGTTCATAAAAGGAGCTCATAAATTTGTACAAATTGAAATTAGAACAATCTAGGCTTTAATAATTACAATATTTCTTATTGATAGAAACTACATCCAATACATTTTGAACTGCAACACTTTTACCATGCAAATAGAGACCTTCCTGCTATTTCAGTGTTGTTGTTTCCATTGTAGCCACCTGTGGACTTTCTGCCTGCAAAATTCAAAGTGGGAGAGATACACCTGTAGCTCTGGTTCGTGCCTGAGGTGTTTTAGTTTTCTGAAATTCTTTTCCCAGGGAATTTTTTGTAAACAAGAGACATGTTTTAGTAGCTGTAAACTTGGTTTATATTCTTTCCCTAGGAGGGACTTCTTCTTGATGTCCCTCTGGTGTGACCAATGTGAGTGAAGAGGTTTGTCTTTGTGTCACCAATCAAATTGGTCTGTGTAAAATAGTATATAAGGGAGACACATCCCAAAAATAAAGGAGTCATTTCCAGCCTTGTGAAGTCAGAGTCTTTGTGTCGTTGTGGTGTACAACAGCATCATACACCTGCAGTTCGTGTAGTGAAATTCAATTACTATGGATGGCTCCAAAGCACACAGAGACAGGGAATTTGTATTAGAGCACAGGAGCCTTCAGTCGGCTGAGTAACCAGTAAAGATGATACAAACACAAGCACAAATATCAGGTGGAGCTACTCAGTGGTGTTGATATTCACAGATTGAACCTCCTGGCTGTCCAGGCAGCCCATTTTGGGATGTTTTTTTTGCTCAGTGCCTGCTGTGTGTGCCCCTCTCCCCAGGAACCACCGTGATGCGCGTGGCCGCGTTCGACGCCGACGACGCCAGCACGGACAACGCCCTCCTGCGCTACAACATCCTGAAGCAGACCCCCACCAAACCCTCCCCAAACATGTTCTACATCGACCCAGAGAAGGGGGACATTGTCACTGTGGTGTCCCCAGCGCTGCTGGACAGGGAGGTAAGCCAGCACTTTCCTATCTCCAGTCTCATGGTTTAATGGTCGTGCCTCCAATGCTCTCCTGGGGCGTGAGGAGAGGTTCTGAGTGTTGTCATGTGGGGATTCAGATGATCATTTTTGGGAGAGTCTTTTAAGAATTTTGTTTGTTTCTTACTTGGGTCTAAGAGGCTCTAAGCTGTGGTCAGTGTTTATAAATAATCTAGTAGTTCATCATTTCTGTGCAAGACTGTGGGAAATGGATTTGTAGAGGATTCTCAAAGCCTGGCAGAAGGCTCACATGGTCTGGTGCATCTGTGTGCAAACTGAGATAAAGTGTGCTGACTTGGAAATGCCATGGGATGGGACAGACATTGTTGAGAGAGAAATGGAACTGGAAACAAGCTTCAGATCATGACCTTACAAATAGACCAGATATTTTGGAGAAATAGAACTATGAAAGATGTGTTGTAGTAGGTCCCAAGAGGGGTAATTTTAGATGATTGGCTTAAAGGCATTAACAGCATTGTGTGGCAAAAGCTGATGGGCCAAAAAACGCTTATAATGGATTGTAATGAGGAAATAGTTTGGCTTCTGATTGTGATGGTGTGAATTGTAACATCTGCATCGTCTCACCCTTCGCATGAGACTGAAAATGGAATAAAAGTCTTTAAAACGCCTCTCAGGAGCCCTTTCTCTGGGTCAGAAAAAGGTTTTATCTGGCACGACACATTAGTGTTGTGTTGTGAGAGAGAAGATCTCAGGATTAAGAGGAATTCAACTTAGAGTTAGTAATTGACACCCAGAGCTAATTGTGCATAGAGCCCACTCTGAGATTATTGGTTTAGTGCTCCATATCTTTCCTAGAGTACTTTTATGAGTGGACTTAATGAACTAATTAATTTGGTACCCCACAGCCAAAAAAAAGAAAATATAAAAAGGGGTAGGAAAGGAACAGGTAATCCTCAGGTGGCTTTAAGGTGAATTGCCATAATGAAATGTATGCCTCTAACAGATCATTAACGTTATGAGAGCATAAATTGATGGCAAAGAAAGCTTAGGTATGATCATTTAATGTTCAGAAGATAATAAAGTAGAGGCAATCTGTTAATCCAAAGGTTTAGATACCACAATACATAAAATCTTGGCACCAAAAAGAGTTACAATAAATCACAACTTCTGGTGATGAAGTAGCCCTGAGTGCTCTTAGATTCTTGGAGACATCCAAATTCTGCTCTTGCAGGATGTTTCAGGTGTGTGCTGAGTCACTGAGCTTGTCTTCTGAGTTGATTAGACTCAGGACTGTCCAATGTTCTCAATATTCAGCACATTATTTTTTATTTTGCCAGGTGAAAATGCTGCCTGTACACTTCCCTTCCTAGGTGGGTCGTTTTTTGTACAGACTTTTCCAACAGCAACCATTTCAGGGATAAATCAGGCACAGCTACCAGGCACACAGTGCAGTGAAACTAAGGGTGAAACTGAGGTCTGGGCCTGTAGGCCTGTGTTTTTAAGTTTAGAGAGATTCTAATTTTATTCCTATTTGGGTGGCTGGCCACAGAATTGTGCCCGAATTAAAGTTTATAAAATCACCACCTTTTCTCCCTTCAAGTTTCCCTTCCAAATTCATTGTTTCAGTTCAAGAGCTTTTTACTCTTTTTCTAAAGACACTTTTAGGTATTTTTATTCCTCATAGATAACCATTGCCCAGATTAAACCAATTTACTCAAAATTAGAAAATCAATGGAAGGGAATGAACATGGCTGCTTTTCTCAGTGCCTTCCACAGGTCACTGGTGATTCATGAAATAATGATCCTGTCTCCATGCAAGAGCCCTGGCCTCAGCCGAGTGGCTGTTATGGCTGGGTAGTAGATCCTGAAAATCCTCGTGATTTTTAACAATAATCAATTCCATACCTTTACTTTGAAGGTGACATGATAAGCTTCCATCTGTTGAAATTCCAGGTTGTTCCAAATCTGAGCGGTTCACAAGGCAAAACACAGGGCTGTGTACAATTTCAGCATTAAAATTAAGGATTATCTGCAGTTAAAATCCAGTCTCACGTTGTCTTGTCAGGGAAAGGCTTGGGGAAAAAGGATATTTTGTGGTTTTTCATGTCTGTCATCTTTTGTGGGTTCAGCCTCTTCCCCTTCCTGCCCATATATCCTGAGTAGAAACTGGTGGTCAGGCCTCCTTTCCCAGATCCGTGGAGTTGCCATTCATGGCTAAAGATGTATAATTTCTATTTTTAACCATAATTGCAGCTTGTAGACAAGCTGCCTAATGATTTCCTACTGAAAAAAAAAATAATCTGGGTACCAATTTAATATTGACATTATATAAATAACTCTTATGTACTTCTATGTGGCTCGTGAAATTGAATTATTATAAAAAATTGTCTGTGTGAGGTGGGGACAGAGGGGAGCAAAATGTGGAGGAGGAAATGTCTGAGTAGTTTAGGAGGAAGAAATGTCTGACTGGATTCCTGCTTGGGGAATAAGGTGTCCACACATCACCAGGATTGAATGAGTGGTTTTTTGGCAAGATGCTGGGCTGGAGGGAGTACCATGTGCCATTCCTCTGCAGGATAACTGCAGGTATTAATGCCTGATTGTTGGGAACCTGTGAAAACCTTAAATATTTTGGCTGCTTGGCACAATCCTGAATGAAATGTGTTGTAGAAACATGGGAGGAAGGAGTGTTCTTCCCCCTGAAAGCCTTGCTGGGAGGTGTGAAACACCAGAGGGCACACACTGGAGCTTGAGGACAGAATCCTCATGAAGGGGAATTTGTGAGGCAGGAATTATTTTATCTCAGTAATTCTCGTCTTGCTTTCCTTGACATCTCAGAGGACAATGTGCTGGGAATTGCCTGGGTGTTTGGTGAGGCAGGGATGGGTGATGGAGCTGCCTTGGAGATGTTCCCATAGTGGAGGATCACCTACACAAATCCCTTCTGTCCTCTGTGCACAAAAAGGGTTTGCAGGAACCCCCCAGACTCCATCCAGCAGCACGCTGAGGGAACAATTCCTGCCTCCAAGGAAACAGCACACTGCAGGATTTGTATTTACACACCAGCAGATTTTTATTTATCATTTTTTTTTTTAGATTCAAAATTGTTTCCAAAAGTGCATGATCCTGGGGGTTTAAAGCAAAACTCAGGTAATTTCTCAAAGAACATCCATTTTCATTTTCAGAAGGCAGGTAAGGACACATTTTTGAAGATTAATGTGGGTTGTTTTGGGTTTTTTTTTTTCCTTGTGGGAGTTAGGCATCCTTGAATGTGTCAGTAATAAAGATTGAAGAGTGTTAGGGGGCAAATTATACCTCCAGGTATCCTTTGGAGAATACATTTTGATTCATAAATTCAGAGGAGAAGGATGCCCTCCATCAAAGTATACGGTCTAAATGACACAAAATAGAGCACAACAGGGAAAGAGAGAGAAAAAGCAAGAAAAACAGGGGGAGGGGAAGAAGTTGGGAAGAAACCTTGAGGAAATGTTCTGAATTTCAGGGATGGAGACTCCAGCTCAAAGTGACACTTCCCTGCAGTGGGAGGAAAATAACGTTCCTCGTGTGCATAAATGAAGAAAACACTTGTGGTCTTGTAGAATCAACTCTGAAATTTCCTTTATGGGTCAGGAATTGGGTTTTCTGCTTGCCCACAAAGCTGTTCTGCCACTGTTACAGACCCTTCTGCTCTATAGGAACGGAGCCGTGATTTGGATAAACTTCATGACTAAAGTACTAAAAGAAAGCTGTCACCACAGTTGCTTAAGTGAAATATTTACTTCTCACAGTTTGAGGAGTAACCTGCTTTTGATAGGAACTGCTGTGCTTAATTTGAGTGAAAGTTAACAAATGGTTTGAGCTGTGTGCTGCACACTGATCTGTGTGCTGGCACACGTGTCTTTAAACACCTCGAGGGAACCAGTTCAGGTGTTCTGTGGTTGTGAGAGACCCTGGGCTAGACTGGGGTGAGTGAAATGTGTCTTCTGCTCACACTGGTGCCCTTCCACAAGCTCAGGAAGCAGCTGCTGTGTTCTGTGGCCATTTGAACCAATCTTGGGGCATCAATCTGCCGTGGTTTGGATCACAAATACTTTCTCCTCTCTTTATGATTTGGGGAAATGGAGCTGAAAGCGTTTTGCCATAAGCTGTGAGGAGCCTGGGGTTACATCAGCCCTCAGTGCTGGTGTTGGTGTGAGCTGCTCACAATGGCAGAGGTGGTTTGGAGCATCTCCCTGATGAGGGGAGGCTGCAGGAGCTGGGCTTGGTTACTTGGCAGAAGGGAAGGCTGAGAGGGGATCCCATCAATCCTCACAAACATTTCCAAGGTGGGTGCCAAGAGAACGGTCCCAGACTCTTTGTGGTGCAGCTGCAGGACAAGGAGCAGTGGCCACAAACTAATCCACAACAAGTTCCACCTCAACATGAGGAAGGATTTTCCCTGGAGGGAGCAGAGCATGGGAACAGCTGTCCAGGGAGGGTGTGGAGACATCCCAACCCCACCTGGACACTTTTCTTGTTGACTGGAACAACATTCCTGCCTTGGCAGGGGCTTGGACTGGACGATGTCCAGAGATCCCAACACTATTTTATGATTCTACAACAGTCAGCTGAACCTTTCTCTTAACCAAAGGCTCTGGGATTTAAACCACAACCAGATAAAAAATCCGAGTTTAACAGCAGCCAGTGCCTCTCCTGGCTGTGGTTGATGCATGGTTCTATGGTGGGTGGTAATTTTTCAAGTCAGCAGCAGCCCCTGATCCATATTCAGCAGCCCAGTGCTGGCGTGGAGCAGGGACAGAAATGTTCTTTCCAGCATGAACCAGCTCTGCTGGCAGGAATAAATCACAGCCCTCAGGTTCAGAGGGCTCAACTTCTCTGAATGGCAAATAGAAAAATCTCGTCCACTTCTGCACATGGACAACACCCTTTTTATTCATATTTTCCATTTTGGAGATAGGTGTCTTAAGCAGTCAATATACTTATTACCTACTCGATCTAAATGCAAATGCTGAACCAACAGTGCACTCTCATTTTTAATGAAAAGATATTAATCTTTTCAGCAAATGCATTCCACATTTGATCTTCGTATTAACCTCCAAAATATTCATATTTACAGCAATTGTGGGAAAACATATACCTTGGAGCATAGCAGCTCTGAGTTGGAATAATTGTATCATTTTGTCTTGTCTTCTCTGACAGAATTCCCACTTGCACACCTTTAGCTTGTTTTGCAGAGTGGTAAATTCCAGAGCTGAAGCTCGGTTTCTGTGGTTTAAGGGGTTTTAGTAACAGGTATAGCAATATCTCATATTTCTTTCTGCTTAAAATACAAGATAAACAAGGTATTCACCATTTCCCCTTGGTTAATGCATTTCTCACACTCTGATGCCTGTAAACATAAACAGCAGAGGGTCTTGAGTCAGAGGAAAACTCAAGTGCCTTTGGTCTCTTTTCAGGGAATATTCCACAGCACTTTATATCTGAAATATTAGAAATGGGGGGAAAAAAATCTTCCAATTATAATGTTACTTATGGAAAAACGGACAGAGAGATTCAAAGTGCTTCTTAGTGAGATGTAAAATCATATTTAAAGTTAATTTTGTGATGAATTTTTCAGTGTTTTCAGGCTTAAATGCCTGCAGTGAGGGAAAAAAAAAAGTTTACCAGTAATTCTTAGTTTGATTCCTATTATGTTTTTGATGAGAAAGCTCATTAACCTGTTCTTGAATCTTAAAAGAAGCTGTGCAAAGGAGAAATAAAAGTAGAAATTATATGTCAAAATACGAGTAGTATGATTCAGGTTACAAACAGACAGGAAAAGCTCCTATTGAGAGAATATGTATGCTCATTTTAAAAAAGTCTGATCTGTTTGAAGCTGTAGTGGCAGAATTCTTACAAATCCTTCATGACATTGTTAGATAATTTCTGATTTCATTTAGCTCAACACATAGCTTGATAGTCTGATTTAAAAAAAAAAGAAAGGAAAAAAAAAGAAAATGATCTGACAATAATAGGGCCAGAGCTTCTTTTCTGTATAAATTCGTGGGGGATGAAGGGATCACACCAGGGGCTCACAGGGAGCTGTTCCTGACTCCTTCTGGGCAGGAATGCTGTACCCAGACCCCAAATAAATACCCAGATAAATCCCTGCTTGGCTTTTCTTCCCAACACAGAGCCCAAAGTGTGAGAGTCCCAGCTCTGGAGAAAAGGCAGCCCTTGGATGAGCACACACATTTGCTGTCTTTGTGAATGAACAAAAGCTCCTGCAGAAGCTGCTGCTTGTACCCTGTGATTTGCATTTACCTTTCCCCTGGAACAAACCCTGAGCCAAACCCTCAAATCCCCACCTTGGTCCCTCTGTGTTTGCTGCAGTCCTGAACTCTGCTTGGTTGGGAACAACTTTGGGATCCTCTGGTCGTCACAGCCCTCAGGGCATCCTCCTGCAGCTCTGCTGGCCAACATCCACCTGGGGGGCTCCTTTATGGTCCCATGTGGGTTCTTCTATTCAAACCCACAATCCCAGTGCTGTCACTCAATTTTGGAAGCCCGTTCCACAGCCTCAGGTCAATGCAGTGTTTGCTTGGTGCCTGTCAGCACAGAAAGACTGTGAATTCTCAGTGCCCAGGGCTCCAACAGTTTCATCCAATCCAATCTGGGATAATTGCTGGATGCCCTTGTCACCCTTTATAACCTGGAGCTTGCAGGGGGGATAAATTCCCATTTAAAGGCAGAGCTTCTGCAAGGATATTTCCTTCCTCTCTGAGGAATCCCAAGATATCTCAGAAAGGAACTTTTTTCTTGCTTTGTCTGTGTTTTCCCCTGCCAAGGAGGGAAGAAGAAGGAGCATTCCTAGTTCTTCATTAGCATCTTGGATTTATTTCTTAGGTGGGTTATTGGCTCTTCCTTCCCCAAGTGTGTTTTTCACTCAGGAGATTCTGAGCTATTGATGCCTCCAACCATCATTTTAACTCTCACAGTTTGCTTCCTGGAAAATCTCCACATTTCCCACAAGATGACGTGAATATGATTTTTCCAAACCCGCAGCTCTTTGTAGCTGCTCTAAAAAATATTTATATTCTCCCCCTGATGTTTTGGGTTAGGAGTTTGGCTATCGCTGCCTCCCGTGGCAGATAGTTTCTGATCCTCTAGAAATGTCACTCAGCCAAATATCCTGAGTTTCTCTGACACTGATGCACTGCAGAGAGATTTTATAAAATATCATTTTCAAGGCACTTACAAAGAGTGACACGAGACACGATATCGGCTGCCCACATATTTTGAATAGAGGCTGATAATGGAAATGCTGTCTTTTTTTTTTTTTTTTGCTATGGTGTAAGTCTAGGGACCCAAGTGCAGGGTTTGTCACTGAAACCATTATATTTTTAAGCTTAAAGAAGTGTAAAAAAAAAAAAAAAAAAAGATGAATATTAGCTTTATGGATGTTGAGATGTGAAAATCCCACTGTGACAAGTGTCTGTCTAAGAAGGGAAAGGAAGTGGTGAGCTTAGAATAAAAACCCCTCCAGTTGCGTGTTTTACAGAGGAGCTGGTTAATTGCTAAATGGTTAATTGCTGAATGCTGGCACATATTCTGCTAGAACTATGAGCACGATGATCTTCAAAGATCATCTATGCCTGAAGATAATAAAACTTAAAAATTCCAGTAAAACTTAGAAATTTCAGACTAGGGGTGCACCACACATTTCGTAGATGTTTGGAGCAGTGGTTTCAGTTCAGGGAGAGAGGTGGGTGAGTGCATAAACAGAAAACTAAAAATTAATGTTATCCATGTAGACTAAGAAGTGCCAAAAGGTGAGAAAAATCAGAAAGATTCTCACTGGCAATGTTTTTCAGCCCTCACTTGGGACCGAGGAATACGACTCCAAAAGGCAGAAGTGTGTCACTATTATTTAATCCAAATTTTTCCTGAAAGTTTCACATTTCCAAACAGTTCTTTCTGGTTGGACAAGATGAACTTCCTGATGTAGAAGTAGTGCGGAGGTAGCACAGTTAATGCTTGGAAACAAAATTTTGGATATTTTATCTTCAAAGTCTGAATTTTAACGCAAGTATCAATAATTTCAGAATGCTCAGTACTGAAGAGAGAAGAAAGGAAAACATCTGGGAGTGGTCAGTTTACAACCAGCAAATCAAACAAATAAATGAAATTACTTCCAAGTCACTATAGGAATAATTGCTTAGTTTGATGGAGTTGCAGCTCGGAGTACTTGGGACTCAACAAGAGTTACCCCAGAGGTGCTTAATCTGATTTTTAAATTTTTTTTAACGTGAAAAGGGTATTTTCAAATATGTTGGTGGGTTTTTTTTTAGTTCTGCCAGGATAATTCCAATTTCCCAGTGTGTTATTTTGGGATAATTCCTCCAGCACCAATGGGATTTTACTTTTGATTCCCCAAATGCCATCAGACAACAGACACATCTTTCTCATTTTATTTTCACTTTCTTTTATCTTTCCTGTTTTCTTATGACTTTCTATTTTTAGAGTGCATGTAGCAAAAATCATTTAAAATATGCTGGTTTGTAGGAGATTGTATCTTAATGCCATCAAATGGGAAATTTCTTTCTCTCCAAATTCTACCCAAATTTAACTCTCTTTTATGCTGGAGTACTTAATTACAATAACATTAATTAAGTGTGTGTGTGTGTGTGAGTTCAAATTTTAGTTTTCAGTCTGCCCTGTAGAGTTTTACAAAACTCTGTTCAAGGTTAAAATAAACCCTTCTTAGTCTACGTGGATAACATTAATTTTTAGTTTTCTGTTTCTGTACTCAGTGCATCAATTAAAAGGCAATTTGAGAAGGCAGAGTGTGAATAAATATGAGTCATGTTAATGAAATTCTCCTCTGCTTCTCTTCTGGACTGGAGGATCCACTGGTGTTCCACTTGTAAAACATTCACTGAACTTTTTGCCTCATTGTTTTTAATTTTTCTGTATTAAACAAATCTCGAAAATTGAAGTCTTAATTAAAATACAGCTGGAACATCCTAGCGAGACGGCGGCTGCCTCTGAGTCTGTTTTTACTTGTAAATGTTGTCCATTATTTGTATTATGTACATTTAAACCCTTCAGAAGCTCCAAATCTGAGGCATGAATGAAGGACATCCAATTATGTGGTGGATTAGTGCGGGCACAAAGTTCCCTTCAGCACCGAGGGCTGGGGCTGGTTATTTCTGTGCGTTTCTGTCCTTGTTTGCAGCAGCTGAGAGTTCCCCAGGTGATGGAATTCCCCTTGCTGGAGGATCCCTGCATGCCCCGGTGTCATTGTAGGACGTGAAATGAACGACAGGCGCACAGTCGGGTCGTCAGGGCAAAAAGAGAGAAGTTTGTTTTATTTATATCAATTTTGGACAATGATTATGGGTTGGGCAATGAGGTTGACGCCTCTCCAACCACGCCAGTCAAACCAGAAGTCCATCAGTTGTCCCTCTTCCAGAGAGAAACGGTAAATAAGAAGAACAGTTTATAATAACGTTACTTTGTTTACATGAAAATCTGTGAGAAGCTCCACTACAAAAATGCAAACATTAGAAGGCTGAAAAAGACCAGGGCGACATCCTGGCAGGGATCACAGTGCTGCTCTTTGGGCCCCAACTCAGTTTTGCTGATTCCTTTTTACGGTTTGTTTGTGACATCTTTAACTGGATCTGTCTTGTGCTACGGCTTTTATTTTCTTTTTTTTCTTATTTTTTTCTTTCTTTTTTTTTTTTTCCCCCAAAGCAAACTTTATTTTCTTGAGAGGAAATCCATAAAGCATCATTCTCCCTGCAGAACAAGTATGAGCTGACTCCTTGGAGACCAGAGATAAATCACTTTTAAGGGAAGATATCGCTCACTCTGAAAAGTAATTTGTAAACACTTTAAGTTTGTGCCACATTATCCCACCATCCCCAAATAGATACCTGCATCTGAAATACTGAAATATGGATTCTCCCTTGTAGGCTGATGGTACAGGGAGCAATATTTATGAAAGGTGAATTTTCTTCTTTGACAAACGGCATCTGATATCTTCAGAATATTTTGCTTGACACTGCTCATTTAATTCTTAATTTAATTAAGAATGATTTAATTCTTAATTTAATTCTTTTAAGAATCCAGGATTCTTAAAATCCTAAGATGCGTGGTAGTGCCGTGGCAGGGAGACTTCCAGTCTTTGAAATGGGAGATAATTCCATTAACAATCATGGGAATATTCCAGCTTTAAGGAACTGCAACAGAAAAAAGGCCCAGAATCCTTTTGTTCCCACAGCAAAGAGAAACAGTAAATTTTATTCCAAGTGTATTTCAACTTAATAAACATCTGTCTTGTATATTTAAAACTGCCATTTCAGGATTGTAATTATATCATCTGAAAATAAGTCCTCCTCAAAAGAGAATTGAAGTGACAGGCTGAAGAAAATGAAACATGACGTTGCTCGTTCTCCTTTCGTCCTAGAGCTAAAATTTAAATTAATTTTCTTCTTCTTGTCAGAAAGTATTTTAATTGGAAATTACTTTTGATTGCAGTTTTCAGAGAGCAATGGGATCCTTCCCATTGTGTTGTTCAGTGTCTTCATAATATTTTACTAAATTAATCTTTGCTGATATTTTAAATAGTTGATAGCAGAGCTGGTAATTCGAAAGAAGGTGAAAAAAAACCCTGAGATAAATGTAAAGATTTTCACTTTTTTTTTGTTTCTTGGCACCTTTTCATACAGATATGGTGTGTTTGTTGCCATAGTTACCTGCTTATTGGGAGAAATGAATATTTGATAGTAGCAGTAACTAGACTGTAAAAATTAGATATGCTGCTTCAGTTCAATTTAGGTTTATCACACTTTTTATTTTTTTGCAGCTAAATTTTCATTATAAATGTTGAAGGAAAGTTGTAGAGTCGTATTCCTCTGGGAGCTACAAGTCTCTGTAGCCCTGTAAGTTCATTCACACTCGTTCCACAGCCCTCTGATGAACTAAAAGATCCTAATTAAATTTTCTTCCGATATACTTTAATTTTTAGTTTTCAGGCCTCTTCTAATGGAAACTTCTTTCATTAATATCTTCATCTAAATATCACAACAGGAGCCATTCCATGGCCACCACGAGTGGTGGCTTTCTGTGCTGAGACAATGACCCAGCCCGTGAGGGATCCAGAGGATTGGCCAAATCCAGAGGTTTGGCCAAATCCAGGGGTTTGGGCAAATCCAGAGATTTGGCCAAATCTCTCACCTCTGAATTATTTCTGCTTTGCCAAAATCCTTTTTTTTGACACCAGGCAGTGGAGCTCCACAAAGCTGAGGAAGGCAGATTTAAATGGCCATCCAGGCAGCAATTCAGGAGAAGTTGCATGTTAGAGAGGGAAAAGATCAGAATAATAAAATGGAATGTGTGGTTTAATTAGAAAAATTCCAGGAATGAAGCAGTTGCTGCTCTGACATTTAGCTCAGCACTGGCACCTTGCTGCCTGCACTAAGATTTTTGGCAGAAAGAAGTGACTTGAGGAGAAATGATGCTCTGAGTCATGTTGTCGTGCAGGGCTGTGTCAGACAGGAGTGACAGGAATCGTGTTGGCTGCATTATCTTCCCTTACTCTAATTCCTCTTGTCTTATAAATGTCTGAATTGTCTCTCTGTACTTTAATGGATAAAATACAGAACTCGTGGAAAAGACAAACTGGAGGGAGATCAGTTTTCCCAGGGGATTTCTGCCTTTGCAGTGAACCATTAGAGAGATGGGAAGTGCTGAAATGACGGAGAATTTCCAGGAGAATTTGTCAAAAATGCACTCCTAATATCTGGAAGCCCAGAGATTTCCACTAATGTGACTACCAGCTTGAGAAAAGGAGGGAAAGGCAGGAAAATCTGTGCTGGTGGTAATAATGGTCTGATTTAGGCTTTTCTGAGGTGACTAATGAGAAATTCCCGAGGTAACAACTAGAAAGTTGTTGCCATTGATTTTTTGCCTCGGAAGTTGCAGGAGGTCCAAGGCAGCTGAGGGGGGGAACTGGAGACAGGAGGGCTTTTTGCTGGACTCTTGACTTCTCACCATGGCCTAATTATCACATTAAGGCATCATGTTCCTGCCTTAAAAGTGAAATAATCACCGGGTTGTGCAGGCTGCTGGCTGTCAGGCTCGGGGGTGGCACTCTGGGACAGCAGCAGGTAAAAGCTTTGCTTTTAGCAGTGTGGAGAGTGAAGAGATGGCTCTGAGAGCTTCCCAGGAGGAAACACTGGGCTTCACTTAGGAGAGTCCAGCACTTTAAAACAGATTGGGGTTTTTTGGTATCTGGGTTTTGGTTTTTTTTTTTTTTGAGGAGCTGAAAGGTCTAGGTTTGATCGGAAAGTTTTAGGAGCTGTTCTGAGTTTGGCTCTGGCTGTGTCTGCACACATGGGGCTGAGCAGAACACTTGCAATGTTTTTTATTTAGCAGTGGGGAGCCCTTCCCTACCCCATCTGCTTGGGATAATCCCCTTCCCAGCTCCCAGCCTCCTGTCACTTATGTACGGAGTCTGATCAATACAGATTTTTCATATTTTCCAGCATATATAATGCCTGGCAGCTTATTTATTAACCTAATGTGAAGTTTGAATTAAACAATGCTGCATGAACATTTCCAATGCACCCCCTACCCCCAAAAAACCCAATAAAAAACCCAAAAAACCCAATAAAAACCCCCAAAACCCCAATAAACCCCCCCCAAAACACAATAAAAACCCCAAACCCCAATAAAAACCCCAAAAAACCCAATAAAAAAAACCTCAAACCCAATAAAACCCCCAAAAAACCCAATAAAAACCCCATAACACCAACCAAGCTAACTCAACAAAGCTTCAAGGGTTTGACTCCATTCCATCCAGCAGCAGACAAGGCTGGCACAGGCTGGCACTCTGCATTCTCTGACCCTGCAGACTGCACTGATTTCCTCCTGGGTGCAGAATGACACAGCTGGAGGTGCTTTCAGCCCCTAAAAAATGCCCTCAGCACTGTCATCACTGACAGCAAGGCCCTTCTTCCCCAGCCAACACGGGAAGGAATTTGTTTCTTACATAGAAAATCCCTTTGGCAATGTCCTCGAGCCTTTGGGGGATTTGCCATCTTGCCTAATTCGTTAAGGGCTGCCTGAGTTTTCCAGAAGTGTCTTCAGGCGAGGGGAATTCTTCAAAACTTCAGTTCTTTGGGTGCACCAGATGTAGGGAGGATTTGAAATTTCTTGTCTGTAAGGGATCTTTGAAATACTGGGAACATGTAGATTTACATATACATAAATCTATATATGTATATCTGGTTGGTTCTTTGGGTTTTTGGGTTTTTTGGTTTTTTTTTTGATTGAGAGTCATTTGAAAGGTATTTTATAACTGGCTTGCCATTAATTGGAAAATGAGACATGGAATTTCATATGGTTTTGTTGGGAATGTCATATCTCAGCATAAAAACTCAATCCCATCACGTGGAAAGGTGTAGATGGAATTAAAACCAGCTTTTACTAAAGCAGCTGCCAGTGGAGTCTCATAGCTTGGTTTGAGGAAGAAAGCAGTATTGAAAAAAAAAATTAAAAATCATGATTTACCTTATGTAAACGAGCAGAATTTCTTTTCAGTTTTAAAGCAGATCTTGTCTCCTTTTGGATGGGAGGAGCAGAATGTTAATATTTGAGTTCAAAAAGTTTTAATAGAAACTCCTGCCTGGTTAGGTGCTTTCCAGGAGCATCGGTGTATCAGCTTGTTATTTGTCCCCTGAAGTTTATATATCATGTTTAGTTTATCAGTCTCCACATGAGGCAAACAGGATTTGATTGCATGATCTGACATGTCAATGTTATTTTTGGGAGGCAAAGGGGAGTTTGATTTGATCTCAGTGACTTGGTAAGTTACTGCTACTTGAAGAGATGGGTTTAAATTAAACTGAGGATGTTCATTTCCAATAGATAAAGCAAGATAAGGTTTTCTTTCTTCATCCCAGAAATGATAGAAAGCAGTATGTAATTTTTGTTTTATGAAGATGGAAGACCGAAAACTGACAGAGATTTTGGAATATAAATTAAGAATTTAGATGGCATTTTGAGGAAATGGATAAGCAGAAGATGCCGTGTGCTTTAGTTTGAGTAAAATCTGTCTTTTTCAATCCCATCCAGGGAAGAAAAGCTATGTAGTGTAATTCAGACTATTACTGATAAGTGTAATGGATCAAACAGAACATTGTAAGTTTCAATAAACAGGAGTGAGAAAGGTAACTTCCTCAACACTTGCCTATTTTCTGTGCAGCCCTTCTCAGGAAATACTCGACAGTATCTTTAAAACAAATCATACAATGCACTGCAGAAAACATCCTGGAATATTTGATATAATTTTAAACATATTTTCCACTTGGTTATAAATACTGGAGAACACTGGAAAAGTGTTACAGCGTTTTTGCATATAAATATATTTTCTATTTGTACACGGGACTGCTGGTAACCACTCAAAGATGCAACAGCTGATTTCAGACTTGTAGGCAAAAAGGAATCTGCTGCAAGTAGAAGGTGAAGGCTGAGAAATGAATCTCTTGCTAGAATTCTGGGAGAAAGAAATGAGTAGGGAAGAAAATGAGTAGTGAATAAGAATTGTTCAAGAATTGGTGATTCAGAATACTTAATTCAAAATACTTAATTAATACTTAATTAATACTAATACCTAATGATTTGATATAATTTTAAACATATTTTCCACTTGGTTATAAATACTGGAGAACACTGGAAAAGTGTTACAGCATTTTTGCATATAAATATATTTCCTATTTGTACACGGGATTGCCAGTAACCACTCACAGATGCAACAGCTGATTTCAGACTTGTGGGCAAAAAGGAATCTGCTGCAAGTGGAAGGTGAAGGCTGAGAAATGAATCTCTTGCTAGAATTCTGGGAGAAAGTAGTGAGTAGGGAAGAAAATGAGTAGCGAATAAGAACTGCTCAAGAATTGGTGATTCAGAATACTTAATTTAGGTTTTTTTGGCAAGAGGTGCACTTGTAAACTCCATGAGAAAAGGGTGTTTGGCTCTTAGGTTCCACAGTCCACCACAAATGCCACTGATCTGTGACAGGCCAGACTGTGCTTAAAAACTTCCCATGGTGTGAAAAGTGTCCCCTCTCCTTGCAGACACGAGGGGTGACTGCATTCATCAACCACTGCAAAAAAAACCACCAAAAAACATACAAACAAAAAAAAGCAGCACAGGAAGTGTTGGAACTAAAAAGAGCCCAGGACAAATTTGGTTTTGTGTGGTCATTTCCTGTCTCTGCAATACTGCTGTGTGGATTTTAGCTATTGTGCAAACATCTGGAGAGCTACAATTATGTGCATTCAAAATCTCAGTCACTTGAATTCCTTTGGAAATAATTCTAGAAATTTCAGAGTTTCGTCTCTGAGCTCGGTGTATGCCCGAAAATCTCAGGAATTTTTTCTTTTTTTTGTGGTGTGTGGATTTTGTTATCTAATAACAAACTCTGTCAGAGCAGGAAAGAATAACAACATCCTTAGCAGATTAAAGGCAAAGCTTCATCTGCAAAGAGACTCAGCCAGTAACAGAACCCACGGCTCTGGTTTTTGTCTGCTTGTAAAAAAGTCATGGATGCTGCTCCTGCTGCTGTGGGCATTAGCTAAAAGGTGCATTAAGGAGAGCACATCCAGCTGCAGTTCCTGTCTCTGATTTTATTGTTGAACACTCTCATCACGGTGCCAGGCTAATGCAGAACCACCCATTTCTGCCTTCCCAAAATCCTGATTTCAGTATATTCTGACCAAGGAAAGCACCACTGAGATTTATCTCTTTGTTCAATCCTTTCCTCCATTCCTCAAATGGCCTCTGCACACATCCACCTTTTCCTGGGTAACCCAGCTCTGGCAGCAACCTTTCCTGTGGAAAATTGTCTCCTTGGGAGGAGCAGAGGCTGATTTCCTCCTCTGCTACTCCTTGTGTGCTTGGCAGCCAAAATGTCAGGAATTTATCTCTTGGGGTAATCACTGGATGGATGATGACAGAAAAAAAAAATTGGTTTGGAACTGTTGATCTTAAAGCTGGTTTCTCATCTGGTTCTGTTTTCCTTTTTCTTCTAAAGTCCATGTCTGATGAATAATACCTTTTCAGTGGTTCTCACCTTCCTGAGGAATTTCTCCTTTATAAAGAAACAACAAATATTCAAGTGAATGATATATTTTTTAAAACTTTCCAACATCAGAAAAGTTAAAGAAAGAAGAAAAATAAAGAAACAATGCAGAGCTATGAATGTGTTACTGAAATAATAAAACATACCTCAAGTTTTCACTCTGGAATACATTGGAGCAAAACTGGGAAAAAGAGAAGAAGAACAAGGATAAGGAAGTTTCTAAAAGACCATGAATCACAAATTTGTAATCTATTAAGTTGGAATTTTGGCTAATTCACTTGTGTGAATTGTATTTATGGATAACAGAAAGGAACTGGGTAAAGGAAAATATCCAGGAACCTTTTCTAGCAGAGATTAAACTACGAAATTCCTGTCTCTAAGAATGTTCATGGATATATTTTGGAGGAGAACATAAAAGGACCCAACAACTTCAATGTATGTTCTTGAACAAAAAAAAACAAAACAAAAAAACCAAAAAACTCCCAAAAAAAGCATTTATGAACAGTGTCCCAGTCAGAAGAAATAAATGTTGGAGTTCAAAATCTTTTATTTCCTTCATTTAAAAACTTTTCAAGGCCAGGTTGGGCAGGGTTTGGAGCAGTGGAAGGTGTCCCTGCCCTGGCATGAGATGGAATGACATGAACCTTAAGGTCCCTTCCAACCCAGACCTTTTATGGTTTTAAATCACCCTTTAAAGTGAGTCCTTAGAGCAAAAATCGATGAGCAGAGGGCAGCCAGCCTCCTGAGAGGTGTGAGGTGTGGCTGGGAAAGGAAACAGGTGAAAAGCACCCCTGATGGTTCTGAAGAGCCCTGATGACTTTTGTGAGGAGCAGTTCTTTTCTCCAGATCCAGATGTTCAGATAATAAGGTGCTATTTCAAGTCAGCACAAACTTCCCTCCATCTCTCTAGATAGCATCAGACTCTGCAAGTCTTTTAAAAGATATAAATTGAGCGTTTCAGAAAAAAAAAGAAAAAATGCAAATCAACGGATATAGCACGGCAGAAGAATGGAAACAAGAAAGGGTTTGAAATGTGGTTTTAGCCACATTGTTTTAGAGTTATGAGTCATCTGAGCTTCTTCTCTACTGTGGAAAATTGCTGCAGAAATTGCTCCAGGCAGTTAGCTCAAAAAATTGTGTTTCCAGATTTGTTCAGAGACTCACAACTCTTGCTCACATCTGCTCGCTCGAAATGGACACTTAAAAAATACCTTGGGTTCAGTTCCAGCCTTTGAGCTCAATCAAGGTGCAAGGTTTTCTGGAGTACAGGCATAAATTGTAATGAAAATATTTATGGGGCTTGTATTACGGACTTTGTTCTGTACCTCCTTTTGTGACCATCAAACCAGTAAAAAAAATCGATGGTGATATCATTGAAAAGTAAAAATCTGGTAAAACCAGTGTCTGAAATCGGGATTTGCTTGACTCACATGAAGAAAACCAGCAGATAAATAATATTTCAAGCTTCTCAAAGCCCTGTGGTGCACCATGAGAGGTTCAGTGGAGACAGAAACCTTCTGGTGTGTGCTTTGCTGTGTGGTGGACCCATCCAGTCCTGGGGAGAATATTGCTACATATGAAGGGTTATTTCTTCCTCCTCAAAGATCTTCTAGTTCCAAGGCACCCTGCAAAGATTTGCTTTGCCATTCACAGTTTAAGGTTGAAGAGAAGATTAGTCTGGTGGAAAATCCCTGATGTTTTTATTGGAAAAAAATATAATTTATTTTTTTCGTGTGTGCGTGTTAAATGTACTTTGTGTGCATTCTGTTTTTTGGTGTTAAATTTATTTATTTGGACTGAATATTCCTTTGGTTTTTGTTATTGTAAGCATGGATTGGTAGTTTGATCACCAACACAGGTATGTCCGAGCCTGCCAAGAAACCAACGGGAAATGTCTCCAGCAGCTCCACAAATCTCTGACCCATGAAAAGCCCTTGGTAGTGGTTGTTTTTCCAGCAAAGATGAAATTTACCCAATCCCAGTGAAAGCTGATGGATATAGTGAATATTTACCTGACCTGAGTTAGACCACGGGACAACAGAATGCAGAGGCAAAATTTCCCATCCAGATGGGTAAAATTGGATGGTTTTATCCATTTTTAATCACTTAAATAAGCAGGGACAGGGATTCAAAAGCACTGACTTTGCTAAGAGGTGGAGCCGCTCAACACCTTTGAAGTGAAGCTGTTTTCCACAGTTTTTGGTGGAAGGAAGGTGCAGGAATCTCATTTGAGACAGCTGGAATGTCAGCTCCAATTGCCCTGACTTAATCTCCTCTGCCTCGTGAGGAGGAAATGGCAACGGAGTGATCATATCAATATTCCACGTACCACTGGAGGGGAAGTAATACTTTTAAAATATAATTTATATGAAAATGTTTCTCGGAGACGTGTGCTGCAAATACAAAGGATATGAAGGGTTTCAAATGAGCTAATAGGCAGAGGAAGACAGCAATACCCTTTATTACCTCCCCTTTAATCACAGGGAGATCTATTTCCAGCTAATCAGCTGCTGAGATGCAGAATGAGAGGTTCTCATGAGTTCAAATAGGTGTTTCATCCGGAGCTGCTCCACTCCCCAGCCTGCAGTTCACTCAGCCTGTTCCTTTTACCAGTGTTAGCACATAAGGAAATAGAAAAGATCTGAAAAAATGTTTACCTGGAAAAAAAAAAATAACACAGAGCACAGATCACAGCTTTAAAGACAGATTTCATGAGTGAAACGTGTTTATTTTGCCACCAGCTAAAGGCTTTTAAAACTTTACTTTGTCAAGAATATGGAAGTTTGTCAAGGAGAAAACAATATTAAATCAAATGGATCAAGGCCCTGGGAGAACAGAACTTTTTCTGTTGCTATTTCTTTATTTATGATTTCTTTGTAAACAACATGTACAAAGGCCAAGACTACATTGTGTTTCAGTCTTAAACACACAGATAAGAACACTCTCACTCCGGGATCCCACCTCTCCAGTGCTGTGAGTCCCTCACATTAATAAGCAATTCTGTGTCCCCAGTCATGGTGAAGAGCTGCTTGAGTGGATGAAGATGTTCTTAGACGGGAGACAGTAATGCCATTTTCTTTGGAACACACACAAAAGGGAAATTCTTATTTTGGGCTGCACTCTCGGACTCTGAATCTCAGCTAGAGATGCAATTTGGCTGTCAAAAAGGGTTATTTTTTTTTTTTTTCCCTGAACTCAGGGTTAATATTTTTTCCAGAATTGAGTCATTGTGGTTGAGTGACCTTAAATTAAAACACTGTATGCACAATAGTAGTGATCCCTATTATTTGAGTTCCCATTTGATATATCTGTATGAGGTTTATTTATGCTTTACATGCATTCTGCCCATTGTCCTTGCTGCTCAGGTTCAAAAAATCACGTTACTTACAAAAGGGGCCGTTTTGATTGTTGTAAATGTGGTTTTGAGTGTTGGAAATACTGGAAATCAGGTGTGCTTATGAGAGCTTCCGAGAATTTCCTTCAAATTTACCAAATCTTTAGGGCTCATTAATATGTAAAACACCTCAGGGTGTCCTAAGGTAAAACATATTTCAAGGCAACTCACCCTGAAGCCAATTGGACTGAAAGTTTTGCCAAAGTTCGAGATTTGAGCATTTCTGAAGGTGGTGGATAAGTTTGGTTTTACACCCCTGACCTAGGTAAAAACCACTAAATCCTTGTTAGGAGTAAAATTTTGCCCCGTTTGTACAAAATAATTAAAAATGAGACAGAACTAAATATTCCACCCTGTGGAAGCTGCTGCTTTTCTGATTGCATTCTGTTAATTAGGGTGTCAGAAATGCTCATTCCCTGGACTCGAGTAGGGGAAACAGTTCCCATCTCATTAAAATACTCTGCTACTATTTGTAATCCCTTCCTTTTGCCATCTGAGACTGCGTGCTGTATTTAGAGTAATTTTTTTTTAAAGATTGAAAAAAGAGGCAAGTCGAGGAGAAATACTTTACAAGCTTCTAAATTCTCATGAGGCTTTTCACATAAACCTTCTCCTTCTTAGAAAATGTTAGATGGGTGTGCTTATTGAAGGGATTTTTATTGAACTGTGGGAAAAGAGGGAATTCTTTGTCTGTCCCAGATACTTCTTTACCTTCCTGCATGGCCTGATTTCTGATTTCTTGTCAGCTTTAGTCTGCACAACAAACAAAACACAGACAAAATCATTTTCAGGAGTCATTCTGAGCATGGGATATTCAGTTAAAAGGTGAAGCATCATAAATTTTTATCAAGCCATATAAATGAAAGGAAATATAAGTCTAAATAATAGAAAGGTCAAAATCATGGGTATCTATAGTTATTAGCAGAGCTTTATGGGGCATTCAGAATTGGTATTCTCCAGTGACGCCTAAATCTAATTTTATAATTGACAAATAAATATAACTGCTTGCCTTAAAGCCGAGATATTTTTTTCCCCTGTAGATCTAAGTGCTGTAGACATGGAAAATTTATATTCTGTCCTCAGAATTTTGAAATGTTATTACTGAAAGACATACCTGAGTCTCTGAACCTTTATTCATCTTGCACCTTTGATGTAGTAAAAGAGCCTTTGGGAGATCACATCACACTCCCTGGTAGCTCTACTTGGCTCTACAGGGCTAAGAAAAGATTTTTTTTTAAAAATAAAGTATTGATGATTGGTGTGAAGGTTATTTCAGTGAAAGACTGCAGATGTGTTGACCAGGAAGGATCAGTGTGGCATTTTCAGCACAGGAATGTCCTGATGGTCTTTCAGAGTGACCAACACTGAACATGAGCAGTCATGTGCTGAAGGACTGTAAAATGAGTGTAAAATAAGTGTAAAATGAGTGTAAAACGAGTGTCCTTCATCAAAATTTGGTTATGAAGTCGTTGTAAAGCTGAGCGTGGCAGCACAGCCGATGCCTGTGCACACACACGGCCCTTGCCAACCTGCTCCATCTAGGGGATGCTTTACAAAATTCCTGTTTTCACAGACACTCTTAAAGCCTTTGGAGTCTTTTTAACACCGTTTAAATCGGATTTACAGAAGTGTAATGATACAGAAATCTAGCCTGTGAACAGCAAAAATCTACTTTATTCCTTCCACAGCATGATCATAGCACTCGCTTTACTTCCTGGCATCTGTTTTACTTCCTGGTACTTGTTTTATCTCCTGGCATTTAGGAATTGTATAAAACCAGCTGATCTGAGGGTCTGACTTTCAATGTTCAACAGAACCTCAATTTAAACTGCTCAGTAAAATATTTACAAAATCTACATCTGTCCCATGTAGGGGGTTTACAGACCATCTCTTACAGACTGTCTTCCACCCATTGTTGAATTAATCCAGTTTGGTAAAATTTTTAATGCAAGAATGAAACCTGAAACGTGTCACGGTGTATGAAAATCAAGGCAGATTTTATGCTGGACATACAATTATCCCAGTTTTTTGTCTAGGAATTGCATTGATGTATTTGGAACAGCTTGTATGACCCAAACCCACAAATGCAGTTTGGCCTCCTGGCATGACCATTCCCTGTGCTGGCCCAGCCTGAAATTATTTTGAGTGAAAAGCAGTCAGTCATTAGTAAGAAACACCCATTTCCTCATATTAGGCAGTGTTAATTTGCTTTAAACTGATCCCTGTGTCTGAATCCGAACATTTGACTTTTACCTAGGAATGTTATTTCTTATTCGTTGATACTGATTTTAATTTATTAGTTGTAAAGTTATTTCAGTTGAGCTCGTGTCGTGCATATTCCTTTCATTAGCAATATTTGTGTCTTCAGCTGTATATTTTAAAGGTGTTTAGTTTCAAAAGGCAAGATTTTATGCAAAATTAGAGTGACTATGACATCATTATGCAACCACACTAGAAAATTTGGTTTGTGAAGTGGCTTATTCCCGAGTGTGAGCTCAACAAAAAATACAGTTTCTCTTTGCTACTTCTTTTAAAGGTTTTTAAACAACAAGAACTGAGGTTAACAATGAGGAGAGCAGGGTGGGTGACAGCAGAAATGAGTCTGGGCTGCTGTTCTTGAGCTGAAATGTGAGAAATAACACATTTGTGGGTATTTGGCCACGAACAGGGGTAGAAGGAGTGGAAAACAAAAGACTCTAAACAGAGGACACAGCAATGGGGATTGTTGAGGATGATAATGCTAAAAAGATCCAGTTTCTGGAAGGAGATCTCAGTTACATTCCCAATCCAGCTGTTTTTCCCCCAAAGCCAGGCGGTGTCCCCGCTGGTGTTCCAAGCAGGGCCTGTCCCCTGCTGTCCTGGTGGCTTTGGGCATCCCCAGTGGCTCTGGGTCACCCAGGGGTGCCAGGCAGGCAGTTTGTGTCCAGTGCTGACTGAGCTGATGGGGCCATGGCAGCTGCCTCAGACCTGAACCTGCCCAGGCTGGAATGGTAAAAATGCTGGTTGGAAAACGTGGATCTGACTGAGACAGGAAATGTGACATTTTGGATTCCGTGAGCAGGACAGGGACACTCTCAGCGACCTCCCGGGCTCTGCAGCAGCATTTAATCCAGGATTTGTGCTCGGCAGCCTCTGTTGCTTGTGCCCTCTCTGGGGACTCTGCCAGCCTTGGGTGTCACACACTGTCCCCCGTGCTCCAGCCGTGACCTCCCTGGTGGCCCAGCCCTGGCACGGCCCAGCCTGCAGGCACGTTTTCCCTGCCCTCACCCTCAGCAGGCTCTGAACTCTGCTGCCTGTCTGTGTTTGACTGAGTGGGCTCCTTGCAGCCGTGGCATTTCCCTTTAACCTTCCCTGGGATTCGCTCCTGGCTCTGCTCTCCCTGCAATATTCTCCGCTCGACCCCGAAAGTATAACTTGTGTTGTCTTGCAACGGGAACAGCAAATTACTCTTATTACTCATTTCTAGTCCTTTGCTGCAGCAATCCATTAGGAAAGAAATAACCACTAAAAGTAACAGCAAAGGACAAAAGGGAGCAGCCAGGCTGAAAGCAAAACTGCCTCTCGGCAGCGGTGGTGGCTGCCAAATCCTTCTGCTGCTTGTGGCCCCTCTTCAATTCAGCATTTCCCAGGTGTGAGGATCCCTTCCAATGTCTCTGAGAGCAAAATGAATTCTCGTTGCACCAGTTTTCATGAAGGATGAAGCATGGAAATACTGAAGGTCCAGGAAATTTGAATTGATAAAATTTACTTGAGTCACTATTAAAATACGAGGTAAATGTATAAGTAAAGAATGAATATACTGAACATGAATATACTTACACAGTTTTCTAAATTAAACCCTATGAGTGTTCATTTTCTGTTCTTAAATGCCTTACAGATATTCATATTAATGTTGTAATTAATACATAAAAAAATTAGTGGCTTTTTGCACTATTTTATGCTTTTACAGTTCAGCTTCGTACTTAGGCAATGCAGTAAGTCAACTGCAATGAGGAGCTCAATTCTTTGGAGTATATTTTCCATTTTTCAGACCGTAAAAGTTGCACTTTCACAAGTCAGGCCACCATTTTGAAAGTCAGTTTTCATAAATGGAAAACTGGGCTAGAAAACCCCCAAGGGAAAGCTTTTTTGGGCAATTTTGGACAACTTTTGCTTTAACTTGGTTAGAAACCCCACACAGATAATCCCTTGTGCAGCAGAAATCAACAGTTGTGGTCGCTTTAAATGTGGGTCAGGAGGGGCAATAAATATTAAACCTAATCTTCTTTATCACTGATAGAATCTTGGGATAAGTTGTCTGCTTAAATGGATGATAGCACTGCTGTAAAACCCAGGTAATAAGTTTCAGTGTGTGTGGCACAAAGGCATTTGATTCCAGGCATAGCTGCATATTTTATAGACTTTATTTAGGAATCAAAAGTGGAAAGCCCGAGTACTTGTCTGTGCGTCTCAAATATTTATTTGTCATCCCAGCTACGGCTTTAGTCGAAATATTTGGAGCCTCTGTCTCTGATCCCACGAGATGTCCCATAAAAGGGTTTTGCCTGTGGGTATCAATATCTATATGCAGCACAGCTGTTGGGCTCGGCAGCGTGATGGATGCAGCTTTTATGAACATAATGAAATGGAATTTTTAAAAGCAGTAAAAGGAGACGTAAGACGGCGCATCAAACGGAACCGAGCCCGTCTGCGCTCTCCCTTTCTGGGGCTCTTTAAAAACAGGAGCAGCTCAGGAGATTGTGCAGCCTTGGAGCTCTAGTTTGTGCTTGAGATGTTTTGGTTTTTTGAAATCTCTTTTTTAGGGATTTTTTTGTAAAAAAAGCGACATGTTTTTGTAAGTGCGAATTTGTTAATATTTTTTTTCTTACGAGAGACTTTTTCTTGATGTCTTTCTGGTCTGACTAATGTAATTGAAGAGGTTTGGTTTTTGTTTTACTAATCAAATTGGTCTGTGTAAAATAGTCTATAAAGGAGACACATCCCAAAAATAAAAAAAAAGTCATTTTCAGCCTTCTGAAATCAGAATCTTTGTGTCTCTGTAGTGTACAGCAGCGTCACAGCCTCCCTTCAGCCTGCTGGAGCAGGGGCTGCTGTGCTCTGCACTGATCAGATCAGGCTGATTGTATATTAATTAATCACAGCCCCCCAGCAGCTCCTGCCACTCCCAGCGGGCAACGCTGCCCTCCTGGCACAGAACCTGCTGTCACCACCACTTTGTGTTAGGTGTTGGAAACATCTCGTGACCGAATGACCTGTGACTAACAAGAAGCAATGCTCAAATGAGATGAAGGTCCTTGTCTTCCAAGCACTCAACAAATGGGTTCCATCTGGCAGCAGAGAGACTTTCGTGTGTGATTTGTGTTGGACTCTTGTGCACTGCCGGGTGGGAGAGTTAAAGAACCTCATCAGAATGCAGGGATTCCTATGGCAGCTTTTAAGCTTTTTGAACCTTACTTGGAAGGTTTAAAGACAGAAGGTTAATTAGGGGAAAGAAAAAAAAGGAATTTTTAAATTAGAAATTTTAGGAGAAGTTTTGTTAGCCTAGGACAGAGCACAAGTTTCATCTCCTGCTTAGCTTTCAATGATGAACTGGATCAGGACAAGGGTGAAGTTGAGACTGTTAAAAAATGAAAGGCAACGGCGGCATGGTCAAAATGTCCACCTGGAAAGATTTCACTGTGTTTTCTCCATAAGAACTTGAACCTAAGTCTGTTTTTAACAGATCACGTTGATGCTGAAAATTTTTAATGGTGCATATTTCATTGAAACTGGTTCTTCCCAGTTAAAAATTATTGTTCTCAAAGATCCTGATTAAAAGTTTGAGACTCATAGAGTCATTAAGTTGGAAAAGACCTCCAAGGCCATGGAGTCCAACCACTAACCCAGCACTGCCAAGGCCACCACTAACCCACATCCTCAAGTGCCACATCTACACGTTTTTTGGATATTTTCACGGTTGGTGAACGCTTCCAGGACATTTCCCTGGGCAGCCTGTTACAACGCTTGGCCACCCTTTCAGTGAAGACACTCTTCATAATATCCAAACTAAACCTCCCTTGGCACAACTTGAGGCCATTCCTAACTGGTTATAAGGAGAACAGAGATCATGTCTTATGCAGTAAAAGTGGAGGAAATATTTAATGAAGTGAATGAACATGATCAGCCCACTGGATTGTGTGTGGGCAGGATTCACAGAGGTCACTGGTGGCTCCTCAGCTGCTGACCAGCTCTCACATTCTTTCCTTTTCACCCCATTGCTGATTATTTTCTCTTTTCTCTCATTCTTAGTTCCTTGTCCCAGTACTTTTGAGGTTCTTCACAGCAACTCCTTGGGACAGGAGGTGTTTCTGCAGCGTTTGCTCATTTTTGGGTGGGCACGGCATGACTTGTCACCACAGCAGGAGCAACTGATGGTGATTGTCTTGTTTCCTGCACAAGGAAGAGAGCAGTGACAGGAGGGTTTCTCTTCCTCTGGGGAGAGCAGCAAGGTGTGGAAATGTGGGAACAAAGCTGTCAGGAGAGCAGGCACAGGAGGAAGCCAGCAAAGCTGAGCCTCGCCTGCAGGAAGCAACAGGACACCGAAAAAGAGCAGGGAGTAGATCTCCAGCCAAGGCTGAGTGATTATGGAGGAAAAGAGAATTCCTGGGAGGTCTGAACCAGTTTGTTACAGATTGAGAAGGCAGTGAAAGCTGCTGGAGGGGAGTAAAATTGATCCCTGCCGAGAGTGCACAGTGCTCAAGGAGTGAATGTTGGATTGTTTTGGGTTTTTTTCACCAAAGCCTTTTATAAATCCATTTCACCCTCTAAAGCTGGATTTTCACCTTAAGAAAATGCAAAATCTGGAAGTACCCACCCAGCACACTCCCCAAGCCTTGTTCCAGTCACTACAGTTTGCATTCTGAGTGATTCAGTTCAGAGATTGGTGATTTTGTCTCTGCCCCAAAGCCTGGGAGCAGCCTGGGAGCCCCTCACACCCCTCAGTGTTGATGGTGCAAACAGTCCCTGCCCCTCTGAACCAGGGCCATCCCCTGTCCAAATTCACTGTGATGGCTTCAGTTGGTTTTCCAGAGCAGCCTCCTGGATTTTGTTTGGTGGTTTTCTCCTTTAGGGCCCAGTGAAAATTCTCTGAAATGACACACATATCTTTCTTCTTTTTTTGTTTTTT
>QVAJ01000016.1:7314436-7327041 GCA_003546035.1 Mixornis gularis
CCACTGAATCCTGCCTGTGCTCCCCACTGAATCCTGCCTGTGCTGCCCACGGAATCCTGCCTGTGCTGCCCATGGAATCCTGCCTGTGCTGCCCACTGAGCCCTGCCTGTCCTGCCTGGGTTTGCAGTCTCTGTTCCCAGCACAAAGTTCACCAGCAGCTGAAAATGTGCCCATGGCTGAAAGGGATTTCAGGTCGGTGTTTGAGCTGTGTGCTCGCTGGAGTAAATACATGACATTTCTCTAAAAAGCTCTTTTCTTTCTCATCCTCCCATGCCCAAACAGAAATCTGTCCGTGCCTCGGTTTATTCCCTGCACTGGGCAGGGCAAAGGACTGAATGTCTTTGCTAAATCAAAAGCTGTTTTGTATTAGGAATCAGACACTGTTCCAAGATGCACAGATTTGCAATTACAGCTTTGTCTTGGGAGTGAGGATTCTAGAATCATTTGCTGACACAAATTTGCTCTGTGACCTGGGGAAACATTTAAATACTCCGTGCTTCATTTTTCTCCTGCTGCTACATAAATTTTTCAGTGCCGTGTCTTGTACCATCTGATTTGTGTTTTCTGGTTAATCAAGTAAGAAAAAATTTTAGCCTTTTAGCTGTACAACGCAACTGAATGACTTTGCAATTGACACATCAGATACTGGCCAGAAATTTTTTTTTTTAAATTTTTTAAAATTAATTTCCATCTTGTCATGACTCGCCTGTTGTTTTAGAACCAACTGAAGCAGTTGGTAAACACTTTTCCAACACTAATTTGTATTCTGGGTGTTCTTTTGTGCTGGAATTAGTGACATGCAGTTGTCTTGATGCAGGTGAATCAAAGTTTGCAGTGTCAAGTCCAATCCTGCCTCTGTTTAAGCTGATAATAAATCACCCCCTGAGCTCTGCTGTGCACGTTGGGGTCTCTCCTCGGCGCTCTTACAGCTTGTTTAAATTTCTAATGAAGACACGGAATAATGTATGCTCAGATTACCTCTTCATTATACAACGTAAAATGTCTGCAGGAAAACACATCCCCAGTCAATCATCACTTGGAGGAGTTTTCTCTTCTCCTGACTAATACTCCATCACTTTGATACCTTCCAGGCAGGTTTTGCATTCACCTCATGTCCTCAGAGTCTACAAAACAGCGCAGAAAAATAAGCCAGTGCCCAATGCCATTACAGTGGATGCTGTGAGAGCCCATATGGTGTTAGTTTCTCAAAAATAAATCACGCTGAGAACTGTTGGATGCATACAGGGACCTTTTCCAGCCCCTCTTGGAGGAAATGCTGCACAAAAAATATATTTCAGAAGAGCAGCGACACATTGCTTTGTAAGAATTATATAAAACAAATGAACCTGGGATGGATTAATATTCGCAGCATTAATAAAAATTAGATTTTAATTAGTGTTTAGTAAACCGCATATTATAATTTAATAGCTAATTTAAAATCAAAATTGCAGCACTTAGAGCAAGTTTCTAGACCAAGAAATTGTATCTTCTGCACAGTCAGCACACTCATGGTAGTGCTGTAATGCATGTGTTAGATAAACTCTGCTGACACCTCCTTTGCACTTCTGCATGCATTATACAGACCAGCTTCTAGTAAACAAATTTTTCATTTTTTTTTTTTTTGTAAAAGAGACTTTACCTGCAGCTCTACAAAAACAAGTGGAAGTTCAATACCTCAAAATATTGGATTTGATTGGTTCTTCCCCTGGGCACACCAGGGTGAGCCAGGCAGTTGGGAGGCAAAACTGTCTCTGAAAGTGCCAGTTCTTTCCCAAAAGGAAAGATAGATATCTTTTTTCCCTGGCAAATAAAACAATATGCTCCTCAAAGTAGCAAATCTGTTCTCTAGGGAGTGTTTTCTACCTCTTGTGGCCTGATGTACACGAGGACGTTGGTTATTCCTACAGTCCGTGGGTTCCCTCTCTTCACTCACAGCTTTCTCCACAGGCATCTCTATTTACATATTGAAATTATTTACATCTCAGTGTTTGGTGTTTCCTTTTAGCACTGCCAACCCCTCCAAAGTAATTACCAAGTAGGAAAATGAAAGGGCACAGGTGAGACAAGCAGTTTGTCGTCGTGTCACCTTCGAGCTTCAGTGCTGAGGATTTTCACTATTATAAATCTCAACAGGATTCTTCAAAGGGATCCTTTGTTGTTCAACCCCTCGCTAGGATAGATTAAAAAGAAACTGCTGGAAAAGGAAAAAAAAATAAGAACAAAAAGCAGCTTCCTCAAGATGAGAAGGTGATTTCCCAGCTGGACAGGAACAGCTTTGTTTTCTGATCTTGTGTTTTTACAGGGTCATTTGAAAAGTCAGTGGCTTGTTCTGTGGCATTAGAACAAAAGATGACTAAACTAAAACAAGAGAAGTATTCCATATGATATCAAATCTATCTGCATTTCAGAACCTGTCAAAGTGAAAAATGAAACCACAAGCTTGGCCTTTAAAAATATTAATTCACTTTAGAGATGAAATGTAAAAGTGCTGGGAAAGAAGTCACCTTATCTTCAGGAAGAAGCAAGCAAGACGAAATCCCTATCGCTCTTCCTGGATCTCAGATGGCACTTTCATGCCACCCTTAAATCTAAAAAAGGATTTAATCATCAGTTCTTGCCACCATAAATCCCTGAAGCGTTTTTTGCTCTGTTATTAATGAGACAGTCATCAAATGCACTCACCAGGGCTTAAGGAATTCCAGTTTCTGCAGAGTCATTTACCACTTTTACTGAGTGATGTGGATTTAGTTCAGTGTTGACCTACAGCAGCATTTTGGGATTACAGCCACAGTTTATTGACAGCAGAAAGCAATGGCCATTAGGATGTCAAAAAAGGTAATTAGTGAATATTCAGCTAATAAATTGTCAATACCCAGCGATATCCAGCGTACACTTTTCACATGCATTCATTTAAAGCCTATATTTAACTTCTCAGCTAAGTGTAATTTAAAGCTTGTAGGGATCATTCTGCCTGTTTGATGTTATTGATTCCACACAGCAAACTATAATCAACTGATAAATCTCTGATCTTTAGTCACAATAAAATAATATAAATTAATACTTCTGTACCATTTGAGATGATATTTTGATAATGGCTTGGTCAAAATACATTGCAGAAGTTTCTCAAAAAGGATCTGCCATAATCCATAATAACTGATGAAGAAATTATAGATAAATTTTCGCTTCAGTAGGCCTTAGCCAAAAGCTTTATTCCATTAATATCTTCTTCTCAGAATACTCTTTAGTCAGTCTGGTTTGGATTTCCTAATTATTAAGACCTTCAAATTAGACAACACAAATGATTCTCATTGAAATATTGAATACGACAATGAATTTCTTTTTATTTTTCTTATTGTCTCTAGTCATTTGATGGCTTGGTTGTTGTTGCTGGGTTGTTTTTTTTTTGTCATCTCACCACCCACATGGCCCCAGTTCCTGTTCTTAGTAATAGGAGAGAACAAAAACCTGTTGGGTAGACAGAGTAAACCCAGAGCAGAGAGCTCTGACAGTATAACCACGGCAAACCAAGAGCAATACAGCTGTTAGTTTGTCTCTCACGTCCATAAATAAACCTGCCAGGTTTTTTTTTTTTTKTCCTGAGGTTTAATTTTCCTTGCAGCTTGTTTTAATACTTCAGCCAAGTGGAAGTTCAATACAAGGGAGCATTATAATGAATATTTCCCATTGTTTTATTTCCAAGCACCATAACCAATGAGGCAAATAATCCACGGCCATTAAGCTTTCCCCATAAAGAATTGGAAGGTACACAGAGCTTACAACAGCATGAATAACAGAGGTCTTTCCTCAGGCCTTCAAAGGTTGAAGACACACAGATTATTTTCTAAGTGTGTGTGATGATCTCCTTAATATTAGAATATTTTTATTGCCTCTCCAGGGAAGAGCCGTGTGTTGCTTGGCCATTGAGAAATTTAGGGCAAGCGGTTTATGAATTTTGATTTTATTTTTCTTATTGTTTTCCCAAGGGAAGCTCAGCTGTTCTCCAGGTAAAAACTGCGTCTGAACAGTTGTGCCTCCACCTTTGGGTGAGCATCAGAGAGCCCTGTTGCACCAAACACAAAATAGCAATTAAATGGTAGAAACAAATTTCCTGGAGGCTGAGAGGGCTTTTAAAGCTAGTCTCAGGAAAATAAACATGTGAATGCTGTTTTGGCAGAAGCCCTAATAGGCAAAGATACACACAAATGCAAATATCTTATTAGAAAGCTCATTGCCTTTAAAATTGTCAGGCAAATGTTCCAGTTAGAGACCCTCAGTGACAGGCTGACCTCATGTGAAACCCTGCCAGCCCTGCTGCCTCCCGAGGTAATTAAACTCTTGATTTCACTGAAACACTGAGTGAAAATGAAAATATTCAAACAAGAGAACCACTGAAACACAGAAGCCACGCCAGCAGGAACAAGCAGGACATGCTGTTGGTGCCTTGGGAAGGCTGAGCTGGAACAGAGACTGGACAGAGCTGGAGAATAAAGTAGAGATTTATTAAAAGGCTTTTAGGATACACCTTGGGCAGGACAGGAGCTGACCAGGGCTACACCCAAGGTGGACCCAAAATGGTCACAAAATGGACAAAAAGTCACGAGGTCTCACACTTTTATAAGTTTTGGTCCATTTGCATCTTGGGGTTTAATTGTCCAATTCCAGCTCCAGGTTGTGAGGTCTCATCCTTCTTGTTCCTCCCTTTAGCCACCCTTGTTTGTGCTTTTGGRCCTGAAAGTTGTCCTTGGTGTGCAGCAGGAAAAGGATTTGTTTTGTGTCCCTGCTGTGTGCAGAGCTGAGTGACACTGATGTGAGCTCAGAGCTGCACCCCTGGGCACCACAGAACCTGAAATACACGAAAACTGAAACTTAAGGCATCAAATGGAAGAGCAGCTTGTGAATTCCCAAGTCACTGGATACCAACGGTGGGCACCTGTTGGATTCATCCTTGCAGGTGGAACTGAAGCCCTCCTGGCCCAGTCCCCTCTGCACATTCCAACAGGTCCTTTTGAACACAGAATTATATTCAGAGATGCCTTTATTATCAGCCAGTCATTTTGGGAATTGCTGGAAAAAGTTCCAGCAGTTCCATGCCAGTCAAAGATCCCATAATATTTGTTTGATCCCTGCAGGGAGAGGTTCTGGATGCTGTCAGGAACAAGTATGTTGACCTTTGGTAAACAGAGCATCTGTAAATAAACTTTAGGGGCAGGATGTGATGCTTTTTTAATGTAGGGCTGGCTTTGGAGACGTTATGTTCTGTCCAACAGAGGGATCAATTGTCTGGGCTCAATATTGATGGAGGAATGTCTCATTTTTATAAAATTCTGGTTAAAAGGCTTGGGTTCTGTGGAACCATGCCTGAAAAATATTGATTAAGTTCAACATAATCCTTCAATCTGCCAGGAATAATCACAGAATGCTTTGTAATTTGCCACTCTTTGGAGGCACTTTAAAAGCTGCATATTTTCCTTTCCTGGTGCTGTGACATTTTCCTTTAAAGTGCTCCTTTCCTAAGTGTGTTGTAAGGGAAAATTTCCATAATGGCCCAAATGCCGAGGTGTTGGTTATCTCTGTGTAGGGAGGGTTCAGTGGAATGCTCAAGATGATGAATGAGCTGAATGACCTCCCAAATGGGTGCTGTTTGATGCTGTTCTTCACCACCTGGAATTGGAATCACTCGGGAATAATAACGTGCCTGATAAATTCCATGGATATTATAAATCCGTTTTACCTACCCTGGCCTAGACCCAAGTCAAAATATCAGTCCAAGGAAATCAGTGGAGTCCAAACTCATCATATTTTGACAGTTTTTTGTAGATCTTCCTTCATGAGAAAAACCCCACATTTTTAGGCAAATGATATCTTTGAAACAAGGGTAGATACAGAGAAGACAAAGCTTGGGGAGAGGGACAACACTGGAATATAAGTGAATTCTTCCTTGATTATCTGTTGCCAGCCTTCGAATCCCAGAGGAAAAAGCCTAGGTGCTGATTTCTTTTTATTCTGCTTTACTTTCAGTTGTGTACTGCTCTAAAATATTGTCTCTCTAATAATATCAATTCTATTTCACATTTTCACTGGCAATTGCATTCCTGCTTTGATAAACAGCATCTTACCAGGCTTAAGATGCTGAACATTTGACAAAGGCAGTAATTTTAGAAGCATCTCCTCCATCTGCTTATTAAGCTAATTGTTTCACTTGTAACCTCCCTTCCAATTTGTTGTAGTGTTAACTCAGCATTTCCTGCCTCTGGAAATCTGTTTAACTTAAAGTGACTTTTCAGATAGGCTTTTAAGAGAATTCAATTTTCCAGTTTTCTTGTGAAATTGAAATTTCTTTCTTCCTTTTCTTTGTCTCTCAATAAAGTTTGCCCAAATAACATTAAAATTTATAACGAGGCTAATATTTGTTAATCTCAGTTCAAACAGTGGATTTGTATTAAAACATAGTTTCAAACACTTCTATTAAAGGGAGAAAGTGTATTGCTTTTAATTCATTCATTACTGCGCCGCTCTTGTTAAGCTTGAATTGTCATTATGATTACACACCATAATTTTCAGTATTGAATATTAATTCCATTTAAATCCCATTAGATCTACGGTTGCTGGGCCTGCCTCAACTCCCATTTTGCAGAAGTGTTTTGGAGCAGCTCCAGCACATGAACCTGATCCTGCAGCTCGGTGTTGGTTTCAGCGAGACGTTTGTGCAAATAAATTAATTACGTGAATAAAGGTTCCTTGGGCTCAGTAAAGGTGGCAGGGCATTCCAGAATGTCACACCACCTGCGGCCTGCAGAAATGGCAGGAATTAGATCTTGGCCTGCTTGAGGTCAGTATCAAAGGTCCTGTTGGAGGACACACTGAAATGCAAATTTCAGCCTTCACGGTGACGCATTCCAGACACAGGGAATGCCAATCCGCAAAGAATTGAGAAGGTGCCTCGGTCATTTATTTGGTTTAATTGCAGATCTTTAGGAGCTGTCAGCAATACAAAATTGCATTTGTCTAAGAGGGGCTGGATTTTCACCCAGTTTCTTTCATGCTTTTCAAAGATCTTGCCCTGCTTGTGGCCGAGCTTGTTTACCCAAACACTCTGGCCGGGGGCAGAATTTGTGTGTGCTGCAGTTCTCAAAGGCCACGCTGGGAATTCAGGGATTGTGGATCCCTTCAGGAACTCAGCAGCCAGCAGGGACTGCACATTTCTCTCTCCAGAACAGCTGGGAGAGAACATTTGGCAGAGCTGGGGCACCCAAACTGCAGTTCTAGATTTCGAATGGTGGTCAGGTGGATGATGGAGTAATGTTAAAATGGAAAACAACATATTCTAATGCTGGTCAAAAGTGGGTTTCTGTCTTCTAGATGATGCATATGAAGTAATGAATAATATTTTGATAATATAGTACCATTTCTTTAACTTTTCAATGCACAGATTTCAAAAGACACTCATGATAGCTAGACATAAACTAGAGATTTCCAATAAGCAAGTAAATTAATACAACACAAGGACATAAAGAACTTGTATTTTCTCTTGTATCTTACCTTATCTTCTTAATGGAGCATTAAAAGACCATTCTACACCCCATCAAAATCCAAATCCTCCACCCTGAGGGCGAGGAAGGAGGGGAGCAGGACAGGGCTGTGGTTCTGAAATCTGTCCCTGAGGCACAGTGTAGCCCTGGTTTGTGCCTGAGATGTTTCAGTTTTCTGAAATTCTTTTCCCAGTGAATTTTCTGTAATCAAGAGACACATTTTTGTAGTTGCACCTTTGTTTTCCATTCTTTTTCTTAGGAGGGACTTCTTGTCCCTCTGGTCTGACCAATGTGATTGAAGAGGTTTGTCTTTTTATCACCAATCAAATTGGTCTGTGTAGAATAGTATGTAAGGAAGACACATCCAAAAATAAAGGAGTCATTTTCAGCCTTCTGAAGTCAGAGTCTGTGTCGTTGTGGTGTAAAACAGCGTCAGCACGGGGCTGCCAGGGCTGGGCTGGGTGTGGAATTGCTGCTCAGATCCACAGCTCAGCTCTCCCTGCCTTTGAAAAGTGCTTTTATGATAACGTTGTGGATGTCTCTTCCCAGCCCTTCAAAGGGCTCAGCTTTTCTTTCCTCCCACTCCTGCTACCAGTGCCTCCCATACCGTTCTCCCCTTTGTTGGCTTGGCCGCTTTTAGTCCACGAGAACTGCCTGGAAATGGGACTTGGAGTTTGCAAAACTCTTTCTGAGCTCTCTCCATTGTAGTTCCCTGACCTCTGCTCACCCCCTCCCGTATCCCACCTCCTGCATTCACCTCCCCTCTGTCTCATGGTGCTACATGGTTTTCCCTTAATTGCAGTTTGTCCTCCTTTAATAAAAAAACTAGAAGATTTCTCTCAGTCATTAACTCTTATCTTCATTGCTTTCTTAATTCTGTACATTAGCAAGAATTTGTTTTTCTTTCCAGTGCTCCTTGGGAGTTCTCCTAAAGGAAAGTTGGGTTTAAAACTACTTTATAGAGCACCAGGCCTCCAGAAATTCCTGATATGGAGTCGCACAAGCACAGCAGGGACACCGAGTTCATACTGCAGTATTATTTCTTATTTGAGCAACCTGTCCCGTATTTTCTGCCACGTAAATTATTGTTTCACAGAAGCAACTGTACTGCAGTGCAAAATCTGCATGAGGCAGTGACAGGCCACGTCTGAAAGTGAGAATAACCTACAAAGGTTGGTTTGGTTGCAAGAAGACAAAGCCTGACTTAAGGATGATGGTGGGGAGCTCTTTGGTTGGCAGATGCTCTTAGGAAATAAAAGTAGGGTTGTGAAAGTCTGGCAAAAAGAGAACTTTTTAACTGAAGCAGAAAATGCAGGACTTCCAGAAAAAGGCATTTAATTATTTTTTTTATCATGAAAGGAAGTGATAAAAAGATGCGTAGGAGTAAGAAAGAAAAGAATGAAATCGACTGGAGAAATTTTAAATGTAAAATTCCATTGTTGCATCTTTCATCAGAACACAAATCTTATGGAGGAGTTGATTTTTTTCACCCCATAGTGCGATAAGCTTTTTGGTAAAACAGAAATAGTGTAATTGAAATCCATTTTGCATCATTTTCCCTTGGATGATTTAGAATTAGGCCAATTTATATTCCACAGGTACAACCCAACGAGAATGTAAATGCAGCCACCAGAATTGTTTTTGTCCACAAGCAAAGCTGGTATCATTTACTGATCCATTACACTCTCAGCAGGGTCCTCTCTTTGAAAAGCTACCTGGAATTATCGCTGGCAACAGAACACTAAAATCAGATTTGCATAAAAAATGGAAGTTCAAGGAAAAATGATAATAGTGATTAAAAGTAACGTTTGATGACTATTTTGATTAGAACACCGCATTGAAACGTGGCATTCAAACAGACACAGAGGCTTTTTTTCCCCTCCAGCCCCAACTGACAATGCACCTATTTAACGAGACTATTATGTTCCTGATAATTTGCCCGAAATAATAGACAGTGCTTCCATTAATATTTAACAATATAAACATCAAGCAAAGGCTGCACATCTGGAATGACAGAATATGCTTTTTGCATTAGGGTGCTAATTTTAGAAATCACCTCTCTCTGCCGGGGCCTGCTGATGGACGGTTGTCGTAACAAGTCGGTAATTGAGTTTTCCGGGCATTTTGACCACTGATACAAATTTGCAAAGCAGATTACACAGCAGAAACACAATTTCCATCCTGACCTTTATCACGTTGCTTTCCCTTGGGGGAATTGGGATGTTTAGGGAGGGAAATATCGTCTAAGTGGGCCTAATTTGTGAGAATGTGACTTGTGGTGTTAACCCAGTAAACCGCATTTCGAGTCATTCGATAACGCATCATCTAAAAATCTGGCATGAGGCAGGTATCACAAAACTTATTATCTTTTATTGCCTAGGCAGAAAACGCAGGGTTAGATGATTATAAATTGAAACTCAGGGAAAAACTTTTATCTTACAGCTGCTGTGCAAAGATGCTGTTTTATTTTAGCAGACAAAGCCTGGTTCACATCCTCCAGTGTAAACAGAGCACGGGAATGATGCTCAGTTGTTGTGGATGTGGAGGTGCTGGTTGGGGTTAAGGATGGAGAACCTCCTTGAGAAGCCTCTGCAAAAGGATTTGAAGTGGTTAATCCTGGTCTTGTGAGAGCCACAGTCTCGTGGTGTCACAGCCTTTGGGACTGTGAGAAAGAGGTGAAGCCCAGGGCACGTCCTTCAGCTGAATTTCAGCTGGAAGATATTCAGTTACCACCCTCTCCATGATACAAAGTGGAGTGGGAAGTGTAAGCAGTGGGAAAGCTCAGTTCCAGAGGTGTGTTCTGAGCAGCACTTCCCAGGTTTATTTACACTTTTATTAAGCTTTAACTTGCCCAGTTTGTGAACAAAAAGTTCACAAACTTTGGCAGGTTCCCATAGGTTTGTCTCCAAACCAAACCAGAATTCAGGGTGAGAGGCTGCTTCCAAAACATCACAGCACCAAAAACACAGAAACCAAAGGTACCCCCAAAAAACCCCAAGGATGGACTAGGTTACATCATTTCCCTGGTGCTTAACATTTTCCAAAGCTTCATCCTGAACCCTGCAACAGTGCTAGAAAGCAGTGGAGCTGTGCTGATTTATTCTAGCCTGAGAATCTTTTTGGGCTTGAATGCTTTTGGGGTTGCTCCTGATTTCTCCTCTCCCAGAGTACCGTTGCTCATCTCTGTCCTGATCCATTTTATCTGACCTTTACACCCTTCAAAGGCTCAGGGAATTCTCTTGGCACTGGGATTTTTTCATAGAGATATTTCAAAAGCTGTCTCTACTAAAAGCCATTTGAGGTTACTGCGTAGGAGAAACTTGTCTCTACTTTCATATTTTCTGATTTAAATAAACTCATTCCTACCTACGGCAGGGACTAGGAATGATTCAATAATTTGCGACTAATAATTTATTAGAACAACTTTGCCCTCCTTTCTCCTCACAAATTGTCTGCAAACAGATTGTACAGCTCTAATATGTTAATAGCTGAAAATTATTTGACCAATTTTTTTTTCAGCAAATACCTTTTGGCCTGTGGATTATTTGAATTGCAAATCGCGACTGTTAAAATGAAATATATAATTAACAGTGCAAATAGAGCTGATTGGGCGTTGCAGGAGACCGGTTTTTATGGAAATCTATTGATTTGTTGAAATGAACATTTGTTACAGCAACACAGCGATTTGGGGGAGGAAAAAAAAAGCTTTGTTGAAGTAAATATTTGTAATACGGAAGGGAATTCTTATCTTGAGTGCTCCTGACGGCTCACTTGAGATTTTGCTGGTGGAGACACCCAGATCAAAAGTCCTGTTGAAAAAGTTGAAGTTCCCTTGCCCAGCCAGGTGTCCTGATGCAGACATTTATTTATTCTGAGACACAGCTCTCTTCATATGCTCCGTCCAAATTGTTACCTTTGTAAATATAATTAGGCATAACTTGGCAGATTGTGTAGTAGTTGTGATCTTTTTTTAGCAGTGTAATAATCAGGACAGGCGAGAGTGGTGCCTCCTACACTTGTCAGTCAGATTCTTCATGTCTCCAAACATATATTCTGATTTTAATGGAAAAACCCTTGGAAAGTTTTTTGCTTTCTAGAACTGTTGCAGGGTTCAGCATGAAGCTTTGGAAAATGTTAAGTACCAGGGAAATGATGTAACCTAGTCCATCCTTGGGGGTTTTTTTGGGGTACAGTGCTTTAATGTGGATGACATACAGAGTATTCTATCCAGCACCAAAAATTGGAGTACAAAGAGTGGTAGGTTTGGAGTCTGTGAGGAATAGGAGTGGTGCCAGGTACCATTTAAAGCACCAGAACGTCAGTGCTGCCTGTGCAGGGAGGGCTGGAGGCTCCCTTTGGTGCAGGCTCTGTGGAAGGGGAGTTCTGATGCAGCACATGGGAARGGGTGCCATGATTTCCATGGTTCCTCTCCCAAAAGAATCCTGTGGCTGCAGGAAGGGCAGGAGAGCTCCAGCAAGCTGGGTTGTCATGGATCCTGAGCTCTGGAATTGTCATGGATTCTGAGTTCTGGATTGTCATGAATTGTGACTTCTGGGATTGCCATTCATTGTGAGCTCTGGAATTGCCATTAATTGTGAGGTCTGGAACTGTCATGAATTCTGAGCTCTGGATTGTCCTAAATTTCAAGCTCTGGAGTTGCCATGGATTCACAGCTCTGGAATTGTTGTGAATTCTGAGCTCTGGATTTGCCATGGATTCTGAGCTCTGGAATTGCCATTAATTGTGAGATCCGGATTGCCATGAATTGTGTGCTCTGGAAGGGCCATGGGTCATGAGCTCTGGAGTTGTTGTGAATTCTGAGCTCTGGAATTGCCATGGATTCTGAGCTCTGGATTGTCATGGATCCTCAGCTCTGGATTGTCATGGATCCTCAGCTCTGGAATTCTCCTTCATCCTGAGCTCTGGATTGCCATGGATCATGAGCTCTGGAATTCTCCTGAATCCTGAGCTCTGGATTCCCATGGATCATGAGCTCTGGAATTCTCCTGCATCCTGAGCTCTGGATTGCCATGGATCATGAGCTCTGGAATTCTCCTGAATCCTGAGCTCTGGATT
>QVAJ01000016.1:7331491-7425453 GCA_003546035.1 Mixornis gularis
GGAAGGAAGGAAGGAAGGAAGGAAGGAAGGAAGGAAGGAAGGAAGGAAGGAAGGAAGGAAGGAAGGAAGGAAGGAAGGAAGGAAGGAAGGAAGGATGTTCTCCTCCACTGCCACCTTCCAGCAGCACTTATTCCTCACAAGATGAGAGAAAAAGCAGGCAGAGACCACACTGGGGTCAAAGATCTGAGCCCTGAGAAGAGGGAAATGCTGAGCAGGTGCCATGAGCTCTTCCAGAGCAGCCCTGACCCATCAGCACAGCCCCTCTGCAGCATCCTCCCTGTGGAACGGGGCTGCTGGGAGCACAGGGAGCCCTGCCCTGCCTGCAGAAATCCAGTTTTTGGTAAATCACAGTGCTCCAAATGATCCCTGCTGCTGCCTGGCTGAGCTGGGCTGGGAGCAGGAGAATTCTGAAAGGTCCTTTACAAGGCAGTGCAAAGAGAGCCTCTGATGGGAACAAGCCTCAGCTCAGGGTTTGCATCTGTTAGCAGCTGCTTCCTCTAACAAAGCAAATATTTGGTGTCAGAAGGAGTTGTAGGAAGTGCTGCATAGCAGGGAAGTGTGAAGTGTTCATAATTATATGAAATACTACTCAAAATTCAATGTTTTTCACATTTTGCACGAGCTTAAACATTGGGCTCCTGTCACAGACATTTCTGCTGCAGTAGATACAATTTCCAGCGTAAATGGGCTTGCTTTCAATAGAAAATGGGACGGTTTTCAAAGGAAAAAAGGCCAATTTTGGAGTAAAAATGGGCTTCTTTCTGAGCAAAGAGGCTTATAAACATGAAGTGATAAATGGCTTTGCAAGTTTTCCATACAATAGTAACGACTTTCTAATCAAAATAATGAAAAAGTTGCAGCTAGGGGAGGGGAGAGAAGTCTCATTCAGGTTTTAATGCACTTTAGGAAACAAATATATGAAAACTGTAAATTTAGTTCCCCTCCATGGCGTGAGTTTGCGTTGCAGACCTGTCAGTAATACCTCTTTGCATATATTTTTATGATGTTATAAATCAAATTCCTGCTCTTGGTTTGCCGCCTTCTGAGATGAATTTCATGGAATAATGTTGTAAGACTTCAGGAAATACATTTCTTAGGCTCCCCTGTGTGGCAGTGGCATCTGATTTCCTAGCGGTCCATATGTTTTTAGAACAGAATTTATCTTCTGGCTTGACTTGTTGCCTTTCCATGCAAATATATTGTTTCATAATAGCTGATCTGATGAGCAGCTGAGGTGGTTGCTTCTCTCTTGGCCTAAAAACGCTTCAAAATCTACGTACTGAGGAGCTGGAATCTCCTTCTCATGTGTGTTCTCCAAAAAAATGAGATGCTGGGATGTGCCCAGGACAACACAGAATGCAAAATTCACTGTTTGGGAAAAGAGAGCAGATTGGGTGACCCAAGGGGTTGCTTTGCTGGGCTGTGTCCCTGCTGGAATTCCCTGGGAAAGTGTTGGATAAAGGACTGGGATGAAGGATATCAAAGCTGGGAATGCTGGGCTCTTGCAGACACAGTTTCAAGTGGTTCCAAAAGGTTCCAGAATGTTCCAAAAGGTTCCAAAAGGTTCCAAAAGCAGTGGTTTTGTTGCAGCTTTCCCCATGGGACCCAGGTTTATTTTCCAGGAGGGTTTGGGTGAGCGTTTCTGGTCAATGCACCTCAGAGGTGGCTGCAGCACTGCCCTGTCCGTGTCCCCTGTGTTTGCTGTGTCCCCTGTGCTGGTGCTGCCCTGGTGGGCTCTGGGCAGAGGGTTCCATCCCAGGCAGCCACACAAAACCCATCCTGATGAAGTTCCCAGTGACATCCATGTCAGAATTCCCGCTGAGTTCCACGGGAGCAGGTTGTGATGCTGAGAGCAGCTCCCTCTGGCAGAGCTGCTGCTCCCCCCTGGCCCAGCCAAAACACAGCTGCTCTCATCCCTGATGGGACAGAATCCCAAAGGCTGGTGTGGACTCGATATTTTCTGAGTTTGAAAGGAGCTGAGCTCTTCTCAAGGGAAACTTTTCAACAGTTTTTCTTCTTCCCAAAACAACCTTGTGTAAACGATGTTCCTTTCCCATAACACCAGGTGTTGTTTGCTATTTCTGTTACTTGGCCAATGGAAGAGGTGTCAGTCCTATGGACCAACAATGTGACTTTTTAGCCCAGCATGTTATAAAAGGGCTGAATGAATTGTAAATAAACCTTCTAATTTCTACTGCCCTCTGACTGGAGTCAAACATCTTTATTTCATGTCCTATCACGACAGGCTGGCACGTTCCCATTCCAGAACTGACCACAAATGGGTTTTTTTTCCACATTAAGGCTGTTTTATGAGAGGAAATGAAGTTGGATTTTGCTGTGGGTCTGTGCTGTCTGGTTCTGCAGTAGGTGGGCAGCCAGATAAGTACCCACGATGTGGCAATCAGATATCAGCAATATAAATCATTAATATCACTCTGCACATTTGTTTTGGGCAACGACTGGAAGTCTCTGCCCTTTTTGGAAGCTGCTTTTTTGTCTCTTGCAGCGGAGCAAACTTAGATTACCAGTCTAAATGCTAATAGCCAGAATGAATGGGATTTAATAAAGTGAATTTATATGTAGATTGTGACATTAGTATTTAATTATGTACCCATCATAACACTGATGAAGCAAGCTGCTAAATATTGGTGCACTGAAGGTAGAGCTTACTCTTAAAGAGCAAGTATATTTTAATTTCTTACCTCTTTCCTAATCTCCCTAAATAACAGGATAAATTATGTTCTGTTTACCAATATTCACCTTCATGCTGGATTGCAAATGAGGTTTCCAGGGTAGCAGCTGATCTCATTGAAAACTGTGCTTGTGTTTCAGTAAACTGCCATAACAGATCTGTTTCTCTGCTATGTTTGATTAGGCCAAATAAAGTTTTGGGGGTTTTAAGAATTTGTTATTTTAAATTAAATTAAAATTAAAAGTAATACGTTGTCTTTGTGTTTTGTTTTGGTTTTTTTTTTTTTTTTTCCTTAATCTTTTCTTTTCTGTTTTTTTTTTTTTTTTTTCCAGACTATGGAAAGCCCGAAGTATGAGCTGGTTATAGAAGCCAAGGACATGGGTGGGAAGGATGTGGGACTGACAGGCACAGCCACTGCCACCATCCTCATCGATGACAAAAATGACCACGCACCAGAATTCACCAAGAAGGAGGTAAGGACTGCCCATCTGTTCCCTAAAAAACGGTGCAGGCAGTCTTAATTAGCTCCTTTCTAAATATAAAGATGTTCTTTAAGGAAAGGAGACACGTACAGAATGTTTTCAGCTCGGTGTGACAGACTTTCCTGGAGTTGCTCTTTTCTTTTTTTTTTTTTTTCACGTTAATAAATGTGTGTGCGTCAGTTCCGAACCACAGTGTGACCACAAGGTAAAAAAAAAATAAAAATAATAATAATGTGTCATTTAGAGGTTGGCTAGCAGGGTGCAAACCTGCAGAATAAATTTGCTGGTGGTGACTTTCTTCTTTTGCTCCTGTGGGGGGAAGTAGCAAAACTAGCTTAAGGCTCTGGATGGTCAGGACTGGGCATGAAAACAAAACTTTCTTCGTGTCTACAGCACTTCCCCTGTGAGCCAGCCAGAGTTTGGGGTTCTGCAATTAAAGCTCCAGTCCTAAAAATTTCACATTCACCCTACAGGTGGAATTTGCAAGGAAATGGTTGGGTTTTTTTCCCTATAAATTGAATTGTGCTGAAGGGTGTTGGAAAATTCAGCTCAACCCCAAACCCAAGGCCAGGGAATTCCCTGCCTGCATCCACCAGACCTGCCCTGCTCACACTCTTCTCTTCCATCCCCTACCTTTACTGTGAGTCTGAATTTTTTTTTGGTATCTGGAGAGAATGAGAGAGTTTTAAGAGTTTTACTTAATGACAGCCAGGTTGGGTTTTGCTATAAAAGTTTCCTTGGGCTCTGCAAACTTTTAAGGAAAAATTCCCAAAATACGAGAAGTAAACCTGAGGGCTCCTGATTTTAAGATAATTCTGGAAGAAGAAAAGGGAAGCCTGTTTGTGTAGAAGTTTTATTTATTTTATCTGGAGTATATTTTTACAATTTCTTTCCTGGCCTAATATCAGCAATTTGGCAACGGATTGTATTGAAACAAATTGCTGTTATTTTACTTGAATAATTATTTCTTTTATAAATGCAAAGCGAATAAATACCAGATTCAAACATGACAGAGATGGGGTTATAAAAAAGAGAGAAAAGAAGGAGAAAGTAGGAACAGTGACAATTTTGCCAAGAGACTACCCATAACTACATCAGTAAAATGTTTTGGCAGCAGTGTTTCAGTCACCTAAAAATGATCATGGAGAGCCTGATCCAAACCTTTCAAACACATAGGTGGCAATTAAATGACTGTGATCAAACTATTAATTCCCTTGGAATTACCTTTTAGATCAGGCTTTTAATGCTCTGAAAGCTGTTTCCTGACAACCAACACTTAAAATATCTTTGAAATGCTGTATTTTTTTTAACCCTCTGGAAAATAACAGTGTACAAGGACAGGTTGGTGTCTTTAGAAATAGGAATTTATTGGATTAATCAATATTGATAGCAGTTCATGTCAGTCAGAGTCCTGCCTACTTGAATTTCCAAAGTTGGAGAATTCTCCTCTGGAAGAAATATTTCTAGATTGGATTGTTTTGGAGAGGTCTTTCTATAATTATAGTCCTGTTTGACTTGATAATTTGGTAATTTGGACACAAAAATTCGTGTGCCCGCTTAGCCACAAATGTACTGTCAGTATCAATCCCTGTGGAAATTCAGAAACACTCATAAATTCAGTTCTGTCAGTGACAGTAAAAGATACTTTATACCCTGGAAAGTTTGGGGGGATTTAGCATGGAAGTTAAATGGGTGTGAAGAGACAGCATTATCTTGTTTTCTTTGAAAAATCTGCTCCTAGATATTTTTCTTGCATTTTTTTCTTTTCCACAACATCATCTGTTTCTTTTTAACGGTTTGACATGGGTTTGAACCTTTCACTATCTAGAGATGACCTCAGAAATCTTCCCTCTGCCTTGCTAAATGATATTCATATTCCATGAGGAAGGCAGGAAAAATCAGCCTTTAATGTCTGGTGCCAGCCTCCTTTAGGAGCAGATTCCCTGTTTAAAATAAGTGCTGTGAGAGGAGGGAGGTGCCTATCAGCTGATTTAATGCCACTTTATTTGATTTTCTGCTGAAAGTGCTTAGTTATTGCATTTTAATACCAGTTGCATACCACAGGCTGCAATACTATTGATTCGAATTCGAGCTGAAAGAAACAGACAATAATTTTTCAAGGTAACTTCTGAAGGAGAAAGCTGGAATTCAGTAAATCCCAAGCTTTGATTCCAGAGTGCAGCTTCTTTTATTTATTTTATTGCCTGGCCTTGGACACTTCTGATGCTGTTTTACACCACAACAACACAAACTCTGACTTCAGAGGGCTGAAAATTACTTTTTTATTTTTGGGATGTGTCTCCCATTTATACTATTCTACACAGACCAATTTGATTGGTGACACAAAGACAAACCTCTTCAATCACATTGGTCAGACCAGAGGGACATCAAGGAGAAGTCCCTCCTAGGGAAAGGAATGAATAACATAGGTACAGTTACAAAAACATCTCTCCTGTTTACAAGAAATCCTCTGGGAAAAGAATTTCAGAAAACCAAAACACCTCAGTCACAAACCAGGGCTACACAATTCCAGGGATCCAGGGGCAGCCACGGCTTCTCTGGGCAACACCACCCTCACAGAGAGGAATTTGTTTCAAATATCCAGTTGAAATCCACAGTTCTTCAGCTAAAGGCCATTCCCACTTGTCCTATCCCTACATGATCTTGTGCCAAGTCCCTCTCCCGGAGGAGGGAGTGCTTGTCCAGTGATTCTGTTCTTCCCCTGACACTGTTTTACACCACAACAACACAGACTCTGAGCTTCAGAAGGCTGAAAATGACTCCTTTATTTTGGGGATGTGTCTCCCTTATATACCATTTTACACAGACCAATTCGATTGGTGACACAAAGACAAACCTCTTCACTCACTTTGGTCAGAGCAGAGGGACATCAAGAAGTCCAACTACAAAAACATTTCTCCTGTTTACAGAAAATTCCCTGGGAAAGGAATTTCAGAAAACCAAAACATCTCAGGCACAAACCAGGGCTACATTCCCCTCCCTGCATCCCCCTCCTGGGCCAGGCTGGGGCAGGAGAAGTCCATCCATGGAGTGTCAGGGTGCACCCCCAGGAGGAGCTGAGCATCCCTGGCTGGGATCCAGCAGAGCAATTCCATTTCCTGCAGAGGAAGAGCTGAAGCCCTGGGGGCTGTGAGTGTGTGTCAGGTGCTGTGATGGCTCAATAAATGAGACTTTGCTTCCTGGGATTCAGCCCAGTTCATTATTTGCTCACTGCCCCGTCACTCCACACACCTCCAAAATACCTGTCTTGTTCTGTCTCACATCTGCACTTCCTGCTAAAAATAGGCTCTGAGCAGTGTGAAAATACAGTCAGGGGTGCAAACAGAACCCTGTTCCCTCCAGGGATTTGGATAATTTCATCTTTAATGCAAAATAGAGCAATATTTTAAGAGTTCTCCCAAAAATCCCAGGTGTGATAGCAGGGTCTACCTTTTAAAAGGTCACAGTGGCTGGAATAGTCTGCCAGATTTGAATTATAGAGACTGAAAATAGAGATGCTTGTAAAGTTAGTGGCCTCTTTGTGAAATTTACAACCTTATTTCTGTAATGGGAAAAAGTTTTAAAATTAATTTTGTGAGCCATTATTTTGCGTCGCAAAGGATTTTGGAGTTTCCTTTCCAGCAGGGAAAGGCCTGAGGCTCAAATTTTGTTCAGCAGCAAAGGATTGCTTATGTGAAAATAAGGAATGAACAAAGCAAGGAGCAGGATTGTTCTGGAAAATCTGATACATGGTTTGCATCCTGCAGGATATTCTGAATGGGTGGGAATGAGCTGGACACTAATGGTGCTGAGTATTGTTTTTATACCTAGAACGTTAAAAGAACAAGAATTCTTTTCATGTGTCACGGTAAGAGTGGCTGAGAGATCACTGCAGTGCTGTATCCTGCAAGAAAAGGGATTTTTGTCCAGATTTAATGTCACTGTGGCTGTGGTGGGATGAAAAATTAACACTGTGGCATCTGCTGAAAGACACAAGCTGGCAAATTCTCTCTTGTGTCTGTTCCTGGAGGCCTGGCTCTGCCCAGATACTGCCTGAGACCTAGAGGAGGGAAAAAAAAGAGTTTTAACACAAGAAAGATATGGACTTGACTCCTTTCTGTCTTTTCTTCCTTCTCCAAAAGAACAGTCCAAGGAATCCTACTTATTCTGTTCCTGTCTGCAGAGTGTGTGCTCAAAAATGAGATTCCTCTGGCTCTGTTTGCCTTTATCTTCTGCCCTGATTTTTTAAAACTTCCATTGCTGCTCTTTAATGTGTTATTTTCCCCTCAATATCAGATATATTGTCTTTCCGTGGTAAATCCTGTTGGGCACTTGAGAGAGGAGTGCAGTGGTGTGGCTGAAGGGGATGATTTTCCTGCAGTGCCCCCTGTTCCCACATTTCTCTCTGCCACAGATTTGGGACTGAAGCCCATCCCCAGCCAAAGCTGGAGAAGTGGGATTTGTCACAGTGCTCTCACTGGCACACAACACATGGAAACTCTGTTTGGCCAGGGAACAACCATTCCTCACACAATTCCTCTTTCTGCCGCTTCCAGCCTCAGCTTTAATTCCATCCATTTCTGGGACAAGGAAACGTAACACAGAAATAATTCTGTCACAACAGGGGAGAACGAGATTAGGGAAAATATTTTTCCTGGTATAATTTTTTTTTTTTTAATATAGATGTTCTTAGAAAAGAATTTTCCAGTAAAACGAAGATTTTGCCTCCTGTGATCAGAATAAAATTCGTGTAATTTGACAAAACACCACCACGGCGAGATCTGAGATACACTAGTGCTGGGAGCCTTAAGTGAAAAAATATGATTTGCTCACATTTCAGATACCAGCTGATAAATGGTTTATAAAAGAGGAATGAATGACTAATGGGAGCTTTAATAAATGATTCATCAGTTCCTGGAGAGACCTGTAAGTGGCTAGGTTGCTTGTCACCGTGATTTATGGTGACTTGCAGAGCTGTCTCCTGGCTCAGTTGTGTTACCCACGGGGTGAAGCAGCCCCTGGAGGACAATCTGCCCCTCCGTCTGCTCGTGGCTCACAGAGGATGTGAGGCTTTCACAGCACCATCTGCAGAGATTTATTCTGCAGCTCAGACTGCTGAGAAACGGGCTCGAGGCTTTTGAGAGTCCCTGCCTTGATTCTTGGTGTTGGCTAAACCATATTGAGGAGCAAATATGGAGCTAAAAGCAATTTTAAAGTTCCTCCTGTGTCAGGATTTTAAGAGAGGTGGAACCACTGAGAGATGTTTAAAAAGTGATTTATTGCCTCAGTCTCTAGGAGTGAGAACAGCCCCACCACACATGCCAGGAGTTTGTGGTCAATGGTCAGTGGTCAGTGGTGGTCAGTGGTCACAAGACCAGTGGTTACAAAGTGTTTTAAAGGTTAATTGGTCAATAAACTACTGCCACAAAGAATGTTTCTGCTTTCACACCAATCCCTAATTAACTCGTCTTACACATCTCTGCCTCAGTGCAGACTTTCTTAACCAATCATCTGATGACACCCAAACTTACAGGTTTACATCTTGAAACTTCTTATTACCTTTATAACTACTTCTATATCCTAAACTTTAAACTTTTAAACTTTCCACTCCATAGCTTAATGTGTCTCTGCTTAAACTGCAAACTCACATTCTTACTTATGGTCTCTAAATCTGGGAGCCTTTTCCAAGGTCTCAGGTCGAGCCCTTTGTTCATTTCTGTGTTTGGGCCTGCATGCACGAGGTTTTGAGAATTTTCTGTGCCTTCATTTCCCACTCTCCTGGATCACTTTTCCACGCTTCTTTTACAAAAATGTCTCTCTTGGACATGATACTTTTATTTTCTGTGCTAAACAGACATTGGCAACACAAACCAGATCTGCCCATTGACTTTTGCATGTTTAAAGCCAACCAATCTCACCTTCTCCTTCTTCTGTGGACTGAGCCCTTCCTACCTTGTCTTGCAGAGAAAATTTTGCCCTTTGGGACTTTTAATTAATTTTGTTGCTTTCTGTGCTGGACTCCCAGTGAGCTGGACCATACCTTTGGACACAATCATGTTAATGGCAGATGATTCCCCTTCCAACCCCCTCCCACAGACCTCTACGTGTGACTGGGAGACATTTCTAGTGAGAACCACAACTGTGTGGAAAGCAGAGCCAAAGAGGGGCTGTCCTCTGACTAAAACCCAGCTGGGGAGCCAGGCCAGGGCTGCAGCCCTCTCCCAGTCCCTGTTGGGATGGAAATCACGGTGCAAACCAGGCTGAACAGAGACAAAACCAGCAGGAGCTGCCAAGGCTGGGGAGAATAATCCAGTTTGGATTCTCCCCACACCACCAACTGCTCTGTCCTGCTGCGTGTTGGAAGGGCTGAGGGGCTTGAGCAGCATCAGCAGATCTGAGCAGATGAGAAGCCACTGCCAGGCTGACAGTTAAGAATCAGAGCTTCATTATGGCCCAAAAAAGTGATGGGAACCAATCTAAAATTCCAGCAGCCTGTTCAAATTGGATCAAATTCCCCCAGCGCTGCTTTGTCAGGAGAAATAGTTTTGTGGGATGGATAAGCCCGTTACAGCAAAGCCACACGAGGAGAATGCATATTGGAATTTCCATTTGGCTCCTGTTTTTGGGCTGTGAGACAATTCACATGCAGAGAAATCAGAGTTCATACAGAAACTCAACAGAGCGGGGCAAAGCCTCTCCAGCTGTCAGTAAACTTTGGCACCAAGAACAGCTCCAGGATTGTTTGGGATCACCAGAGAGGAGCTCTTTGGCCACCCTTGTTTTTTCTAGAGCTGTAAATACAGCTAGAAAGGTTCCTGGAGCATATCTTAACCTTCAGTAACCTCTTCACCAGATAAATATTTGCATTGACCTTTTCACTCAGCTTTATTTCCACTTCATCCTCTTGCAGCAGCTCCCTGACACACTTGACATACCTCCAAGTGCCCAAAAGTCCCCTTGAAAGCAAATGCAAGATGTTACCTGGTACAGTTTTCTTACGTGAGAGGCAGAATTTAAGAAAGGAAACAAACATCTAAATAGCAGCAGATATTTTATTTTCTAAATGAAGACTGTTGTCGCTGCAAAAATGAAATTTTCAGTGGCTGCACCATTTCTCCATGGTTGGTCTTTGGTCTCACCCATGGTACAGTTCAAGGCATCCAGAGTTTTCTGAGCTGGAAATGACTTACAGAACAGATTTCTGTGAACCCTAAAATCACATAAGCAGTTTAGGAACCTAAAAATCTCAATTACAGGCATGTAGACACCCCCTTCTTTCTTATTTTTTCCCTTAAATAATTATAGATGTCAAAAGTAATTTTTAAAATATGATTGGACTTAATAAAGTAGCTGTGAAGACATCTAGTGCTCAGTGGAGTTCAAAAAACTGGGTTTAGGAGCATAGATTGCTTTGACTCTCAGCGCAATTAGGATTCCAAATGTCTGTCTCTCTTCTAAACACTTTGAAATAACCTGGAAAAATGCCCACGATCAAGAAGGTGGTTTATAAATATTTCTGAGTTGTGTTGCGGTGCTACCAAACTAAGGACATCTGGAAGACTTATTTAAACAGTCTGGCTATGTGGATAATGAAATTACTGTTTTTCTTAAGTTTTTTTCACTTCTTGAATATTGTGTGTCAGTTTTTATCACAATTAGCTGGGTTGAGGATTTCTCACGTGATGAGAAATGCTCAGCACCACTCAGGATTGAATTACCAACGACCTTAACGACAAACCCTCTGCTGTAGCATTCCAAGAGCAGAATAATTTCAGAGAAAGGAAAAAACAAACGCGATTATTCCGTGCACAGACTGAAACAGAGAACTCCAGGAAAAAAAACCTCAACCAATGGAATAATATTGTTTGGAAGACTAGTAGTTCCTGCACTCATCCAGATTCACACTGTGTGCAGGATAATCTGTATTCATGGGGCTTTCAGCGAGCTATCTGCATAACCAGTGTAAGCACTTTGTTCAAGAACTTTTGCAAAATGTGTTTAACACGGAGTCCATCCACTTATCACATAATTAGGGCTGGATGCGCTGCATGGCAGCAGGCAGCACACTCCTACATTTATCTTTGCTCTTGAGGGGTGAGTTCATTGCTTTGTTTCTCTCCACCAAGGTCAGGAAATACATGAAGTTGTCTATTTAATCTCCAGATAAACACATTTCAGTGGTGCATAAAACAACACAGTGCCTGCTTTATAACCTGGGAGCAGCTGAGAAACATTTGTTCAGCACGGGGAAGGGCCTGTGAGGAGAAATGATCATTCAAACAGTGGGAATTTGGGGAGAACACAAAGGCACTGCGCTGCTCCTCCAAATCTGATTTTCCTCCCAGCACTCTTGCTCTCCAAGTAGGCTCACACAGTAAACTTGCATTTTTTGCCAGCCCTTTTCCCTTTTTCACCCCCTTTTGTCACTGTTCCTTTCCTGCCCTTTGTGCAGTCGCCCTGATTTGTTGCCATCAGCTGATCTGATGCAAACCCCTTGCCTTTTCCCAGCCTTTGGTTGTGCTTGGAAGGTCAGCAGCAGCTCCTTGGCAATAACAGCAATTCCCACTGCAGCTGGCAACTTCTCACCCCCAAACCCCACTCATCCTCCCAAGGCTTCTCCCATCTGCTTCTGCAGACAGCAAATATCCAAACACGGCGAGCAGCAGAGAAGCCATAAACCCACAATTTATGGTTCTCTTCTCCAAGAAGTGAAGGTTAATATGCTCCCTCAGTGTGGTCTGTGAAGTGTGAACTTTACGACAGATATTAAGGTCGGGATTACAAAGTAAACAGGAGCAGGGAGGGTTTGGAGTAGCTCGAGCACAAACACGTTTGGGTGAGGAGCTGGAGAGGGGAAATTAAAAAGGAAGGAAGGCTCAGACAAAGGCTCTTGAGGGAAGCACAAGCTAAACAAAGATAGTGTAATGTCTCCAGACCTAGTCTTGGACCACTTGTTCAGGGAAGCTGTATAAACATAATTATTAGCAATCATTGCCAGGAGTGGCTGTGTGATTTGCCAATTAAACAAAAAAACCCAACCCCTCCAGCTGGAATTTTGCAGTTGCCTTCAAATCAAATTAGGACTGTTTTCTACAGGTTTCAATTGTAATGGACTTTTAAAAATTTGAGTATTTTCCCTGGTAATTTTGTTTTTCCTCTAAATGTACTGGTAAGGCAGTCCATGGAAATTTCCTTTGATTTCACTCTTCTCCAAGAGTGTCCATAGCACATTGTACTTCATGAAGTGTCCAAGGAATTCCAGCTCCAGCACTGAGTGCTGGCAGGTGACACAGGGGCTTCCAAGAAACTTCACACAGTTGCTTTTTAGATCAAGATATAAAATGATGCATCACTCTCTCCTCTGAAATTAACTTTGGGGGTCTCTGTTGGGAGACCTGGTTTGACTGTGTGACACTCAGCTGACAAAAAAACCCCCTTAGTGTGGAAATTCCTACACGTGGGATTCATTGCAGAGTGACTCTTAAATCATCATTATCTTGTTCACAGAATCCCAGAATGATTTGGGTTTTAAGGGACTTTAAAATCACCTCATTCTATGTGCCATGGACACCTTTTACTGTCCCAGGGTGCTCCAAACCCTGTCCAACCTGCCCTTGGACACTTCCAGGGATCCAGGGGCAGACACAACTTCTCTGGGCCTCCCCACCCTCACAGGGAATAATCCCTCCCTAATATCCAATCTAATCTTCCCTCTTTTGGTTTAAAGTAATTCAGAATGTAAATTGGTGGCCAGGCAGTGAGGAGGAGATGACCAGGTATCACCTTTTCAGTCTTGAAGGACCTTTTTACTCCGTGTATAAATTGTTTCAGTTCCTCACCTGCGGAATTTTAACAGAAATACCAAGAATCTAAACCTCTTTGTCTGGCAGAGCTCAGCTGATTCGAGGAGTAACAAACAGAGGAATTGTTAGATGTGTTGCAAAGTCTCAGAGAAATCCCACGCGTTCAGAAACCCACACTGTTAATATGCCTGCAGCAACTGTGGGAGTTCTGTTTTAAAAGCAGGATTAAACATGATAACACGCTATAGATCTTACCACATTCAATTTGCAGCAGACAAAACCCTCTTTAATACCAATTACACAATATGTGTGAGCTGCTATCATAGCTGCAGTTTATATGAGCAGAGGGAATTTGGAAAGCTGAAGTCTATTCATTCAAAAATAATAGTTTATGCGGCTGCTTGGGTCATTCCACCAGAGCAGAATGAGTTTTGTGATCAGTTTATCAATTCCTTCGCTGACAAGTGAGATTTTTAAGATTTTTCTCGGCAACACTAAAACTGATTTGGCTACTCCAAAATTTGCTAACCATCTGTGCACACGAATCAAAATGTCAGGATTATTTAGACAAAATATCTTTTTTCCTTCTGCTCTGAAGCATTAAAATAGACAATGGATAAAACTCACCACGCTAAAAGGAGCTCTAGGTTTATTCCAGTAAAATTTTTAGCAAATGCCTGTGAAAGATGTTAATCTTGTAAAAAAATAAAATTATATAGGCCTGACTGTGTCTTGAACTTAGTGGAATGAAATTGGTGTTGTTACATGCAAGAAAAAGCAGATTAGGGGGTTCATACAGAACTCCTTGTAGTTATAGTCTCTTTTGAGGAAAATGGTTCAGAAGTGGAATTTATTCATATCCTTGTAGTTCCTACTTTGGCTTGTTTCCAGGACTTGTTTGCCTTAGAGTTCCAGATGCCTCTTTGCTTAAAGGGTAACCCTTTCTCCAGCCTTCTGTCCAACAGTCACTTAATATTTATTTGTTTTTACAAATGTGTTCCCTTGGGTTCTCAGTCCATATGTCACAAAAAAAGTGAGTGTGTAAGCCCAGCTCTACACGGAGTGTTGATGTTATCCTCCCTTTCCCATTCTAGACTTTGACCTGAGTAGGAAAAATCCCCTCACCCAATATTTTTGTCCAACACTTCTGCTCTACAGCCAGTCCTTTGGAGTTGATATTCTAACCCCTGTTCTCCTCTTCATGCAGCTTTTATAGAGGTTTTTTATTTCACTTCTCTGTGCTAATCACTTGTGTCCTCTCCTTGATATTTAATTTGCCCAGTGCTGAAATTTATCCTTCAAAATTCCTTCTGGCCTGTTGCACCATTCTCTTTTTTTAAGGCAAAACAAACATCCCCATTCCAACTAACCAAAGGGCAAACTCTTGGTTTTTCCCCTTTCCAAACCTGTTCTTTAGTTGGGAGTCTGTTAGGAGCCTTTTCCAAATTTTAATAATTAGTTTTAAATTTTCCTTCCTTTCCAAACTCCTGGATTCTGTCCCTTGACTCTCCAAGCCTGATCACCTCATATTCCTTAAACCCCTCTGCTCCTGTTTCCAGCTGCTGCCCCAGAACACCCCAAGACACTCCAGTGATGGATTCCCTGACAAGTTTTTGCTGAGTGACTTCCCTTTCTCTCTGCTCTTGTTTTCATCACTTTTCCCCCGTCTTTCTACATGGAAAACATGTTTGGTTTTTTTTACTGTATCACCAAAATCTATTTCTGACCTTTGTCCTCTCATGACCTTCATTCTGTCCCTGTGATTGCTGAGGCTGGGAGTGTCCCACTTCAGGGACAGAAAGATGAGGCTCCACACCGCAGCAGTTCAAGGGAACAACCTTTAATTCAAAATCTGACTCCATTTATATACATTTGTACAAAGGTCAGGGATTGGCTACAGAGGTCGCCACCTCTCCAACCTGGATGGTGGACATCACCATCAATCACTTCTTCTCTCAGAGGAGAACTATGTAAACATTCTAAAAATACACATTGTTTACATGAAGCTGCGTGAGAATCTGCAGGAACAAAGACAGAAGGCAGAAAACTCAGGACGACATGTCCCCATGATTTTCCCTCGTTTTTATCATCTTTGGAAGACCTTCCTTGATCCCATCCCTTGATGCTGTCCCTCAGTGAACTCTTCCTCATGCCCTCATCACCTGCTTCCCTGGGGAGCCACATTTTTGTTTTCAGTGTCTCATACTGGCTACTTGCTCAGGGCTCACTGTGTGCACCCTTTGCCTGCCTTCTATAAATGGAGCTCCACCTCTGTTGGCTTCCCCACATCCCCTCATTTGTCCCTTTTAGACTTGATTTCCTCCTCCCCAGCTCGTTTGTTCTGCCCATCTCCAGCCACCGAGGCTGGCAGTGCCCATCCATTAACTGGCACTGTCAGATGCTTTCAGATCAATGATTTTGTTTCATTTGGAAGACTGATGGTGAGGAGAGCGCTGCTGTCCCCAAGAAGTCGAAAGGGTTGAAAGCAATCTTTTAGCTGAAAAATAAAAAATAAAGCTTGAAAAACCAAAGGAGTTATGGGAGGAAGTTTTGAAAGAAACATAAGGAAAATCAATCCTGCTAAATAAGCTTAAATCTAAACCAACAGTTGTCTGAAATAATATCAGGGAAGAAGATTTATCTGTAGCATTGATATTCTTAACTGCCTGCATCCAAGCTGTGGCTCCCATCCAAATGCAGATGGGAGTGCAGTTTTAGACTGGGAAGTAAATCTGGATTTCCATACATATATATATATAAAATAGAAACACAGGCCTGCAGGTGTCTGCCTACCTAAGCTGAAGATCTGATGTTTCATTTTCCTAAAGCTGCATTTTCTAACACCGGTTAAAACAAAAATGAAACCTGGATTTACTTATCTGTTTCACAGAGCCACAGAATCATTTAGGCTGGAAAAAGAGCTCTAAGATCAACAAGTCCATTTGGAAATAACACAATATATTTCCATACTTAGAAATAACACAACTGGCATTTGAAAACAAAGAACATTGCTTCTGATTAATTGATTCAGTTCCGAACGAAGCTCAGGAACCTGTGTGTGTTTGAAGACAAATGAAAGGCAAGCTTTCTGATTTAGCAGTTCTGACCTTTTCAAATTTTCCATCTTAAATAATAATTGAAGCCATAAGTAAATAAATTCAACTTTGCCTGCAGATGTTGAACCCTTTAATGTCCTTTTCCCTGTGACACAGGCACTGCCTGATATTCCTGGCACAAATCAGGGTTTTTTTGTGCCCCGTGCTAGGGCTGCCTGACAGTCCCTGGGAGCTGTTTCCTTTCCTCCAGGCAAATGATTAAAAGGCAGCTCCCATCAATAAATCTGTGAGGGTTCTGTGGCTGGGAAGTGTTCACCCAGGGGGGTTCTGTGTCCCAGGGGTGTTTCTTTCCTCCAATCCTCCTGTATTGAGGAGAGAAGCAAATTACAGAGAGTCTTGTTTACCTGGGCTGCCTGTTGAGGTTGTTTTTGGCTGCCTGCTGGAGCTGGGGGGAGCAGCAGGGAGCACGGGGCCACTCTCCCGTGCTGCTGGATAAATCAGGGATGTCAGCACCGAGGAGTTGCTGCCAGCAGTGCTGGCTCCCAGCAGCACCTCTGGGAAATCTCTGCTTTGGGAAGGTCCAATAGTTCAGTCTGGTCTCCTTTGGTGGCACTGTTGGGACATTATGAGAAGGTCTCGGGTTCTGGGATCCAATTTTAGGTGAACTCCTGCAGTTCTCAACTTTTCTGTTTCCCTTTCCTTGACTAAGGGTTGTCCCAGTTGATCAAAGAGCAATATGTGAGCACTAATCAGTTTTACGGGCTCCTCACTCCAGCAGCAATTGATTTAATGCAATCAATTAAAGGGAAATTTTAATGATCTTAATAATTGTGTTTTTAAAGGGAACACGGCAGTTATTATTGAACTCCTGATTTATTATTTCCCATGGAGATCAGTTTGGAAAATCAAAACACAGCTTTTAAAATGCACCATCCCCTGCAGTGTCACTGGTTTATTTCTTAAATTTGCACATCAGCTTCCTAAATAATGGCAACACAGAAACAATGAAACAATGGAGCTTTCTCCATTTCTAATTTCTCTGTTCTGGGAGATGCAGGGGAAAGGTTCTATCCCTGCCTGAATTCAGCAGAAGGTGGGACGTGTTTCCGTGCATCCATACAGCCAGGAAAAGTATCTCCTTGGTTTCTTTAATGGACTACTTTCAAGGAAAACACTCCACTTTAGCTGCCTGTAAATGCAGGCTGGGGCTCTAGTCAGCAGAAATTCAGCTACATGTTGCACAGCTGAATAATTCATTCAGAAATAATAAGCGTGCTTTATCAACACACACTGAGAGGATTATCTGTGTTGCATGGGAAAGCCATTGTGGAGCCTTTCCTGAACTAATTTGGGAGTATTCAGGAAGCACCTCATTCACTTTTTAATGCCTGGAGTCCAGACTACGGGTTGAAGCTCACTTATCCCATAAATGTATTTTTCTTAAATTCCTAAAGTATGGGCAGCATTACAAATGTTAATGCTGCTATTACAGGATCATCATTTAAAAATACCAGCGTTCTCCAAAGGCTCCAGCAGCGTGTCATTTCCCTGCTTTATTAAAATGAATGAACAGATGTACAATTTATTTCTGCTGAACTGCCATCTAAATTCATAAGCTATTTCTCATGTGCCTGAAATCCGTGTTGGTTTCCCATTTTCTTTGCCTTAGAAAAGAAATAAAAAAAATAAAATAAAAAAAAATATTCCACTCTCACATTTATCACTCTGGGGATATAAAGGAGAAGTATCCACTTCATTCACTTTAGACTAATACCCTCAGTACAATTTAAATCCCATCTCTCCAAGGCTATTCTCACATCCCAGGCACTGGCACACCCAGGATTTGGGTGGAAAAGTCCCCTGCTTTCTGGGCAAGTGGCCTCCAAGGACATTATCCCCAACAGGACAAGGTGGCACAGAGCAGCTGTGTTTAATCCTCTACAGTGCCTGGGGAGGAGATGCAATTTCCCAGCTGGATGTTGGAGGAAACCCAGGAAGGGACAAATAATGGCTGGGAAGTGGGAGAGGTGGGAAGGTTGGGCGTGATTGGAGTGAAATTTATGGCTGAGGAACAAGTGTCAGCTGGCCCCAGACACCCCAAATGTGTTTTCTGTGTCTTGCAGCAGAGTGGAGACGTGGCAGGTGCTCCCTGGAAGGGATAAACCAAGCAAGACAATGCAGGGATTGGAGGGAATGAAACCATGGATTGAAACAGAGATGTTGCCATGGAAAAAAATGAGCATAAAAACCCCAGACAGTGCTCTCAGCCTGTCGCAATCCTCGTTTGTTGGCAGGGGTTGTGGGCAATGCAAAGGTGGCATTTTGCTTTAATTCCATGTGAGGAATGAGTTGATGACACGTTCTAGGGGTTCTGGCATCATTTCTTCTGTAAACCCTATTTCTAAGGGTTTATATTGTAAGCAAACGGAAGAAAAATTCAGTGGTTTGATGTTGAAAACTGAATTCTCAGCCTCAGATTGTGGGGTTTAAGTCTTTTTAATTTTTAGGGGTTTTTTTTATAAAAATCACTTTGGCAAAGAGAAGAGTGGAACAGAATGCAAATCAATCTGCTTTCTTCATTTTGTAGCCGCTCCAGAATTTAAATGCAGGCCTTTAAATTCCTTTTTGCCAGACAATTCAGGAAAATGATGAAGTAATGGCTGAGATTTGTTAAAAGCATGATTTTCTTCAGAAATCTTGTCTGCTTGGCAGGAGCAGTTTGTTCCTGCGGGACTGCAAGGGAAGAGTTTTAATTCCCTAATAAAAATGGAGGAGTTCTAAATGGAGCAGGAGTTTTGCTACAGTGGCCACGTTGTAGCCTCAAAACAACTAAATTTCGATATCTAATGCTGCCACTCTTGTCCCCTTTGGATCCTTCCCCAGGCTGAGATCAGAGTTATTTTCCTCTCTCCTCTCCTTACATTTGGTTGCCAAAAGAGGACTTGACCAGCCAGGAAAGCTACAGGCACAATTTTTATCTGCAGAAAGGAGGGCAAGTGTTATTTTGCAGTTCCATCCTGTATCTCCAGCTGTCAGCACCAAACACAGAATCATGAACAGTCTTGGAGGATGGGGAGTTTCAGACTGGAATCTCAGGCAGGAAATCCTTTCCTATCACTTGGTTTTGGCACAGGAAAAAAAAAATATATATAAATCATGGCAATCCAGTGAACTTCCTGGGTGGTCACGAGCATCATGAACCTTGAAAATGTTAGAAAATCAGGCGCAGGAGTTTTGTTCTGTAGGGATTCTTGGATTTGGGTTTCTCATGAAATTTTCAGGGAAAGCTTCTCAAGATATCCTGAAATTCCTCCCTCTTGTTGATATAATTTCCAGTATTTGCTTATTTTTCCTGTAAGAGCTTTCAGGTCACACTCTCTGTGACCTCCCAGCAATCCTCTACAGTCCCTCAGCTTTCCTGCAGGTGACAACTTTTCCCTCAAGGTGAGGATTTCCCTGGCCTCCAGTGAAGCCCAACAATTCTTGGCCTCATCCCTGTGCAGGTGACCCCCAGACACTCCTTTTACCCACACCAGCCCGTTTTCCACCCAGAATTATGCCAGAATTATGCTTTAGACCTCTGCATGCCCCAGTGCTCTTTGTCTCCCAGGCTGTGGGCAGGAACCAGGGGCTGTGACCCAGCCTGGGCTCCCCGGGGCTGAGCAGATGGAACAATTCCTGCCTCTGCCCTTCTCTGCAGCAGATCTGAGATGATCTTGAGTGAGGCCAGGGTGGTTTTAGCCTCACGAAGGTGCATCAAGCCCTGAGGGTTGACCAGCAACTTTCCCAGAGAATAATTAGCTTAAGAATAATTAGCAAGACAGCGGATGACCTATGTGCGCATATGTGAATTTGGTATTTGTGTTTGGAAAAAGCACAGAGGTTTTAATTAAAGATAAGATAATGAACTATACAAAACAAAAGCACAAAAGCTGTGCAAAGTGCAGGGAAGCCTCTTGCACCTGCTCATACACATCGAAAAGCAACTCTGAGCTCGTTCTTAAGTATACAACGATCGGGGAGGTTTTTTGGCAAGCTGCCCAATAGAAACAGTTACAGGTTTTGAGAAATATTTCAAAGATCCAACAGGTGCCTTTGTCTTGGTGCTGAGCCAATTATGATGGGAGAAACACAGAAGGTTCTGGTGCTTCTCCCTTAAAAGTCCTGAGGTGAAACTGAAGCCCTTTTCCCCATATGAGAACATTTGCTGGGGTGTGGGAATGAAATGCAACACAACTCCTGGTGCTTCTCCACAGAGTTTTGCTGTTTGCACCAACATCAAATTGCCTTTATTGTCCACAATTCTTTCTCCAGCACAGAGTAAGTTACAAAACCAACATCTGCTGTCTGTGGTTTCTTCTCCTTTCATCCTCAGCACAGGAGGAGGAGAGTGTATAGATTTTGAGGGCTTTGATGCGATGGAATTTTGCTGCTGTTTGTTTTCTTCTCCACCTGTGGTTTTGTGTTTGATGTGGAGAATTGATTAAGTCATTTGGATGTTGTCTTTTTTATTTGTTTTGGGTTTTGTAGTAGAACAGGCTGGGAATATTTCACACACAAAGGAGAGCCTGCAGGCATTGTGTGGGGATCTATAGGCAGTGCCTATATGTTCCCAGCTTTATGTCCCATTTAGGACTCTGTGATCTTCTCTAATACACCCAACTTCTGTCCTGCAGCTCCATTTCTGGCCTTCTCTTCAGGTAAGGAACGCTGACAGCTGTGCCAGGGTTTGTCCTGTGGGCAGGAGAAAATTCAGCATTCCCAGGGATAGTTGAGAGTGAGCTTCATTAGGAGAATGTTTTATAACCATATAGCATTTTTCATTCCAAAGAACCCCAAAGGAGCGCACAGAAAATGGATCTTCTCTGTGGGCAAGCAGAAAATTAAATTGCAACTTTCTCCTGCTTGCAGAGAAAACAGGGGTCTAAGACTTCATTTCCTTTATTAAAGAATTCTACTCAGGAAAGGTGCTTTAATTTCCGAGGAAGCATTGCAGGTAATGGCTAACCCTGATGTTGTATTTTTACACTCAAAATCTTGTTGTTTGGGAAGCCCAGCTTATACATAAAGCCAAGAATTTAATGTTAATAAAACTGAAAACTAATCCAAGTTCACCCTAATCCAGGAATCATTATTAATTTTGATTAAATTACTGAAACAAACAAATATTCTTCAACTTAGAAAAATTTTCAGTAGCGATACTAGGACATAAAAGTGTTGTAGGCATCTTTCTTAGCTCCTGCCCCTTCTCCTGCTGTTTCTCTCACCATTTCCTTGCTCCTCTGGGCCATAAGGTTGGTTTCACTGCAGTGTTTGTGGTCAGGGTGTTGTAACCCCTGGAGCCCTTTGCCAGGACAGATGAGATGCTCACTCTGATCATTTCCCCCTCCTGCCCTTGGGATCATTTAGGGTCACATTTATGTCTTTGAGAACCTGGTTTTTTGTGTGCTGTTCCCTCTTCCTTGGCCTGAAGCTCCACTTTAGGTCCGATTTTACCGTCTCTGATGTCTCTCACATTTGTCAGATCCTCTGCTGCCCCTTTTGAGGAGGGTCTCCACCCTGGCAGTGCCTGGAGCTGTGATCATCACCAGCCTGGGGGCAGAAGGCAGAGCCTGGCTGTGGCAGCAGCCTCAGAGTGGACAATGGGGAATATTTGTGTCTCAGCAGGCTCAGGATCCTTATGTAGGACACAAAACTGTCGCCCTGAATTTTCTGCCTTCTGTCTTTGTTCCTGCAGTTTCTCACGCAGCTTCATCCAAACAATGTGTATTTTTAGAATGTTTACATAGTTCTCCTCTGAGAGCAGAAATGATTGATGGTGATGTCACCATCCAGGTTGGAGAGGTGGCGACCTCTGTAGCCAATCTCTGACCTTTGCACAAATGTTTATAAATGGAGTCAGATTTTGAATTAAAGGTTGTCCCCTTGAATTGCTGCCGTGTGGAGCCTCATCTTTCTGTCCCTGAGGTGGGACACTCCCAGCCTCGGTGATCACACACAAACCTCACTAGCAGGAGTCCAACTGAGCCGCTGGACATTTGTATGTGAATGCCTGGAGATTTTTAGGGAACGGCAAGAGGAGTTTTTTGGTGTTTCATCCCAGACACACACTCGGTGCTCCAGGTGGCTGAGGAGCAGAGTGGTGTCTTTAATGAGCTCCCCAACTCCTCTGAGCAGCCGTGAGAGCGCTGGGCTGTCTGAGATCACCACTGTGCCCTGTCACAGCTGATCAAAGCCTCTCTGCTTGCAATGAAAACGGAGTGGTGCTCAGCTAAACAACAGCAAAAATCCACCAGAAGTGGAAGCAAGACCAAAAGTGGCAAAAGGGACAGGTAGTGAGGAGCAGGAGGAGTTTTTGAGCTCCCATAGAGAGGGGAACCAGGAAAGCCACAGCTGAGCTCTGCCAGTGTGAGTGTGGCTGTCACAAAGGTTATTATCCAGCTTCATGCAGGCAACTTCTCTCCCTCCAGTTTTCCTTCCTCCCTCCAAGCTCAGTGCCCCGGACTTCAAGTGAAAATATCACAAGTAATTGAAGTTGCAAACCCCAGCAGAATACTAAATTAGAAATTAAGCAAAAACGCTCATCAGTTGGAGCGCAGAAGTCCTGGGCAATTTTTCTAATGCTATATTACAGCAATTGGAATATCTATTTTTTTTCTTTTTTTTCCCCTACTGCTTCACTCACTGAATTGATTGAATTAAATGTGTTCTGTGGTGCCAGAGAACCTCTGACCCCGGTTACTCAGGATAATCAGGGGGTAATCAGCCTGCTGTGATCCGAGCTCCAGAGGAGCAAGGATATTGTAAGGTTCAGGGAGCCTGAGCTGGCATTAATCAGATGTCGTCAGGCTTTGATTATAAATCCTAAAGACCACCAAATTGATACAACATGCTTTAATCCACTAAAAATTAGGTATCTACATATTAATCACCAAGTCGAATATCTGCAAGCGATTGCTTTTCTAGTAAGTGAAGTCAGGTGTCAATGCTTTGGAATGTCCCACGGATGGTCATAAATATAATGATCAGCATCAGCACAAAAGCAGCATTAGCCAGATTAAAAAAAGATTTTGTTCTAACCTCAAATAGAATTTTTTTTTTTCCTCCTGTTGGAGTTTTACGGCTCCATTGAAATTGTTCCTCGTGTTTCTACTCTAATTACGAGCTTACTCAGAGGCAAGAAATAGGAGATGTTTCTGAGGTACCTGCAAGCACAGCATTTTTCTGCCTTCCAAGGGGAGGCAGGGTGGCTGCTTGCAGTATATCACACTGCTGTGTACAGAAATAAAGTGGTATTTATTGTCCCTTAAAATGATTTCCCCTAGAACTGCCAAGCTCAGGTGGAAAATCTGTATCTAGAAATGTGTGTCAGGATCCAATTAATCCCTCCTGTACTGGCTGTCCTTGGGAAGAGCTCAGCGTGGCAATATTGATGCAGATGTGTGAGCACATTACATGGAGGGCTCTACAGGAGAAGGAGAACCAGTCTTAAAAGAGAGGAATAGCACAGTCTCTTAATGAACTCCTGCTCCTCATACATGTCCTGATTTAATAAACATTCAACCCTGCAGAAAAGCTCTTTGATATAAACTGAAGATGACACCGAGTTCTTATTTATATCTTTGGTGCCACCTGTATTTCCTGGGAGTTGCTTTTATTTGCGTGAGGTGTTTGGTGTGCTTGGAATCAGAGCACCTGAGCTGCTGCTGAAGGATTCCCAGAGCATTAGCTGGGATCAGGATGAGGGAATTGGACAGAACCTGGGCATCCCAGCAGGTGTCAGCTCCAGTGAGCAGTGGCTGTGAAGGTGCCTTGTGCTGCCTGGCTGTCCCCAGCCCCACCATGGGGCACATCTGTGCTCAGGGTGATGCTTCTCCTTCCAGGGATGGTCCTGACAGGAATCATAACCAGCACGTGCCCCTGGGACAGCCCTTTTGCTGTTCATGGAATCGTAAAATCATAAAATTGTAAAATCATAGAATCACAGAATGGTTTGGCTTGAAGGGACCTTAAAATTCATCTTGTTTCACCCCTTCCCATGGCAGGGACACCTTCTACTGTCCCAGGCTGCTCCAAGCCCTGTCCAGCCTGGCCTTGGACACCTCCAGGGATCCAGGGGCAGCCACAGCTTCTCTGGGCACCCTGTGCCAGGGTCTCCTCACCCTCACAGGGAAGAATTTCTTCCCAATATCCCATCCAACCCTGCCCTCCTTCAGCTTAAAGCCATTCCCCTCTGTCCTATCACCTCATCCCCACACAAAAAGTCCCCTTTATGTGTTGGAGGGGCCTCTCAGGCCCACGTTCAGGTGCCTGCAGCCCACAAAGGCAGCTCTGACAGGCTCATTCCCTGGGCTTGGCTGTGCACCACTTTGCAGAATCACAGAATCACAGAATGTGTAGGTTGGAAGAGACCATCAAGATCATCGAGTCCAACCCAGCCCTAAGACCTCAACTAGATCATGGTGTCAAGTGCCACATCCAGTCTCTTTTTAAACACATCCAGGGATGGTGAATCCACCACCTCCCTGGGCAGACTATTCCAGTATTTAATCACTTTTTCAGTGAAAAACTTCTTCCWAATATCCAACCTGTATTTCCCCTGACTCAGTTTAAGACTGTGTCCTCTTGTTCTGTCAGTGCTGCCTGGAGAAAGAGACATTGGTCTCTTGGTCTCTCTCTCATCCCCAGCTGTCTACAACTACCCTTCAGGAAGTTACTTCTCTCTGTCCAGAGCACAAGAGCAGAACCTTGGCCTGTTTTGACCTCCCTGCTAATTCCCAGTGCTCAGACACATCAGCTGGGAAGTCCTGCCAGTCATTCCCAATCTCTGAACAGCTCTGCCAGAATTCAGGGTCAGGATAGAAAAAGACCCTTAGCTCGTTTTTGTCTTCCTTATTAATAAAAAGGAGCAAATGGATGCATAAGCATTTGCACAAAACATATCCAGCTGAGGCTGCAGTGGTGTTTGTGCTCCAGAAAGGATTTGTGCACAGAGAATTTCTGGGTAGGAAAACATAAATTACCGGGGAGAAAATGAAAGGGCCCGGAATGTTCCCTCTGTGACATTCCAGACAAGAAATAAGCACACAATGGGCCCTTACAAGAGGAATGTTTCATTTTCCTTTATCACAAATATTTTTCTTTCAAGGAAAGACGAAATGAGCGCTGGCAAAGGGAGCTGGGTGCTGGGAGATGGAGACCATCAGCAGCCTGGAAGCAGAAAGCCACAAATCCATTTAGCATAGCTGAGATTTTTCCTGACCTTTTCACAGCTGTGCACTGCCAAACCATACATCTGCTGCTGCAGCATGTGCTTAAATCTCAGTGTTTCCAAAGCAGGTTCACCCCAGCTGGCAGTGAACCCCCCTGACCCTGACGGTGCTGGATGGGCAGGCTCACATCACCCGTGGTCATTAGTCAAATATGCTGCTTTTAGATCTATTATTCTTTACTCCTGACCTTGGAAACAGAGTTTTTTCTGTGCTAACAGGGTTAGAAGCCCCAGGTCTTCGTTGTTGCCATCCTGGGTAATGAGAACTCGCTGCTCACCTGGATGTTCAGGATATAATAAAGATTTTTCTGCTAGGAGAGGAAAACAGAAAAGGAAAGATATCATTAATCATGAAGGTTCACTCGTGTCTCTGATCTCTAAATGATTATCCTTGTATCACAGCTTTTTGATAGAGCAGTAATGTTTTGCTCAATGAATGTTGAGCCAACTGGATGTAGACTGGATAATTTGAGGGGAAAAAAAAAAAATCTTGTATACCCAGTAGAAGAAACTACGTGCAGTAGGCTTCATTCATCACTTTGTCAGCAGACTTGGAAGACTTATTGTGTTCAGATGGATTGAAATATGGAGCGTTCAGCCCAAATTCTCCTTTCCCCACTCAGCTTTTCACAGAAAACAAAATGCTGGCTCGAGATTTCGTTTTTAAAATTCAGACAGATTCTGTATCGCTGCGGATTGTGCTGCCTGTAAACTTCCATCTGCACCTCCTGCTTCCACTGGAACAGTGTGAAACCTTGCAGAGTTCTTGTCTGCTTCCAAAATAGAGTTTTCAAACCGGGAGAACTTCAGACAGCTCTCAGCTGGAGGGGCTTGTAAATCTAGGGCATCTCATCCCCATCAGCTGGCACCACCTAAAATGCCAGAAGTTTGGGGAATTGATGAGATTTGTAGCTGAAATATTCTGGAGATACAAGTTGCTGTGAATGCCTGAAGTGGGGATGCTCAGCACTGCCCACCAAAGAGCCCATGAAGAACTTTAAGCACTGTCAGAACATCTGCTCTTGGCAGCCGGGGCCTCCATCAGCTGTAAACTGGCACAAAGAAAAACTCCCTCCTTTGGAATCAGGGCCCTCCCGGGGCAGAAAAGGCAGGATTTCTCATCTGGCTGCATATGCTGCTTGTTCTCAGCCAGGCCAAAGATTCTGACATGGAGAAAATCTCATTTTCATTGCAACTTCCACCTCTCTGCAAGAGCAGGAGTCTGAAACTGGTGGTGGTGTGCTTCAGTTTTGAAATATCGAGGTACCAAGACAGATGAACAAGATGCCTCCGAATTTTTATCTAGAAAATTTTTGTTCTTTCACCTATTTAGAATGAAGCATTCCTTTCTTTTTTTGTGTTGTTGTTTGCTTTTTTTTTAGACTCCTATTAATTTGATGCTTTTGTATAGCACTAAAACACAGTTTTCAGACCTTGTTTACTTCCTAGAGGTAAATATGATAAAAATACAAAAATCATCATTAGGTTTCATCTGCTGAAGGTCTTGTCACTGCCCAGCTCTCTGCCCATCAGTACTGAGGCCATTTTGCTTTTATTTATACCTGGGAGCAGAACCCTTAGAGAAATTTCTCCTTCACTTCCCTCAATCTCCCAAAATTTCTAGCAAATTAACTGGTCTCTCCATACGTTAATGCTAATTTTAAGGGACAAAAAAAAAACATGTATTGTCATAAAATTCTCCTTTTTTCTACCAGTTTAATATTCAGAGAGGAGTAAATTCACCTTTCTTGTTGCTCAGGGTCCTTTGTGGTTCAGGTAACAACTACAACAGTGGAAGAGGATGAGTTTTCTGAACACATTCAGTGTCCAGGCCCCCAAAAATGTGACTTTCAGGGAAGGAGCGGGAGGAATTTGATGCTTAAAGGTCTGTCACGGGGCGAAGCTGGGCGTGTCTCAATTTAGGAACACTGAGAGAGACTCCAGAGACAGGAGTTGTACAAAACTGTCTAATTATCTTTATTTTGACTCCAGTATTTATAGATATGTACAGAGGTCAAGGGATTGGCTACACAGGTCACCACCTCTTCAACCTGGATGGTGGATACCACCATCACTCATTTCTTCTCTCACAGGAGAAGTATGTAAACATTCTAAGAATAGACATTATTTACATTAAGGCTGCATGTGAATGTTCTACAGAAAGAGAAAGAACAGAAAAACTCAGGCAACAAAGGTCGTTGGAGCCAATGAATCCCACCTCTAACTGGGGCTGGCAGGAATTCCTTGTAAAATGAGTCAGAGGTGACTTCCAGTTTTTCCTCTTGCTAGGGCAGTGTCAGTGAGATCCACCATCCGTGTTCAGACGTTCATCTTCAGCACCAGAAAAGTCGGTTTGAGTGTGAAAAAGCCTCTGTTAAAATGAAAAAGGACCATTTCACAAGGTCTCCTTCCCTTCTTTTGTCACCATCATCAGGATAAGTGGGGGGAAAAAAATCCAGGAAAACCTTTGTGCTCCTCAAATCCGGTGGACGAAAAAAAAAAAGAAATAAAAATCCAGTGAGGTGTGTTCTATTTAAAGTTCATTCCGTTTCAAGAAGACATCCAGCATCTCAGAAAGAATACAGGCTGAACACTGCCCTTGATGGGGAGTGCAGTGAGGAGGAAACGAGAGGATCCTCATGAATGTGAAAGGCAGAGCTCTCCCTGCTCCCTGGGCAGGAGAAGAGGTGTAGTCTGCTCCTCCAGCCCTGCTCAGATCATCATTTTCCCTCATGCTGTTGTTTTAAACATAAGGCTTGTTCTGCCTGCGGTGGAGGAATGTTTTATAGCTCAGAAAAATAACATCATTATTTGAGGTTTTTCTCAAAACTTCCTTAAATGTAATAAATAGGGTGACCTTTCCCCGTGCTCTGTCCACCTGCAGGAGGAGTGTTTGTTTTTCTCTGATACAACCATCATTCCAGAGGTGTCCAATTAGTTGTGGGTACTTGATTTATTCCAGAAACCACTGAGTGCACCTTGCGTTTACAGGTGGGAAAGTGAAAAAGAATAGATCAGTTCTAAATTATTTATCTATTCAGGGGGGAAGAAAATAAAAAAAAAAGAGGAGAGGATCTTTGTCTTCCTTCTGAATCTTCAGACATTTGATGCATACCTGGAGGTAACGGGCCTTGAAGCAGGCATTCAACATATGATTAATTCCTGTTAGAATTATCTTTTTGCCTTTGCTCAGTGAGGCCCTGAGCTGGGCTGAGAAAGAGTCAGAATCTTGTGTAAACAAAACCTTCAAAACAATTCCAAAAAGTGTCGGTTTTCCAAGCAATCATCACTTATTTACAGTCCCCAAATGGCTTTTTAGTCTTCTGCAAGCACATAAATGAGAGGATTGAAACCAGCACCAGCTCTGAACGGGCTTTCAGTACTGCTGTGGGAAGGAACCAGGGGGAAAGTTCTGCAAATTAATTTGTGGCTCTTGTGAGGATCTTATTCTGTAGATCTTCCAAAGTTTTCAAAAATTTATGGTGTCTGCAAGAGGGATAGAAGGACCCTTCACACTGGCAACCCTAAAGGCAGCTCTTGCAGCACCCTGCAGGTCTTCCTTCCTTCCTTCCTTCCTTCCTTCCCTCCTTCCTTCCTTCCCTCCTTCCTTCCTTCCTTCCTTCCTTCCTTCCTTCCTTCCTTCCCTCCTTCCTTCCTTCCCTCCTTCCTTCCTTCCTTCCTTCCTTCCTTCCTTCCTTCCTTCCTTCCTTCCTTGCCTTTTCCTTCTCTTTTCCTTCCTTCCTTCCCTCCATCCATCAATTTTGCCCCATTGTTTTTTTCATTCTAACCCACTGCAACTCAATCATGAATTTTAATACCTGAAGAGTTCTTGAAGTGATCTCAGTCCCAGAAATAGTTTGGCTTTTTGGCACAAATCGTGGTGGAACAACAGGGGTTTTTCCCAGAGGGACTTTTACCTGGAGCCTAATTAACAAGTTCTTGTTTTTTGAGTATGTTTCCAAGTAGACTCATGAGCAGCAGAACAAAATGAAACCATGCTGAAACTTCCCATTTTTTGCTCATTCATGATGAATATCCATGGTTTTAAGCATCTTTGTGTTTTTCTATAAAAAAAGCCCAAGTTCAGAGCCTGCAGATGTTGTAGCCGTGTTCCAGAGAGCACAATTGAATCCTTACCCTTCCATTTACCTAATTGATCTTTCAGATTGGTTGCTCTGGTTGCAGACTTGCAGAACAAAGATTTTGCAGACAAAAATATTCATTCAGTCCTTCATTACTGAGTCCTACTTTTTTACTTTGTAAAAGCAACTGGTGTGTGCCTTGAAAGATCACAAGGCGTTTACAATGCAGAGGCTGTGAAAAATCATCCAAAAGTAAAAACTGAAAATGCATCCAAAATTATTATGGTCAATTTCACATATTTGAAAAGTTGTTGTTTTTTTGGGTTTTTTTTTTTTCCTAAGCTACGATTGAATTCTTTTTTGTAATTTCACCAGGGAGATGGAATAATATTATGTGTTCAGGGGGAAAAAAAAAATAGAATAAGCTGAAAGAAACACTTTCAGTTAAGAAATAATGCAGTGCCTACGAGCCAGCATTATGGCAGCAAGAAAATGGCAATTATAAAGCCTGTTTAGGTGACTCACAGCTATAATTTCTGCTTTGCATCTCGTTTACACCATGAAATCCTTGTCATACCATGATAATGCTTTATATTTATGTGGTGTCTTTCATCTAAATGGCTTTCCGAGTGTTTCATGTGTTGCTTGGTGTGCAGCTTGCATCAACTCCATCCATCACTTTAATACAGATATTTTTATAGTGAAATAGAGCCGTTGTTTGTGTCCACACAGCAAAGGCTGGGCACGGTCTTAAGAAGAAAAATGCCTTTAAAATCTGGAGAAGAGATTAGGGAGATGTAGCACCAAGTTCCAATTCACCTTGACCGCCTTGTTTTCCATTAAATTGCTCCAGTGGAGGGTTTGGTATAAAGTGATTTTGCTCTGGTGCAGTTTTCCAGCCTTGCAGGGGCCCTTGGGATGGGAGGAAAGGTGGCTGCAGGATCAGCAGCATCACTTTGGTCAATGCACAAATCCCATTTTCTCCTTGGACTTCCCCTGTCTCAAGCACCAATGGCTCGGTTCATCCTTCTCTGGCAATCTGGGCTTAGTGTCCCACTGAATTCCACCCTAAATGCTCATTTCTGACATTTATGAGGCTCTCATTTCTGATTGATCCAGAATGCAGACCTTTGTGACCGCTCTGAAAATTCATTTGGACTTGGGGACGTTCCAGGTACAGAGCTACGGAAAATAACGTTGTTTCCTTGGCAAATAAATCCCGGGAGCTCAGGTGCATTTGTACTGAATGACAGAGTGCAAAGGAAAAGGCAAAAAAAGCAGGCAGGTTGCAAGAGATTCTGTAACCTGTCATCACATTCTCGAGGAATTAGACAGACAAAATATGGTCACAAAGGCAGTGGGCCTCAGTGGAGGGAGGTAATTGCAATAATACAATTTCTCCGTGGCATTTCTAACACAGACATCTGAATTAATGCAAACCATTATTTTCCATCTTTTCTGATATATAGAAGAGGAAACAAACTCGTGATAGCAGCGCAGAATACCTTCCTCTGGAATATCACCCTGATAAATGCAAACTGACGAGGAGTTTTAATTTGTTTGTTCCTGATTGGGAATCACAGCGTGCAGAATCTTAATGAGCCATTGGGTAGTGATCACCCACCCCAGGCACGTTTATCTTGCTTTGTGTTTGCTGCTGGTGGCAGCTCTTTAATTTGGGTGTCTGTGCCCCACTCTGAGACAGTTTTTTAGTGCCTTCATGAAGGTGTTGTTGGTGCTGCTGGACAGGAGACACTCTGGTGATTCTGAGGCACTTGAGTTCATCTCCTCATCTGCTCTGAGGAGTCAGTAAACAGATTCTCATTTACTACAGAAGCTGTAAATGAGCCTGTGAGATAAGAATCTGATTTTCATACGGTCTGGGTTTTCCAGCTATGTTTTCCACCATTTCCAGCTATGTCACTGAGGTGGGGTCGGTGCCTGGGTTCTCAGGTGATCACATTTTGCAGAGTGATCTTTTTGTGTCCCCTTTCTGTGCCCTGTGGTGGGAATCTGAGGAGACTGGCTTGTGTTGAGACCATCCAGAGGAGTTTTCTGTCAGTAAGAGCTGCCCCTGCTCTGTCCCCTGTTCATTACGGGGCTCAGTGTGGAGGAGGATTTGGCTCAGTGTTACCTCCTGGCTCCAGCAGGAAACAACCACTAAATTAATCTTGCAAGATCCAGGTTAGGGAGGAGCAGTCTGTTGGACTGAGAGTCTCTCCCCTGCTCAGGCTGTGTGTGAGCACAGCTGGTTTGGAATTTCTGGTCTCCCTGCCATCCCTGTGCTGTAAGGAAGAGAAGCTGCTCGTTGTCACCCTCCAGGACCTCCGTGGGACCACACTGGTGATCCCTCACAAGAATTCCAGTGTCCTCAGCTGCTTCCCAGCAGTCTGTCCTGATGGCAAAGGTTGCTGACTTGTTACATTTTCAAGGCTATTTATGCACCCTCACAAGCCTCACTCTCCTCATCTACATCCATCACTGTGTTTCCTCAAAATCTTTCAGTTCCCCATTAACTGCTGTTCACTCAGTGTTTCCTTCCACGTTTGTATCAGTCCATTTTCTGTCCCTTTAGCCACAAGATTTTGGATGCAGAAAAAGAAGGACCGCATCTTTTTTCTCCCCAATATTTGTAAAACTTTAAAAAAATGACAGAATTGCTGAAATCTCTGGGCTGTATGAATGATAAGCACAATAAATGACAGCATGGCACATCACAGAGCAGGTTGACCTCACATTTCAAATACTCAGGAAATGCACACAGCCCATCCCAGCAAAGCCAAAAAAACCCCCTCTGGCCCAGGCTATTCTCTTTCTAAGTTATTAGTGTTAAAATGGGTCCAAATGATAGCAGTTTAAATAAAGTACTGAACTCATCTGCTTTATTCTTAATTTATAGTGGTGCTTAGAGGACGTGCAGATATTTAAAATGAGTAAAATCAATTAACTTGTGATCCAATTATTTGTGTTAGCCACTGTGGGGTTTTATTTTAGAGCACTGGTTCAGACTTTCCCAGTTAAGCACCGTGCTTTGAGAGTGAAAACCTTTCACTGTGAAATATGAGGAACCTGTTTGTTATCTTCTCTCTGTTTCCAAACCTAATCCCCATTTTTGCCCTTTCATAGTTTTTAAATTCCCTTTTTAACTTCCGTTTTTGAAAGGGACTCAGTATAAGTGTAACAGATTTTTCTAAATGTTGGGAGGTTTAGTCTTTAAATGAAGTTACTGAACAGGCAAAAGAGTTCACCTTCTAGATAAAATACACTGTATTTTTCTAGGCCACACGGTTTCACAGTAGATATGTGTCTTTTGCAATCACAAATCTGTGATTTATTACACTTTTCACATTATAAATTTAGAGTAGATCCCTGTGACAACTTCTGTGGTCCAATCATTCCTCTTTTCCATCCATCTTGAACAGATTTCAGTCTAACATTCCAGACAGCTCCAAATATCTGTGTTTATGTGGTTGTTTCCAAACTGTGAAGGATGCTAGGGGTGAGGGTACTGCTGCACCTGGAATTATTTGGCCTGGCACAGCCTTTCCCTGTGGATTCTGGCATTTCCTGACCTGCAGGAGTCAGCAGTGTCCGTGTGCCCTTTCCCTCTGCAGCTGAACTTGCTGAGAGCTCTCCCTAAACAAGGACAAAATAGGGATGCAGAAGAAAACCAATCCCAGCTGAGATATCCTGGATTGAGATATCCTGGATTTCGATATCCTTAGCCTGACATTCCATATTTTTTGAAGTAGCTGGCACACCGTGGCAACTTTTTCCATCAGTGTGGTATTGGTGGGGTAAAAATAATAAATTTCTCACACAGGCTTCACATTAATGTATCTGAATAAAACAACCATATCTGTTAATGTTTTACCCTAACAGCTCTTACAGTTCCCAAGGTGAGCCAGGGAGTACTGAACACTTAATTGAATCAGAGTGGGGGATTAAGGAAAAGATTTTTCCCAAGGATCAATATGAATTAGGAGCAGGTGCCTGATCAAATCTAAGGGTTAAAATCTTTAGTATTAGGCTCCTTGAAGTCTGGTCACCTTTTTATGCAGCTGAAGGGAAATTGTTGGGTACTGAACACCTGGAGGAAAAATTCTGACCCTTATGGTTCTGATGTCTCATATTATGCATGCTCAAGTTGGGACAATATGAAATGATATAAACATATCCATCAGGCTAATTGGTTATTTTTAATCAGAGTAAGAGGTGTCCAAGTCTGCTTGACAGTGACAACATTTGGCTGAGCTGGAAGGAACACAATCTTGGTAATCATTCTTCTGTTATTTCCAAGATTCTTAATAGAGTTTTCCTTTTAATTTGTTTCAAAGCAAGCGAAAATATTGTTGTATTATCATTTAGAGTTAATTAAACTGCAAATGAGCTTAATGAACTGTCTGAAACAAAGCTCAATCACAACCTGTTACATATTAACCATCAAAATCAAAAGAATCTTTAAATTCTTTGTTAGATACACCAAAGAAGTTAGAAATGGCCAGTTATTAATGTCATCCTTTTATGAAATCAGGTTTGAGGCTGGAAAGCTTGAACTGAATGCACGCACTCAAATTATACAGAAAAATTGGAAAAGGGTTTGGGAAGATAAATCAAATCTATTGGAAAAAGAAGAAAAACAAAGATAACCAAACACAGGGGAAGACATAGTCATCTTTTCTTTATTTCCATATGAGGAAATCCACTTTACCTCCCATTTGTCCAGACTGGGAAATCTATATATTAATAAACTTCCATTTTCTGGACTCGGTATTTTCACAAATTCTCCTGCAGTGTTATGACTTCTTGTGTTCTGTAAGACAGAGGAAAAGACATTTAGTTTATTCAGCTCCTGAAGCCACTTGGGTGACTTTTGCCCTTGAGTGATGCGCTGTCACCAACCACGCAGCTTTTAAGGAGCACACGGTACAGCAAAACCTATTTGTGTCATTAAAGTTTGTAATTTCGGACTTCTGAAGGCTTAATCCCTGGAAATGCTAAGGTTTCCTAATGATGTGTAATGGCAGTGCTGATGTTCAGCACTTCTCAGGATTAGGTCTGTTATCAGCCTGCTTTATCCACCTCCAAAGCAGGTATTATCTTATCACTCTTACATACAGTGCTTTTAGCACGTCAGCCTCGAGTACTTGAAAGGTGAGGAGTGTTATTAAATCTGACCCTTACAAGCTTTTCCAATGGTTTGCTTAATGGGTTTTTTTTTCCTACATAAATAAGAATGAAGGAGAATAAACTGGAATTTTCTTACGGGGCTTGGCTGGTTGGATCGTCCAGCAACACATTTCACAAGGTCATAAAAAATTCTTCCACTGCCAAAAGAAAGCAGCACTGACTTTTAGTTATGCAGACAAAGTGGTAGCATGAGGTCCAATTATTTTTGAGTGTCTTAGAGCAAGCCCTCAAAAAAAAATGCTCTGGGAATGGTTTTTGTGAGACCTGTTTTGTGTCTTGATAATGGTGCAGTGAAAAATGAACGCGGGTGGAATAATTCATGGGAAAAAAAAGAGTTTGAAATGCAAAACTGGGTTTGTTTGTAAATAAAAGTAGATTTGAAGACAAGAGTAGTCTGTATGAGGCAGGTTCCTCTTCCCTCAGTTCCCTTCCTGGGAATACATGCAGCCATGAAGCACTGCAGGTATTTTCATGCTTCACTTTCCAGCAATATGAGCTGAACTGTCTTCTTATGATCAGAACCCTCCCGAGCTCCACTCCTATCACATCACTGCTTATCTACCATCTATGGAGTGGAGGGCAGCTGCAATGTGCTACCTCACGTTCCATAAGTGAGAATGCATTATTTAAAGCCCACAACGTTCCGTTTCAGGTCAAGGATCCCATCTTCCTGCTGCTGGGGTAAATAATTAATGCTGCCTTGGATATTTTGTGTGTGTGTTTGGTCATTAAGTGGAAATAATAATGGTTTCCTGTGTGTTTTTTCCCAGTTCCAGGCCACAGTGAAGGAGGGGGTCACCGGTGTAATCGTGAATTTAACCGTGGGTGACCGGGACGACCCCGCCACCGGGGCTTGGAGGGCTGTCTACTCCATCATCAACGGGAACCCAGGGCAGAGCTTTGAGATCCACACCAACCCCCAGACCAACGAGGGAATGCTCTCTGTGGTCAAGGTGAGGACAGTCCCCTCCTGCCCCGTGTTTCTGCTGTCGGGTTCATCCTCCAGGTTCACTGCATAAAGCAAGGCACAGCAGGGACAGGTTATTTGAGGATATAAACTGACTGCCAGCACTTGTCCAAACTTTGTCCATAACCCCTTCTTCCGTCACAGTAACCTTATTTTTTTAGTCACAAGGACTGCCTGTTCCTAACTGTATTGGCATTGTGCTTAAATAACACCCAGATTTGCAGTAATCATCACAATTAATGGTGGGATTTGACAACAGAGTTTTGTTTGTTGCTGGAGGTACAATTAGAATTTGAGGGGCCCACTTTGTTCTCACTTAGAGAACACATGCAAGTACGGGGAAGAAAGGGGCACAGATTCAGACTCAGCCCACATTTCTAAAGTGGATTTGTCTCACATTTCTAAAGACTTCTAGGAAAATTTGTTGCCTGTCTTTGTATGAGGACAATCCTATGTTTCAAGCTTAACAAATAAAAAAAAGAAGAAGCAAATATCCCTGTTTGCTGCCTGAACCAGAATGCTCTCTTTTTGGCTTCAGAAGAGACATTGTCAATTCTTAACACAAATGCATGTATTTCCATGGCATTGAATTTCAAGACAGGATTTGAGAAAGCAGCTTGTGTTATTGTCATGAGCAGCTACTGAGTGTGACTCGTTTGTTTGTTAAATACATGCTACATATAAATAAACATATACAAATGCTACATATAAATAAGCATATAATATATGAGCATTGAATTGTGTCTGTGAGGTAGGCAAAAAAATGAAAGCTCTTGGACAGAGGGATGTCTCCATGGGTTTTTAAGCCCTTTATGTTTATTATCTTCATTGCCCTTTACAGTGGAGTGTGTCTAATCCTAAACTCTCACCAAGTTCCAGGTGCAGTGTCGCAATAGGACACGAAATAAAGATGCTTGACTCCAGTCAGAGGGCAGTAAAAATCAGAAGGTTTTATTTACAATTCATTCAGCCCTTTTATATCATGCTGGGCTAAAAAGTCACGTTATTGGTCCATAGGGCTGACACCTCTCCATTGGCCAAGTAAGAGAAATAGCAAACAACACCTGGTGTTATGGGAAAGGAATATTGTTTACACAAGGTTGTTTTGGGAAAAAGAAAAACTGTTGAAAAGTTTCTCTTGGGAAGAGCTCAGCAATTCTCAGGCTCAGAAAATATCGAGCCCACAGTGCAGGGAATGCTGTTGTCCCTTTCTGGCTAATTCTGCTGTCTGCGAGTTTGCCATGCGCTAAAGAAAAACGTGTTAATCCTTGTCCTTGAACTTTGCCCTCCACTTTTCTGCTTTGCAGCCTTTAGACTACGAGATCTCGGCCTTCCACACGCTGCTGATCAAGGTGGAGAACGAGGACCCGCTGATCCCCGACATCGCCTACGGCCCCAGCTCCACGGCCACGGTGCAGATCACCGTGGAGGACGTCAACGAGGGCCCCGTGTTCCACCCCAACCCCATGGCAGTCACCAAGCAGGAGAACATCCCCGTGGGCAGCGTGGTGCTCACGGTGAACGCCACCGACCCCGACACCCTGCAGCACCAGACCATCAGGTGAGAGCAGCGCCCGCTCCTTCTCATCCCTCACTAAATGTCTTCAATAATTTACCTCCCAGTTCAAAATCATGTTTAACTTGTTTTGGCTCTGCACAGTAAGAAGTTACAATTTGTATTTTTTTTTTTTTTTCCTGCAATTAGGGACTGGGTTTGTTGTAAACACAGGACTGTGTTAGACAGGAAATAATAATTTCCCACACCGTGAGATTCCTACAGTAGAACAATCCAGTGCCACAAGCTTGCTTTGTGTAGCTTCAAAATTACTTTTAACCTGTTTGTTTATTCCTCTTCCTTCATGACAGCCAGGGGAGATATAAAAGTTAAAAATGTCTGTAGAAATGATGCATCTGTTTTACATAAGGTTTAAATCAGTTTATGATCATTTATGATGTCCCTCAGTGAAATAATGACCATCCATTTACTTTCAAGAGCTCAGAAAATATTTCCCAGTGATAGACTGAAGCTAAAGGAAGCTAAGACTTGGCCTTGACCAGATAAATGAAAATAAATTATTATTTCTGTGCTATAATAATATAACCCCACACTCTGCCATGTCACAAGGAGCAAACCTGGCTATCATGTGGTATCATCATCTTATATTTTGATCCAGCTGGTTTGGTCTTTTGGCTTCAGATTCTATGAAAAATGAAAAACCAACCACTTTGTTCTCTAAAACTAAATTGGTTTTCCAGACAGATTTTCCCAGCGTTTGAGAATTACATGTTAGGCACTACCACTAAAACCTACAGCTGTGTTTAATTTTTCATTTCTCCTTGTAAGTATCACTTCCCCCAGGTCTCAGTGTACATAAAAGGGGATAAATACCTTGTGAGAACGACTTCAAAGCTGCAGCTCAACAATGGCTCTGTCAATCCAGACCACAGGCAGAGATCTCTCTGTTGTCACGGGGTTATTTAGCAGTGATTGTGCAATCCTTAAAGAAGGTTTGACACGTGTGCCGTTCTGCAATAAAGAAAAGAAAGCTGCTGATCTTGAAGATGTTCTCTGTCAGTAGCAAGTCTTGGTGCAAAAATCATTGCAAAGGACTTGGATTTGAATGATGTGGAGGTGAATTTAAGGAGGGTGAGCGTGCTCATCTCCAAGGAAGGAGGAAAAAGGCAAGGCAGATAATTAAAAGTTTCAATTCTCTGCATCACCTCAAAGACAACGTTGTCAATAACATTAATAGTTCAGTTTTTCTCCTTTGACTTCTACAATAAAAATACCAGTTTATCTGGAGGATGATTCTTAGCACATCATTTCTCTTGTTTTCTATATGGATTTATTTATAGAATAATTTCTTATTCTTAAGTTTAGCTTTTGCTCCAAAGATCTCTCATTTCATACACATAAATTGGTGTCTGTGGAATTTCTGTTGCTTGCCAGACAGGGCAATGTGACCCTCAGCAGCTTTACTCAGAATCTGGTTTGTGCAGGAAACAGATATTTATTTCCTTTGGCTTTTGGACTGAGTTTAAGAACCAAATTTATTGATGTTCTCCATAATGTCTGTATTTTCATGGGAGATGGGAAAACTAACATTCATTAATGTAACAGCCAATTTGGTGATGCTCAGAGAGAAAAACCATGAAAATGTAAGGAATTTATTATCAAACCAAACAATCCAGGACCTATTACCTGAAATCTTCCCCCTGACCTACTGATTTTGCTGAATTTCTCCAAACTGAATGTAAAGGGCACCCAGTGAGTCACTGAAAACTCTTCAATTAGCTTTAAGGGTGGTGTGTAAACAGTCAAGTGACATAAACATGTTCTGCAGTTGTTCACACTCACAACTGGCTGCCAAGGAACCCCCCAACTCTTGACTAACTCATGAGATAAAGAGAATTTTCCCAGAAGTTTTACTATATCTGCATAGCCAAACATGGAAGGTTTATAGCCAAAACCAAGGTTGGTTGTTGTTTTTTTTTCCCCTTTTATGTGCAGAAAAGAAGAGCAGAATGAAGCTAAACTGGGCTGGGAATGAGGAATGATCAAATGATCACATAAAGAAATTATGGAAATAGAAGTGGTTGTGTAAGTTAGAGGAAAATAATACAATATAATGGAAATTTGGGAAAAGACAGAATGCATCAGGAAAAGGCCGATTTTCACTCCCTGTCAGTCCTGTTGCTAAAATAACGGGAAAGCATAAAAACAGCATTTTTAAAAGATGTTTTAATGCTGACAGGCATTGGAACACCTGGGTACCAGCAGTGAAAAAGGCAGACTGAGGCATGAGAACAACATCTGCAATTAGGGACAGGCTCAAATTCCATACAAAAGCCAAAACCTCTCACTGATTGAGGTTTAGCTGAAATATTTACCTCAAATCCCCACAGACAGGTGTGTGTTAGAGTTTGGGACAATGTGCAGGACTTTAACAGAGCACTGACACCAAATTTGTGGTTCTCAGACTATAACTGTGCCATCAGTCCTTGCTATGACTATATGGTAAAATAAAGACCTATCACAGGCTCCTAAATGAGTCCACGGATTAATTGAATATTAATGACCATGAGAGAGCAATGTTTTGTCTGCAAGCAGCAACGAATGTCAGATTTGTGCTGTGTGAACAGCATACATCACCCCCAACAAAGTATAAATCTCTTCAAATTGGGCAGACCAGCAGAGAATTAGTCATGTTGGTGGGCTTTGGGTTCCTTTTTTTCAGCCTGTTACAACTGAAATATATCTAACTGCGGGGATATTTTTAGTTAATTTGCTGTATGGAACTCGTAGAAGGAGCTGCTGATTATTTATAATCAGGAAATTTAGTTCCTCTACCAGATATAACATGATAAATGCATTTCAAGACCAACAAAAAAGAGCAGAGAAACCATTTTTGCCATTGTCTGCAACTAGATTGAATTTATTCTTTGAACAATGCAGATCTGAATCAGAATCAAATTACTTATCTCTGAAAAACACGGCTTACTTTGTAAAATTTCCTGAAGACAGCTGTACTTTTGAAGCAATTTTCCTTCTTATTCTTCAGCTTCAAGTGTTTTTGCAGGCTGAGGAAGAATTTCATTTCAAAGCTCAAACAAGCTGGCAAAAAAAACGTGTTTCAGTGAAAGAAAGAAGAGTCCAAATGACAGAGCTGGGGCTGTGGCCATGTGTCTGCACAGGAGTGGCAGAACTTGCTCGGTGTCAGCTCTGCCCTGTTCCAATGACACTAAAATCCCACAGGGAGGGAGAGGTGGTAGCATCATCCTGGAAATAAGAGGTGGAAAACAGTGTTTGTTCCACTCTCAGTGCTCCCAGAAAGAAAAAGAACCTGTTCGAGCTGGATCACATTTCTCAGATTCATTAACCTTTCTTTTTTTTCCTTTTTTTTTTTCTTAATTTTTTAAAGCATTTAAATCTCTCTGCAGTTTCCATCTTTTCTAGAATTAAAAATATGAAAGCAATCCAGCAGGTCCCATTTTAATTATAACCCAACAATTTATTAATAGAACAGTAATGAAGTTTCTGAAATTTGATTTCTTAATCAGGGACCATTGTTATTTTTGTGCCAGATTTGAGAGTTTAATTTTGGGTACTTCTTCCCAACCTCTGAAATTTTAATCAGAAGTTTCAAGTGTACATGTCAATGAGAAGTTAAAGGCCAAATTTAATAACATTTTCTACCTTGGGAAATTAAAAGAAGAACCTCACTCTGAAATCCATTATTAACAGTAGATCTTAATTAAACACAGTTATGGTTCTCAATATTTGACTGTGTGAAGAGATTGGTTTCAGTATTTTTCCCTTTTATGGGATTCAACTAGTCCGGAATATTCAATCGTTAGACTTTTAACTACGTGTAAATAAGTTGTTTACTGCAGCGTATTTGTAATTTTTAATTAGAGCAGTGTTGTTTTCTGGTTTCGTGGCTTATCATGGCAATATATTTTTATTACCTACTGCGCTCTTGGATTTTAAATTATTTATGTAAACATATTGTTTCAGTGTTTATTCTCGGTAAGCAGTGTGACTCAATGCTTCAGAAATATCTTCATAAGAAAAGTTTATTACAGCTCTAAAGCATATCTAATTCATTAAGTAGAATTAAAATGCAGCATTTGAAGCTGGAGAACTCAGAACCCAAAACTGCACCGAGTTTCATGGGAACATGAAAGGCTGCAGAGATATCTGGAGCTCTGTATGTAAATAAGGTTTATATTTGTGTATAATATTCATATCAATCTGCCCCACACGGTGCAGGTGGCTCCTGGAAGCACAAGGACACTGTCTCCAAGCCTTGCTAATCTGGAAATAGGAGCAAACCCATTTATTGTTGTCAGCATTTCCAAATAGCAGCTACTGCTCCGTCTGGAAGGGGATAAACTCTGTTTCTCTAGATATAAATTACTTTTTTTTTTGTGCTGCAAACCAAGTGTTAATGGGACTTCACGCTGGAGAAGGGGAAGGAGGAGGCTGAGCCCAAGTGAATTAAAAGTGGTTGTGTTTGTTTGCTGCCTTGGGGGAGGTTGTGGTGAGTCTCCTGCCAAGGCTCCAGTGAAAGGAGGAGAGGAAACGGCCTTCAGTGCCCCAGAGGAGACTCAGTGAGACACTGCAAAAAAATTCACTGCAAGGATGGTCAGGAATTAGAATAATCAGCTCAGGGAGGTGGTAGAGACACAGATCTAGAAGCGTCAAGAGGATGTGGCACTTGGGGATGTGGTTTAGGAGTTGAATTTTGGCTGACAGATGGATCTTGAAGATCTCTTGCAGCCTTGATGATGTTGTGCATGATTTGTCTTTTCAGCAAGAACCACTGGTCAGTGTCTTTGGGATTTTTTTGCTGCTGGGACATGTTTTGTTTTACGTTAGATCATCCTGGCTTTGGGGTTGGTGCCTATGGAGTTGGAAATCAGCGGAAATGTTCCAGCCTCTAATTGATGGCAACCACAATCTTTGTCAAAAACAAAAAGAAAATTAAACGGCTGCCTAAAACTCTATAAAATCGTGCTGAAACTACACCAAGATGGGATTCATAGCTCAGTGAGTTTCTCCCAAATCTCAAATGGTTGAGAAAACAGAGGAGAATTATCTGGAAAAAGCGAGTTTTGCTTGTGTTCCTTTCCTCGGCTGCCAATCCCCACCCTTCCACACAGCCAATACATGAGCCACGAATCACAAAGACCATTCAAAAAGCCTTTTTCATGTCTCTTGCCTGGATTTTTTCAGAGATCTTGAACCCCCTGCGAACAAGGATGAGGCTTCACAAAGATGAGGCTTCACATCACGTTGCTCACAACCACTTAAGGGATCAATTTTGCATACTTTGTTGCACATCAAGCTTTTTAAAAGCACTTTTGTTGCTGGTGGAGGTCAATAAACTCACTTTTTTTGGGATACACTCCAATCACTTCCAGAAGTACTACATAATGAGAGAGGGATGGGAAGACTTAAAGAGCGAATGCTTAGGAAGCAACACACTTAGTCATGGTTAAATATGTCTCCTAGAGCCTGAAGGACTCGTCTTTGATTCCTAACCACGGGAGATTTGTTTTCCTTGTGCAGACAGGAGAATAGCTCCATTGTTACAAATGAATGGCTGAGCCATGCTCTCAGCATGCAGCACCGGAGTTTTTCACTGTAAGTTATACCCAGGAGCATCTCGAGTTGGCTCTGCGGTTTTATTGATGGCCTGCCTGAACCCAGCCACTGGGAATTTGTAGCGCATCTCTGGATCTGAAGTTGCTGTGTATCGAGCAGTGTACATTCTTTTTCTCTCCCTTTCTCTTTTTTAAGTTGGATGGAAAGGCAGGGAGAGACGGAATCTGCTTGAAGCAAAGAAAAGTTGGGGGTTTTTTTCACTTCTGTCTTTGTAAACTCTGAAACACAGAAACACCAACTCGGGAGAGCTGCGGGTATGGGGCATCCAGCAAACAATGCCAGAAAAGAGGAGATTTAATCAGCTCTGAAAGAACCGGCCTGGGCAGTTCCCTCCTGCTACACAAGCACTGCCTGTAATTGCAGGTTCTCAGTGGTCAGCCACTGCCTCAGGAGTATTTTACACAGCAGCCACTGTTCCTTGGAGGTGTTAATAATTTCTGAGCGGGTAATTATTGTGAATGTTTGTATTTTACTATCCTAAGACTAATACTTGAAGGAAAAAAATAGTAAAAAAACTTGCATTGTCTTTTTTTCCTTTTTTTTTTTTTTTTGTCAGTTTGACCAAACTGACTTCCACTTTTCATTTAGTGAGCAAAGTAAATGACCCCTCTTTCCCCCTACAGTAAATTCTTTAGGCCTACAGCAATAAGGGCAAGAAGCAGAATTGTTTCTGGAGTGGTGGTGTACCTCCTTTATTCTCCTGTCATACCCAGAACCACACTGATGTAACTCTGGAGGGGTGAAAATGACTCAAAAGCCAAATCAGCCCCATTTTCCCTGTGCAGAAGGTGGTTTGTGGCTGGCCAGCACTGCCTGGATTTATCACCAACACTGAACTAATGTGGAGGAAGCAGTTGGTTAAAACAAACATACAAAGAAAATAAATAAAAATGCTCAGGTGGGAGCTACTGAGCTGGGACAGAAGAGAACAAATTACTGGAATTGAATGTCACTGCTGAGAGAATCGAAACATCTGCTGAAGCTGGAATCCAGGCCGTGTAAAAGCTGTGGACAGCACCTGATGCTAACCACTCAGGAGAGGCAGCTCCATCTCTGTCAGCTCTGATGGCAGAGTGCAGAGTACCGGGATGTGCTTTTCCTCCAGCTGTGAGCAGATGTTGCTACTCTGCCTCCCCAGCTCTGCCGTTCAGTCCCTTTGTTCCTCACAGGCTGCTTTAATTCACCACCACCCTGTCGGCACTGGGAGAGCCCCCGACATCGCTGATTCCTCACCCAGCTGCTCTCCGTGGCTCTCACAGTCAGGGAGACCTCCAAGTCTCCCCTGATGCTATTTTTGCCCTCTTTTTACTGATGTTCTCTGCCTCTGTGTCGGGGCAGATGTTTGACCTCTTCTTTACTTCTTTCTGCTTTTCTAGATCTCAATTTTCAGTGCTTGAGGCCAATCCCAGCTCACCAGTTGGGGCTGAGTTTTGTTATAGCAGTTTTTGCCTTGCTGGGAGGTGAGGGAGTTTCCCTCCTTGCCTTTTCTACACCCATATCTTATCTTGTCGGGATTCTTGGCTCTTCCTAGCAGTTGCCAAGGTTTGGGAAAGGTTGATGTACATGAACAGGTTGGTATAGCATTATTACCTTGTCCTCTTCTGAGAGAAAAGGAAGCAGAGCAGGGGAAAGTTTTCACCCAGACTGAGTGAGGCTGTGCTGAAAAAAAAGTCCCTTTCCTGAGGGGAAAACAAAAAATAAAGATCAATCCCTCTCTCCTTGACTGGTCTCTGAAATAGCAGAAGTGTCTGAATTAAATTATTAAATGCTACCTAAAGCAGGGCGCCCAGGAATTCTCAATCCCTGATTCACAGTTGTGCCCAGAACCCAGCTACTTGAAGGTAGATTTCATCACTCCTGACAATACTTGTCAGAAGAGCCTGTTCTTAAAATTTTCCACTGCTCCGCTCTGTTGGCATAAATCATACTTAATATGTTGATATTAAAGCTACGGATGATAGCATTGAAAATCCGTGTTTCCACGAAATCAAATAAGCCACAGTCACCTATTTCAACCTGCCTTGATATTACCTTCAGAATCCTGAATTCTTGATTAATAAGGATGAATGTAGCATTTAAGGGGAGTTTAATTAGACCCTCTGTCTTTACCCTGCATAACAATATTATGCCACATTATGATTTCAACCGTGTCAGCACTCAGAATGAATGGCTGTGAACTGTGAAATTATAGGGCACATTTTTCATGTCACTGACTAAACAATATTGCAGATCTTCTTGAGAAATATAACAATAGGATCCATCAGTCACAAGTTATGCTTGCAGTGGAAGGCAGATCTAGACAATAACTCACTTTGTCATTACTGTTCCCTTCTAGTCTCAGAAAAGGCAGGATTTTGTCTCTGGGAGAAGTAAAGAGTATCTTGATTATAATAAGTTAGCTATCAAGTTTGAGGACACAGTGTGAGGAGTGGTGTTGACAGGGAAGGGGGTGGGAGGAATTTCTCTTAATATTTTAAAGCTGTTGAATTCTGGAGTCTCACTCAGCCGGGTTTGATGGTGCGTGAGCGTCTGTGTGTAGCTACAGCTTTCAGTGGTGCTTTGATAGAAATTTATTTGGGCTGGTTTATGTGTGTGGTTGGAGCTCCCGGGACCAGTGGGGATGGCAAAAGCTGCAAAACCAAGCACTGAAGCCAAAGTTTTCTGGGAAAATTGGTGCTGCACCCAGCCCTGAATCCTGCCGTGAAGGGAAAGTGTCTAATTTAAGTGTCTTTAAAGAAGGTGCAGATTTTGGCTGGCGCTGAGCAGATGTTGTCTGGCACATTGTGGCCATATTTCATTAATTTACCGTCTCCAGACTAAGGATAGAATAAATCATGGACACTCCCAATTCAGTGCCAAAATTCCTTCTGAATCTGGGAGTAGGTTTTCATCTGGGAGCAGGAGCTTTCCCAAATGCTCAGAATTTCTGTCCTGTGTTTACAGCCACTGCTCCGTGGCAAGACAGCCCCAGCCTGGGTATTTCAAGGTACAAAGGCCCCATCTCCTTTCAGGCTCACTGATGGTTATCCTTGGAGTGGAATTGAAGTTCAATGCAGAAATTGTCAGAAGGTTTAAGCGCCCATTTTTACTAAATGGAGCTCTGCAATGTTCCTTTAATAGGAAAAACGCCTCGTAGAGTTCGGTTGGAATTTTTCTATTAACTTTGTAATAAGGATGCCAATTTCCGCGAAATAGTTTCTGAGTAAGAGTGAAATTATGCACTTTGTTAAGCAGCAGTAAGACTGCAGATTCATGCTCAGTTCAAATGTGAATTACTAGGGACTGACTTCCTCCTAATTTTATGACCATCACACTCTAGGTAAATATGCCTACAGAGACATGCATGCCTGCTCTACACAGAGGCAGATGATTATTATCCCTGGGATCCCTTGGGCAGCTCCTCTGGGTAGTGCTTAGTACCACATCCCAACCCTTCTCACCCAGATTTCGATGAATACTCCAAACCCTGGAGAATTTTCACACAATTACCTGTTTTAATGGTTCTGGCAGAGTACTGTTTCCTCTTTCACATGGGAAATTTGCACAAGAATTCTCCTGGCCTAAGGCCCAGCCTCTCTGGAGATCCAGGCCTGGGTCGTTGGTAGCATTTTACAGGAATGCAGCCCCAGCCTTCATCTGGCAATGCTACAGACTAAAATAAGGAATTTTTCCATTAGCAGGGCACAAGGTGTGCAGATTCTGGCCCTGGAATCTTCTAAGTTGTTAACCAGTGTTTAAAAAGCATTTCAGCACAGAGAGAAAACAACACTGTCTCAGTTTTGCACAGGTCCGTGTCAAGGGTGTTAAGTCAATTGACTCACGGAAACTGCTGCAGAGTTTGGGTTTTGAAGTGCAAGGAAACAGAAAAAGAAGGAAAAGCCCCTAATGGCTTTAATCTTTGTATAACTGTGCTTTTGAACAAGTCCTTCTTTGTGCAGCCAGGTGAGTCTTTTCATTACAGCTTCTGCCATTTCAGACAGATTCTTTTAGTTTTACAGGTTTTGAGGCTTCCAGTTTTTTGTCTGTCAAACTCAAACATTAAAACTCACCTCACAACGATGCTCTGGACCTGCATTGAAAGTGGCTGGCAAAACACTCAATCCCAAAAGACAAGGGAAAAGAGTGTGAGAAGTTTAACTCCTGGGCATCCAACTCGGGGTTAAAGAGCATGAAGTAACTGGGGCAAAATAGAATCTTAGGAGATTAAATACATTCAATTCATGGAGCACTATATTTGTGTGCACTGAATGCAATGGATTTCAAGCAGGAAATACAACTATACATGGCCAAATAGTGGAATACTTTTGGTAAAATATTTACCTCATTGGTACCACCCTGCAGTCAGGCAAGGCCTGGAGAAAAAGTTTATCAGCACTGTCAGGGTGTTAAATTAAGGTTAAACAAGTGACTCTAAATCTTCCATTTCCTGTTTTTTTCAGTGCTTATGCCTGTAACATCTAATGAAAGTTCTTTTTGTGTCATAAATGAATATTTCTTCGGAGCTTTCCCCTCTAACCTCTTCACATTTTCCATCACTGGCCAGCAGATTTCTTAAATGACACACATTTGTCACGTTGTTTAGTGTGTGTCTGAAGGGGGGCTTGGTTATTATGATGATGAACATGATATAAAAATTGTGCTGTGCGTGGTAGATTTGTTGCAGGCAAGCCCTCAGATGCACACAGGAGGTGTACTCTGGCAAGAAAGAGGCTTTTTCACCTGCAAAGGGAAATTACTACTTCGTCAGCATGAACTCACCTTTTAGTTTATAAAGGATATTTTTTTCTGTAAAGAATATGCTTAAATTTTTTATTTCCCTGAGAAACAAAAGGGGGTTTAATATTATATATTGAAATACACCTTGTGACTTTTTGTTGTTGTTGTTCCTCCAGAATATCTGGCAGGATTTAATTTTGGTCATCCTCTATTAATATTTACTTGTTGAGGACAGTTTTGTTTTGCAGCATCATCACTCTGACAAGGGATGTTACAACGAACATAACAGAGTGTGGGATGTGGGTTTTAATGGGTTTGTTCAACAAGTGGAAAGCTGTATTTCGTTTTCTAGCATCCCTTGGATGCTGGATGTTGGGGATTGCTACAGGCAGAAAGGTGGAGAGGGGGGAAAAACCAGCTCAGCAACCTCTATCAAATAGAACAACCTGGACTTGATGGCTTTAGAAAATAAAACACCAAAGACATGGTTATGCACAACCTGGAAACATGATAAGGGCCAGGTGGGTCAGAGACATCCACGGCTTTAAAGTGAGTTTGGACAGCTCAAATGCCTGAGAATCTGATTCACTGAGGTCAGAGAAGGGGAATCACTGCCCTGTTCATGTTTCATGCTCATTAAAGGTAGGGAGTTAGGCAAACAAAAGAAACTGTCTGAAAGTAAAGGTGTGACACGATGTCACACCTTGCTCCGACGTTCAGGACACAAAGAGGTCACATATTTGTTATATATCTCACTGTAATCGGTCAAATAAGACTCAAATAGGAGATTGTTCATTATTGCCAAAAGAATGAAAGAAAGTTTCTTCTGTAAGAACTACACCCATGAAGTACATAGTGTATTTGAAATCAGCTGGGGAAAAAAAAACCCATAATCTTAATTTAAAAGATATTATTAGCCAGGAATAAATGTGCTTTTTCTTCACATTAGCAGGTGGTAATGTAATTTTTCCTTGGATATTATGTACTCACATTATTGAACATGTTACTGAATTTCTCACCTACCCTTTCCTTTTCTTGTTATTGATGCTACAAGGTTGGAAAGTGTTTTTTCTTCTTGGGTATTAATTCCTCTGGGTTACATAACTCAGCAAATCACCAGGAGAGTCTATTTTCCTCCTATGAGTTCAGTTCTTTCTCAACAAAGATAAACAAGGGAACTGAAAGGAAAAACACATCAATTTTTGCACTACTAATCCCAAAGTGACACATTTTATTCTATATATAATCTCCTGCTCTTTCACTGTCCTGCACAGAGTTCAGCTTTCATAATAGATGCTTAGAGTTTAACTAGGCAACGAGGGGTTAACTCCTAACTAACAACCTAATTAACTCTTCGATTGCCATCAAACTGTGACCAAAATCACCCTGATTGGATTCTGTACCATCCTGGAGTGGTTTGCCTGGGTCTGGAACTCCACTTCTCTCCTCCCTGAGGGAAACCTTTAACAAGGCCACCCCAAGGGCTGGGGGCAGGACAAGCCCTTCACTGCCAGTGTCACAACAAGAGTTAGAACAGGCTGGGTGGAGTCCCCACCCCTGGAAGTGCCCAAGGCCCTGTGGATGTGGCACTTGGGGACAGGAGTTACTGGTGGCCTTGGCAGTGCTGGGTTAATGGCTGGACTTGATGATCTTAAATATCTTGTGCAATCTTAACAATTCCATGATTCCATGACTCTGAGCGGCAGCAGGCACCCAAATTTCCAGCATGGGGCTCTGCCTCTGTCCAGCTGATGCCTCAAGTTTGAACTTTCAGGTATTTCAGGTTCTGTGCTGCCCAGGGGTGCAGCTCTGAGCTCACAGTCAGTGTCACTCAGCTCTGCACACAGCAGGGACACAAAACAAATCCTTTTCCTGCTGCACACCAAGGACAACTGGGACAAGTGTTCAGGCCCAAAAGCACAAACAAGGGTGGGCTTTGTGAGGGGAGAAAACAAGAAGGATGAGACCTCACAACCTGTAATTGGACAATTAAACCCCAAGATGCAAATGGACCAAAACTTATAAAAATGTGAGGCTTTGTGACCGTTTGTCCATATTATGACCATTTTGAGTCCATTTTGTGTCCATTTCGTGACCATTTCGTGACCATTTTGGGTCCACCTTGGGTGTAGCCCTGACCAGGCTCTTGTCCTGCTCAAGGTGTATCCTAAAGGACTTTCAATAAATCTCTACTTTATTCTCTGGCTCTGTCCAGTCTCTGTTCCAGCTCAGCCTTCCCAAGGCATGGCAGCTCCCTCCTTCAGGGACCCAGTGGGGGACAGAGGGACAAGCAGTGGCATTTGGGTGGTTCAGAGGTGGGATCCAGGCCGTGGTGGGCACAGATGTGTTGGTGGAACCTCCCAGCCTTGCTGGCAAAGCTCTGCCTGCAGGAACACAGATGGGAATGTGTCCCCATGTGCCCGGAGTGTGTCACAGGAACTGGTGTCAGCAGGGGCTGGTGGCACCCAGAGGCTGTGACAGCAGGAGCAGCAGCAGCCCTGCAGAGGCTGGGGGTGCTGCTGCAGCCTCCTGAGGGGTCACACAGCTCTGAAATCCCCTCTGTGAAATGTCAGTTCTTCATTCAGCTGCTGTTGTGAACTCCAAACACGAAATATCCTTCTGGGCCTCAGCTCCACGCTCAGCAAAGACCACAATAATGGCTCAGGCAGTGCTCTAATGTGAGAAAAACCCCAAGATTTAAGCCAGGTTTTGCCTGGATCAGGTTCAGCTCAACTCCCAGGATCAAAGTTTTCCTCTTCCTTCAGTGAAATCTGCTTTCCAACGTGGATCTTTGCCACTCAAGGCTATGCCTGTCAAACACACGAAAAAACACTTCTAATCAGCGGATTAGCAGCCAATATCTCACCAAAATGAGTGTCTGGAGGGAGCCCAGCAGCAGCAGCAGCAGCAGCACATTTGATCCTGGCTGTCCCATCCCTGTTGAAGCAGAGCTGAGGGACAGTTCTGTGTGTTCCCAGGGACAGCAGAGGGAAGGAGCAGGGCTGGGCTGCTTTTCCTGCCAGGCCTCTGGCTGCAGCCTGCCAAGAAACTCGGAGGCTTTCCTAAGTCAGCAGAACATGATTTCTCTCCCATCATCTCCGTGTTTATAAGCCTTGGGAATAGCTGAGTCTCACAAACGAGTTCAGCCAGCTCGGGAATGCCCCAGCTCTGTCAGCACAGGAAAATACTGCCACTGCTGTTCTGGCACTATCAGCTCCTTCACAGATTTCCTTTCTGAATTGCCACTTCTTGCACAGCCAATTTATTGTGTGTTAAATTTTGTCCTTTCTTAGACTACCCCCCCCTTTTTAGGGGGGGCTTTGTTGCTAGGCTCAGAAAATGCAAGTAAAAATATTACTACTGGTTCAACCCAAACCATTCTATGATTTTCTCTAGCGCTGTAGAAGTAAAAACTACTACAGGTAGTAAAGGATAGGATGGAGAAAAGTCCTTCTGTTAATAACTCTCTGAGTGCCTTGGGAGTAGCCAGGCATCCCATGTGTGTATGTTCAGACTGACACAGTTTGTGTCTCTTCTGTTTGTGTCGTTTATGAACATTTTTTTCCTTCCCAAAGATCTGTCATTAGCAGGAAATTTTGTTAGTGTTCAGTACCAAATGAAGAAATTCTGCTAAATCTGCAGGATTTAATTCCCTTGATATTCCCTAGTCCTGACAGAAAGGCCTGTGATAACTCTAGACTTTATTATTAATTATTTTCACAGTGGCAAGGTGTAATTCCCCATCACTGGGATATCCAGTGTTGGGCTGTCGGTATCCACATTTATATTGGACTGAAAATCTTTGAAAAGCACTGATGAGAAAAGGCAACAAAAGAGGCAAGAGAGTGTGCAAGAGGCAGCTGGAGGTGCCCAGGGGTGTGTGCTGCCCTCACTCTGCTCTGGGCACTGACACAGACCGTGCTGAAATGATTGTTCAGCACTTTTGTTATCCTCCCCTCTCGGAAATTCATCTGCAGAAACAGAATCCCTTCCTTCTTGAAGAGATGAGTCCCAGAGCCAGGGGATGCCCAGGCTCAGGATGATGTCAGCTCTGCTGGTGTCCCCTGCCTTGCCCTTTTGGGAGGTTTTTTTGTATCCTGTGGCACTTTGGTGACACTTTGGTGTCAGCCAGGGCACGGCTGAGGCTCCCTGGCAGCTGCCAGAGCAATCCCTTGGCTGGGAGCAGCCACAGTCCAGCAGGAGCTGGATTGATCCAGAGAGATTAAAACTTCCCAGTCTGAGCCACTTCCAGTTTCTGCCCATCCCTTAGAAATTTTTATTTAGAAAATTAAATTCATTTTATTTCATTTAGAAAACAAAACTGGAGAAGCTGTAAAATGCGCTATTTCCCACACAATGTGGCATTTCAGTGCTGAATCTGCTGGGCTCTTACAAAAATCTCCCAGATTTTCAAGAGCTACCAGGGTAGTTCTTGGACAGTGAGAGCAGCAAATGGGTTTGCAGTGGAGCAGCTGCCTTTGCTGCGAGCACAGGCACAAAGAACAGGCATGTGCAGAAACTTTGATGGAGTTTGTGCTGCCAAAACCCTTCTCTGGGTAGTTTGTAAAAGACCCTGAAGCTCCTCTGACACTGATTAGCTTTTGAGGCACAATTGCTACAATGAGAAAACTTTTCCTGATTTGCATGTGTTGACAATTATTCTAACAGTAACAACCTGATTATAGCAGTGTGTTAGTCCCAGATATGGTGTATTATTCCCCTAGCTTTAGGAATAATTCTGATAGTTATGGCCTCTGGCTTCATTTAAGCATAGCCCTAATCACTTCTGATTAAAACATACATAAATGAGTTTGTGGATTTTTTAATTTTTTTTTTTTTACCCCTCAGCTTCTAGGGTTGGTTTGGTTTTTTTTTTTTGCCCCGAAGGAAAGAAAAAAAGAAAATTAAGTTTCAGCATAGAGAAATGTTTGAAAGACTGTACAAAAATAATGAAAAATATTTTCGTTTCCAGAACATTTTATTTAACCGCCTCATTAATACAGTTTTATTATTTTGATTTGATTAATTGCTGTAGGTTTTGAGTTTGGATTTATTTTATTATTCAAATTGCAGTGACTCTCCTGTTACTTTCTTCACGTTTACCAAGGGCTTTACACCATTATTTCTCCACACAAATAACTAATTAGTCAACCATTTTCTCATTTGACACTTCTCAGTAGCAGAGGACTGAAAACTGAATTTCATCCAATTTTTCATCCTGTTTTGATGGTATCATTGGAGATGGGGAATTGTGATGAAAGCCAGCCTGTAAATCCCTGATGTGACGAGCGAAACAAAGCTGAGATGAGGAATCTTTTAGCTCAGCTGGGGAGATGGGGTGTGTGGTGTCCAAAGTGCAGGTTTTTGCAGATGCAAACAGGAGCAAACCCTGCCTGTCGTGAGGCCAAACCCTTCCCTCAGGCATGTTGCCCTGAATTTTCTGCTTTCTGTCTTTGTGCAAAAGTTCTCACGCAGCTTCATGTAAAGAATGTGTATTTTCAGAATGTTTACATAGTTCTCCTCTGAGAGAAGAATTGATTGATGGTGATGTCCACCAGCCAGGTTGAGAGGTGGCGACCTCTGTAGCCAATCTCTTGACCTCTGTACAAATGTGTATAAATGGAGTCAGATTTTGGAATAAAGAGGGGTTGTTCCTTTAGTCTGCTGCTGTGTGTGCCTGCTTCTCTTTCTGTCCCTGAACTGGGACAATCTCAGCCTCGCAACCACACAGGCACAGGAACCTCTTCCAGGGCTAAAATCTGAGATCCCTGGCACTGGAATTGTGTTGCCTGTTCAGACAGGATTGGCACAAAGCCTCTGCAAGGTTTAATGTGGACATAAACTCCCAGGAATTCGAGGGACACTCTGGGATCACCCAGGAAAAAGCTGCTGCAGGGAGTTCCTACAGAAGCTGTGGTGGCCCACGTGCAGAGCTGATGGATCCACCCTGGAGTGTGTCCAGGTTATCAGTGAAAGTTGCATTTCCAGTGACCAAAGATGCACAGAGTCCCTTGTGGCACAATGCCGATGGGGGGTTCTAATTTATTTTTATTTTTTTTAATTGTACTCTAAGTTGGCATTTCCAGCCTGTGAAAATGCTGCAAGGCCATAAATCCATTCCATGAAGCTGAAAAACACCTCTTGCATAAATCCTCAGTCTTCAGTGAGTTTAAAATTGCATCTGACCTCACACCTTCCTCAACAGTGTTGCCAGAACAATGTGATTTATTTCAGGTTTTAGATTTAGCTAATGATATCTTTTGTCTGATTAATAATAATAGTATCGATTACAGTTCAATTTGCTTTTTTGCATTCTAATTTTTTTTTTATTTTGAAGAATCTATCCAAAGTAACTTGAGCACGTCTGAATCTCTGCAGGAGGTTTTTCACAGCCTGCTGCTCATGTAGCATAAAGCCACGCTTTCAGTGCATTTAAATCCAAATTCCAATCCCTTCATTTCATGTGATTTAATGGTAAAGAAGCCTGCCTAGACTTAGCTTGGTAGCTGGAGCGTGTAAATCAAAGATGAAAGGACAAGTTTAGGTTTTATTTTCTTTTCTGACTTCCTATCAGCATGTTTTGGGTTAACTCTGTGTTAATAGAGCGTGGTTACAAGGAATGTGTTTAGGCCAAAGTTTAGGCCAGACACAGTGAGGTTTGAGATCCACAAAAGGTCTTGAAAACTGTTGGTGATGGTCTCCAGGGGCTCCTTCCAACCTCAATGACTCCGAGATCCTGTGGAATCCCAAGGTTAGACAGACAGACAGCTCTGAGAGCCTTGAGGATCAGGAATCAGCCTGTGCACATTTACAGCTGACAGGAAAAGGTCTGGAAAAGTCCTTTAGTGGGGTCACCACTGCTGCCTTCAGCATTTCTCTTATAACCTGGCCTGAAGTTCCTGAGACGTCCAAATGCTTGTCTCAATAACATTGTGGGATGGAGCATTTATGGTTTTATTTCCCTTTGATATGAAATCCTCTAGTTGCCTTTTAATCCTGGCCTGCAATGGAAATTAATTCAGGTAGCCCAAATAATGCCTCCCTTGTGCTGTTAGGACAGGATTTGTCACAAGGACCATGAGTTACTGCCCTGCACCAAGTTGTGTTTAGGGGCTGCAGCAGCAGATTTGAGACAGTGGCTTTATATCAGTAAAAAATGGAATCCAAACCTCTATTCACCTGCACCTCGTAATTAATACATTTAATCAATCCATATTGTGTTTCAGTATCTGAAAGAAAAGGTGAATCACAGAATAATATAATAGTTTGGGTTAGAAAAGCCCTTAAAGATCATCTAATTCCAACCCCCCTGCTGTGGTCAGGGAACTCACCCACTAGACCAGGATGCTCCTGGCCCCATCCAAGCTGGCCTTGGAAAATGAGAGCCCACAACTGCTCCAACAACATTCTTCTCAATGGCTTCAGTGCCACAAACATTTTAAAATTAAAAAAAAAGCAAAAAAAAACACCCCAAAAAACCCCCAAAAAACCACAATCTTGGAAGTTGCATCCTCTTTACAAAATCAAATGTCAGTATATTGACAGAACTTTACTACAATATACATTAGAGATTTGCTGTTCTTGTTTTCATTTCACTTGGGATAGGAATTAGACACTCAGCTGTGCAAGGCTGGCAATGTACAGATAAATAGATACAGATATATATGGATATAGATACATAGATATATAGATATAGATATAGATATAGATATAGATATAGATATAGATATAGATATAGATATAGATATAGATATAGATATAGATGTAGATATAGATGTATATAGATTAGATTAGATTAGATAGATATAGAGATAGAAATAGAAATATATAGATATAGATATAGATGATAGAGATAGATGATATAGAGAGATAGATATAGATGTAGATGTATATATAGATGATAGAGATAGAATAGATAGATAGATAGATAGATAGATAGAGATAGAGATAGAGATGATAATGAAAAATATAGATAGATACAGATGGGTTTTGCCCTCCCCAAAGCTTATAACCCAGCCCAGCCTGAGAGCAGGAATGCCTTTGTTATCTGCTGGCCAAAAAGCAGGGAAATGGCAGCGTGTCCTCAGAAATGAGTGTGGAGTGTGGTTCAGCTGGAGAATTGCTGTGCTGCAATAAGGTTCCCTTTCTGCTCTTCCCGGTGCCATATGCTGCCGTAATTAGTGCAGGCAAAAGGTAATGAGAGCACAGTGGAGAAGAGGGAGCTCCGTGGGAAGCAGGTTGATCTCTAAAACTCTGCATTATGTCATCCCTACATGGAGCACAACGCAGTTTTAATCCAGGTTTTTAATGGCGTACCTATATTTTGGGGAGTTTTTATTTTCTCTTTCTCTGAGAAGCACCACTGCTTCCCCAGGTATGGATATTTGTGCTGTAATTGCTGCTCCAGTCTCTCCCAAATACTTGTGAACCTTTCCCCAGGAGTAGTGGCTCATAATTTTTCCACCAGCTTTGATGTAATGCCGTTTATAAAATTTAAATAATTTCCATGTATCTGCTGGTGTATTTTAGCTCTGCGCCAAGTGTGTGTTTTGATTTGTGTTCTGTTCTGCATCCATAACCTCTCTGTGTCTCTTTGGAGGTCTGTGTTGACAATTTCTAGGCTAAGGGAGTTGTTTTTGCTGCTCTTTTTGCAATACCTGGCTCAGACAAGGCCAGGACATGAACTCAGTGCAAGGAGGTCACAGTCAGAGTGTGTTACACTCACTTTCCCTCCCCTCTTGTCACACGAACCCTTGGGAACTGTGAGCACAGTTTAAAATTAAAAAACAACTGAAAACCAAAACCAAAAAAAAACAACTGAAAACCAAAACCAAAAAAAACCACCCCCCCAAAAAAACCACAAACAACCCCCCCAAAAAAACCCAAAAAACACAAAACCAAACCAAAACAAAAACCCAAAAAACAAACCCCCAAAACAAAAACAAAAACAAAAAAACCCCAAAAAACCAAATCCAAAACAAACAAAAAAAACCCACAAAAAAACCAACCCTCCCCCCAAAAAAAGAACCACCAAAAAACCAAACCCACGATAAAATGGAATAAACTCCAGCAGCACTAAATTGCCCTGCTGCAAAGCAGAACAAGACCAAACTAAAGAGTAATTGGCACACCAGGGCACAGTTCTGTGTACGTCTGATGGATCCCTCTGCTCAGGGCTGAAGATCCAGGAGGTACATCTAGAGCAGGTCATGTTTAACCACCCCAAAATGGTCTGATTTTAAAAGCTGCTGTGCAATCGACAGATCCCACCAAAGTCAAGAGCGAGAAGTGAATCTTTGCAGTCAAAACTTGTATTTTTATCACGGTTTTTATGATGGGTCTATTCTAAACCTTTGCTAGCAGAGCCTTCAAAAAATGGAACCAAGAACAATTATCTTAACTGTGCTGCAATATGCTCTTACAATGAGTAAAAAATGTGGTGGGAAAGACAAAGTACTACTTTTACAATATCCTGTGCCAAATCACAGGTTATACAATCCAGGTTTTTATTTGCACAGCCAACAGTGCTTTGTAGAGCAATCAGGGAAGATAATACAATCCATTTTACATTCTCATTACTTTAGAAGTGTTGAATCTTCTGAAATGGTTTCAGGGTTAATTGAGAATTTGCAGTTTTACAATAGACTAGGAATTGTTCAGGCTGCCCTTGTTTCATATTTTTTGTGCCTACCTTTGTTGCAAAGTTATAAAAACAACAATAAGGGAAGAAACAAAGGAGTGGAATGAAATAGTGATCGGCATTGTTGCCATTGCAGACACTCATTTTTGTGGGAGATAAAGCTGAGCTATTGATTAATGTTTAAATGGCTATTAAGAGGAAGGACATGTTGGGTTGATGGAACATCTCACTGGGCACTAATGCTTTCCTTTGATTCTTTTCCACGTATTCCCTGAGGGATAATTTCTGCTCCTGGGGAAGCCAGTGGTGAAACTCTTGAGTTACTTTTCTGCCAGCATAAATAAGCCAACTATTTTCCCTCTTCATCTCTTTTTCTGCATAAATTCCCAAAGTTTCTGGTTTCCAAATCTGCTCTTTAACTTATTTTACCATCACAAGAGCTCATAAAGAAGTGTCACTTCTCCTGGCTGTATGTGCTGCAGTTTTGATGCTCACTCTGGCTGCCTGAGCACCAGAATGTTCCCCTGCACCACAGTCAGGTTCAGCAGCCCCCAGGAAGTTTCATTTTCCAAGCCTGAGGGAAAGTTGTGGTAAAAAGCAGCAGCCTGGGCAGGACTGTCTGTCAGCACTTTGTTAGAGGCTGGCATTTTATTTCATTTTACCTTTTTTGTTTTTCGCTCCCCCCAACAATGTGGGGGTTTTTTGTTTATTCCCTCATACTTGAACTGATATTTTTTTTCTTTTTTACAACATTATCCACACAGGACTTTCAGGTGAATTCACTTTCAGGTGAATGCCACTGTGAGGCACTGCCTTGGCACAGACTCATTAAATAATAACAGGTTCCATGTCAATTACTGGTAATTTAAAATGCCTGTAAAAGGCTGTACGGTGGTTTATGACCTCGAACAATTCACTACAGTAAAGATAAACAGGTTATTATCCCAGGTATTGATTATATGATTGGAGTTTTGGTTTAAAATTTTAACACATTTAATTGGAGAGGGAATTGGTATCAGTTAATTCAGCTCTGGGTTGTTCTATTACTTAATATATTTAACTGAGTCTAGAATTGGGCTCTAATTATGAACATTCTTACATTTATTGCTTCAGTCAAGCAGGGAAGTTCCTGGTGCATAAACTCCACAACCTCTCTAAACATTTCCAGTTTTGGGGGTTGAATATTTGTGCTGATTAAAGGGGAAAAAAGAGGGAATTTCATGTTTTTGGGGGATCTTGGAGACAGCATTTCCAAACTCTGAGACCATGTGGATGTGGTTGGATTTAATCAGCAGAAGGAGGAAGCTCCAGATCCCAGAGTGCAGAACAAATGTGTGCAAACAGGGCTGGGTGGAACCAGCTCCCCACAGACCTGCTGAATTCTTTGTCTGACTCTCTTTTTGCTGCCATTCCTCACAATTCAGTACATTTCCAGCTCACCCAAAGTAAGTGATGGTAAGGAAAAAAACTAGAGAAACACTCAAAAAGTAAATTTAAAATACAACTTCCAGTCCAGCTGGAATTTTGAGTCTGGAGAAAGGAGGGCTGTGATAGGATTCATGAGGTCAGTGTGGATGCAGAGGTGCACTGGAAGTGCTCTGGCTGTGTAGCACAGGTTCTAGATAATCTCCTAAATATTGATTTCTCTGCTAAACTTTGGGACAAATATATATACATATCCAAAGGAATTGACTCAAACCTCTCTCTATATCTCCCTCTGCCAGCTAAGCCTGACACTGAACTGCCTCTAAGGGAAAGCACAAACTTAAATTACATTTTTTATAAATTAAGAGATCCACCGGCGAAAGCCACTGAGCGCACGGACAACTTCCTTTGCAGCAGTGCCATCGTTTCACGTTCAGGTCTGTGGTTTGGTAACAACTTGTGCCCTTCTGTTCAGGTATTCAGTGTACAAGGACCCGGCAGGGTGGCTGGAAATCAACCCCACCAATGGCACGGTGGGCACCACAGCCGTGCTGGACAGGGAATCTCCCTTCGTGCACAACAACGTCTACACCGCCCTGTTCCTGGCCATCGACAGTGGTGAGTACCCAGCTGAGGGGAAACCTTCCATTTCCTGCTCAAAACGCTCTGGTCTGAAAGCTGCACTGGTAAAATTAGCCAGGAGCTGCAGCACTTTGTTGTGGTTTTTTTCTTCTTTTCTGTCAGAGCCGGAATTAAATGGTCAAAAGACGATTTTTGGTGTTCGGACTCAGATGTTTATTAATTGTTATCCATGTTACAGTCTCACAAGCTGTGAGTTGTAGCTAACAAAGTGAAAAATGGCCCCTATCTCTCTCTCTACAAGGCCTTTTAAGGATAAACTGTCCAATTATGAAATGACACCTAAATTATTTTTGTTTTTAACCCAATAACCAACCACCCATGGCCCACAATGTGGACTTTTCTATCCAATTACAAAATACCACCCAGGCCCATGAGGAAGAAGGTGAAAAAGAGGGACTGGCCTCTGCCCTAAAACCTCCATCTTGCTTTATATATATATTACTATATTCTAAACCCTTAAACTCTAAGTTTTCCACCCTGTGATGTCACACATTTCTATTCAAACCCCACACCCATAATCCCAGTGCTATCACTCAATTTTGGAATCCTTTTCCAAGGCCTCAGGTCAATGCAGTGTTTGCTTGGGGGGTCAGTGCCTGTCAGCACAGAAAGTCTGAAATTCTCAGGGCTCCAGCAGCATTTCTCTGCCTGGCCTCCTAATTGTATCAGAGACCATTCTGGAAAACAAGAAGAAAGAGGAATTAACTTAAAACTTCAAATTTCTAACAGTTTTAATTTAGTTTTATACCTCATTCGTTTATTCCTACACTGATGTCTTAATGCTAGGTGCAATTAGTCTGGAAACATTCTTGGAAATGTAATAAATCATCCCAATCTGAGTTAATTTCTTCACAGTATTTGAGCAGTCAGCATGCCTCAGGCACTTAAATACCAATAACAGCTCATCCTTGATATGCTGGATTGTAATCTATCCAATCCAATGACAATGACAATAAAAACATAACTAAACCCCTTGTTAAAATGCAACCATTTTTGCATATTGTGTGTAATCAAGTTCCTCCTGTCAAAGAGAATCCAAATTAAGCCATCTAGGGGAAATTCAGCAAGTGACTTTGGAGCAGAGGAAGAAAATCCTGAACGTTCCAAATCTCCCGAGCTAAAGGCACAAAATAAATAAAAGATTTGCCTGTAATATAACAGCTAATATGCTAACACTTTTTCACAGCTGCAGCTGGTTTAGCTTTGGTGATGAATTGTAAAATGCTCTTTTTAAGAGAGTAATTCTACATTTTTGTAAGCACATGACTCAGGGAACATTTGCAGGGCCTGACAGGAGAAAGAAAATATCGCCTTAAGTATAACAGAAAAAAAATTCTGCTGAGGTGATGATTTACTTGTACATTAATATACATATTTTCCTTAGGAAATTTCTGGGGGGAAATGTAGCACTAAACATATTTCTGTCTTTTGCTTGCTACTGGATTTTTATTCTTTTTTAAAATGCATCTTAAAATCAGGTGCAGTGGGAAATGTCATCTCACATTGAAAGTAAAAGTTTGGGATATTACTGAGGGGTTACCCAAAGGACAAAGGTGTGTTTTAAAGGTGAAGTCAGATATTGTCAAAGAGAATAGATGGAGAAAGGAGATGAGTGGTTTTGACTGTGGGAACCAGCCTGAGTAATGTGGATTTTGGGGGACACCTTCATGCTGCAACTTAGGCCTTGCACATTTATTCTAAGCCCAGAACTTCACTGCTTTTAATTCTCAGATTTTTTTTTTTTTTTCCCATTCTGGAAAAATGAGAGAAGGGAAAGCTGTGAGAGAAAAGGAATCCTGTTCACTTGGAGTTCTGAGCCAGCACCTGATTCCAGCCCCTGTAATTGTGTTTATTTGTGGTTGTGCAGCTCTGTCAGTGCAGGAGTTCATCTTCTCCAGCATTATTGACTCCTGTGCATGCAATGATTGCAAACCACACGTGTGCACTTAGGACTGCCATGCTAAGGTGTTAATAATGGTCATTTCAGGTCATTTCCTGCCATGTGCAAGGGAGTGGGAATAAACAGCAGAACTTAATTAGCTGATATTAACCTCGTGCCCTGCATCGCCTCTGGATTAATTACCAGGCAGCTTGGGGAGCACATTAAACTCAGGGATGAGCTGGGAAGTGGGAAAATTTTCTGCTGGCCTGGATGAATAACTCAATAACATACAATACTCCTACAGTAATTCAACCAAAACCAACAATAGCTATTGCTGTTGCATTAACAACAAATACAAATAAACAAATTGTATACCAAGAGAGAGGGGGAAACACGGGAAATGGATTAGTAGAGGATTCTCAAAGCCTGGCAGAAGGCTCACATGGTCTGGTGCATCTGTGTGCAAACTCTGAGATAAAGTGTGCTGACTTGGAAAGGCCATGGGATGGGACAGACATTGTTGAGAGAGAAATGGAACTAAAAACGAGTTTCAGATGATGGCCTTGCAAATAGACTGGATATTTTTGAGAAATAGAACTGTTAAAGACGTGTTGTAGTAGGACCCACGAGGGGTATTTTTAGATGATTGGCTTTAAGGCATTAACAGCATTGTGTGGCAAAACTGATAGGCCAAGAAAGGCTTATAATGGATTGGAATTAGGAAATAGTTTGGCTTCTGATTGTAACAGCATAAACTATAACATCTGTACTGTCTCACCCTTCACATGAGACTGAAAATAAAATAAAAGTTTTTAAAATGCCTCTCAGTTACCCCATCTCTAAGTCAAAAAAGAGTATAAACTGACACTCTGTGGCTAAAGCAGCCAAGGAAGTTTTAGAGTTGACCTCAACAGGTTGGGGATCTGCCTTGTCCCCTGCAGGGACAGCTGGGACTGACAGAATCCCTGGGAAATGTTCCCAAACTTGTTTCCAGGCCACTGACAGTGTGAACAGCACAGCTGGGAGACCCACTTTATCCCTCCAACCATCAGAGCCAACGTCCAACTTGAAATATTGCGTTAGATGGGAAGCCAGATTGCGGGAGAATGATTTGAAATGAATACAGAATTATTTCAGGACTCTAAAAGAAGGTTATGTTAAGTTAAAAGGGGGAAAAAAAATCAGATTGAATGTGAGTGTCTGCATCTCTTTAGAGCAGCATTGTCCATAGACTGCAGATCTCCCTCTTCAGGTTAATAAGTGGAGCCTGTCTAATACCAGTGAGGACTTCTCAGTGAGAGGGCAGCCAAAGGCAGGATTAAGAATTGCCAAATGAAAGAGGGTAATAAAGTGAAAATTTAGAGGCATTTCCAATAGAGCAAGTAATCTGCTTGGCCTAACAGACTTGTGGTGAAAAGGGAGGAGAAGTAAAAAAGAAATACTTTAGCAGAAATTCACTTTTCAAACGTGTTCAGTGGAGGTTTTCGTTTCCTTTGGCCTCTCAGCTTATCTCTGAGTCAAATCTGAGCTGTGCTGGCCCAGGCATTGAGGGAGTCTGAGCTGCCACAGGCTTTCCTTTCCTTTCCTGGAAAGACAGAGAGCTCAGGCAATGCCCAGGGCAGAGCCCAGCAGTGGGAATTGGAGCCCAGAGCAGCTCCCAGCAGAGCAGGCACTGCAAGATCTGTGATAACCTTTAATGGAATTTATAGTGAATCACTCTAAAATCACATAAAGCCCTGTACCTTAGACATATGCTAAAGCATAAATACAAATATTATTCAGTGTTCACAGCATTGGAGTTTACCTGCTTACAGAAGAGTTCTGTTGTCCCATTGTGTCCCATGCTCACCTCTTTATAAAATGACCTTATGGAATGAATGAAAGTTCGAGTGCTGCCCTGGGCGAGGAGTGGAGACAGCTGAAAACAAACTCCACAGTGATCCTTTTTCCATCTCCTTTTGCTGATGTCAGTAGAGACTTTGTCATCAGCTCCAGCAGGCACTGACTCCTTGTCATTACACTTCAGTGCAGGGAGCAAGTGCCAGGGCATTTTCTTTATTTTTATCTGTAAAGGGTTGGATATTTCTGTCACAGGTAAAACCTGGAGCTTTGTGCTTGGTGGTTCTTTGTATAAATCCATCACATCTTTGTGGGTTTTTTTGGGATATCACAAAACTGGTCTTTACCAGTAGGACAGGAACAATGAAAGGGGCATAGAAAATGGAGTCACTCCACTGCAGGAAATAAGTTATATCTTTATGAGATTCTTTTTTGACCTTTATGATATTATTTCTCAGCATTATCAAATTAACTGCAGCTCAAGGTGGTAAAGTATGAATTATGTTATTCCTGATCTAAACAGTTCCTGTATCTTCTCAAGCACACTTGAAACAATGTGAAACAGCAAATTTTGATGGAAACAGTGTTAATTTATAGATAATAAATTTTTGACCTTTTATGGGGGCGCATTACACTTTAAAAAGGACTTTTTGGAAGAAATATCCTAATTTTCTCAGTACATTTGATTTCAGTAAAAGGTCAACGCAGTGTCTTTAGAATTTGAAAACTTTTTATTAAAGACCTGTGTGAACGTAGAGTCTCTGGCCTATTAAAGAAGAAATTAAACCCTGGTAGGAAACACCATGCAGCAGAGTTAACACATTAAAGTGCCATGAACTATGTTTAATCTGAGAATGAGCTGATAATGGGGCAAAGTCAGGTTTAAGCAAACTTGGGGAACGTCAGAGGTTTCATTCAATTAACAAAAGTGCTGACAATGGTGATTATTTTATTTCCTGGGTTCAGCACTCTAATCACTGAACCCAATGCGGTGTCACAGCATTATTGGGGGCTTTTTTCACCCACGTGAAACACGGAGGAGAAATCCTTTGGGTTTGAGAAACCCCGTGTGGAAATTCCAAATGTGCTCTGTGACCACGGTGTGGTGTCATCCTGCAGATTCTATTATTCACTGGAAGTTTGGGATGAAGATCACAAAGCAGAACACCTGGATGTTTTTCTCATTCAGCTATGCTAGAAACTCTCTTTTTTTCCCCCCTGTATCCTGAGAGTTTGAGTCACAATCTAGAAAAAGTAAGGGAGGAGGAAACCATGGCTGGAAGTAAAGCTAGAGAACACCTGGAAAATGTGTGAAATCTTTAAAAGATAAAATTAGTTTCTCCATTTCCTTTTAGAGGCATGAACAATAATTTATCCCCAGATTTACCTTGCTTATGCAACACTCACTGTTTTCTGTGGAATTAATATCTCATTGTTTAGCCTTTTTCTATCTCTTTAAAAACAGAATCTTTGGTTATTTTTGGTTGCTTGAGTCCTGGAAGACCCACCTGTGTTGTCCAAGGCTGTCACCTGGTGACAGATAATGACACACTGTTCTTGCTGCCTGGGTTAAATGCAAGCTGAAGTTGAATTCCACTTTTCTCTTGCCACCCCAGTGGGGTCCCAGCTGAAGCCAGGGAGAAATGTTCTCCCAGTGAGAGAATCTGCTCCAAGAATCCCACCTTCCTTCCCTGCTGTTCCTATCACCAGGGAGCTGCTGAGACAAAAATTGGGAATACCAGAACTTCTGCTGCATTAAACAAAGCGAATGAACGCCATTAAAAGTCATTTTAGTTGTGAGTTTTGGGTTTGCCTTGAGCTGCACTGGCCAATTTAAGAAAAAACAACTTGGACCTTGCTTCTCTGGCTGGGGCCAGTTGAACTTGTGAGCTGTGGCACTGTTTCAGTTCTCCTGAGCAAAACGAAGAAATAGTCAATCAGGTTTTCACTTTTTCCAAGGAGCAGCTCCACCCAAGCAATCCTGAATCCCATTTATTGTGCAGGTCTCGGCACTGCTAATCATCAGAAAGGAAATTTATTATTCTGTGCTGTGTGTGATGAGCAGGAGCACACGACACCCAGAGAAAGGTGGAGTAACAAAGAGATGTGTGGCAGTTTGCAATTAGAACTTCTCCTTACATGTATCTAACCTGTCTTCTCACTCCATGATATAAGTAATTAAATTACCATAGATTGATTCCACCTCAAACACGCGATTTTTGAAGAAATCAGGCAATTAGTTACCATGGCAACCCAATTAAGCCAGTTTTATACCCCTTATCTTAATTGCTGTATTAATTAAGAAGAGAAAATAAATTGAAGACTCATCCTTTTCTTGCCATTTTAGATTTCGGTAAAATATGAATTGCACACAAAATATTGTTTTAATTTGTCATCATGGACTCATGATTAGAAAAAGAAATTAGAATGCTGAAAACAGTATTTAAGACGGATGGCATATGTCAGTAGCAATTTGATATGCTGAAAGAGCTGTGCTCTTTTGAAATGTAATTACTCAAAAAACAGGAGCTGCATATATTATCTGAGGGGATGAATGAAGGGTTGTAACTCGGCGAGATTATTTATTTTATGTATTTTACAAAGCGTCTATGTGTTAATATAGATGGAAAATGCATAGGGAAATTTGGATTCATGGGGAATTAGGGACAAAATGGGCAGCATGTGGCTTTGAGGAGAGGGCAGCACACCTGGATTTTGGTGCCTTCCACCTCTGCTGGTTCCATTTGCTTTGGCTGAACCATTGATGGAGTTCATCCTGAGCAGGGAATGTGGTGGAGCAGAGCTGTCTGCACGGGATCCCTGCCTGCAGGGAGGGCACTGCTGCCAAAGCTGCACACACAGATCTGCTGAGCACAAAAACAGCATATGGAGGGGGAAAAAAAACACCCAGTGTGAGGGATGAGACAGAAATTTGTGTTTAGATTCTCAGAGCAGCATCATTAGAAAGCATGAAAAGCACTGTTCTCAGAGTCCTTGTTTGAAGAGCAGGGTGGGAGTCGTGTGAGTTTACACTAATAATTCTGATATTATTCTGAGCACCTCTTCGTTAAGATTCAAGCATTGAAAGTATACAAAGTATCTTTTTCTAGAACCTCTCTTTTCAACTTAATTTTTTCGACTGGAGGTAGCAAAATGGTCATTTATGCTGGCAGGGCTAAAATCCAGTTTAAAATCCACATTTCCTGGTAACAGCCCCTTGCATTGGAGGCTCAGTTCACCACCAAGTTTTCTCTTTATTTCAGTATGAGGTTATCCATCCTTCAGCCTCTGTTCCTGCAGATTTTACACAGATCAGTGACGCTGTTTCACTCCTGTGATTGCCATGGTGTATTCCCAAATGGGCCACTTCTGGGAGTTTGGAATTCTCTCTGTCCCCAGTGGCTCTAAAGGCACTCAAATATTTAAAATGTTCATCCTAAGGAGGGATGGCCATTTCTGATCAGATCCCTTTGGAAAAGCTTCTCTCGAGGATTGTTGGACCCTTTATGTCTTGCTTTGCTTGTTAATTCTGCTTTCAGCCATAAGGTTTGACAATCCAAATTAAAGGCTTTACTTCAGAATTAAAATATTCTGTGGGCAACTTTCCTTCCCAAATCAAAGGCGTCTGGAGATCATGGGATTCTGAATTATTTCAACAGCATCATACCATCAAATTTATGAAAGTCATATATTCCCAATGGATGAGTTGTGACCGTTTTTCCTTGATTCATTTCTTGTTACATTTTTATGACGTGTGTTAACAAGCTCCAGTTTATGACCCTGACATTTGCTTGTTTCTCTTTTGGAGGTCTTCATAAATCAACAAAAGATTTTTTTTTTGGTTTAAATCAGTACAAATAAACCAAGCAGAGAATAAGTCATTGAAATGGACAGAAACAATTTCCTTTCTCTCTTTGATTTTGTGTGTAATATTTGCCCAGCCTCTGAACCATACAAAGAGAGAAACATTTGCATGGCAGGGAAAACGCAGCCGTATCTGTGTGTGACAAAATAGCAGGACATCCATAATGCTGTTGGCTTCTTCTTTTCAAAAGGCAGATTTTAATATCACCGACTTCAGAGAAAGATAAGAAGGGCAGTGCATAAGACATTATCAGTCCAGTGTGGAAATAATGCATTCAAAATTAAAGACAGCAGTTTAATTAAGTGCATGAAAGGCTGGCTTTTATGATCATATTTCAAATACTAGAATATCTTTTCATCCATTCTGCCGTATGACTTTACTTAATAATATATCAAGAACAAAAAAACGTATTGGAGTCTTTCTGTAAATTCAATTAGCCCAATAAAAAGTGAAAAATAGTTTCTTTTTCATTAAAAGGAACTCAACCCTAACCCTCCTGATGACAAAGTGCGAGATGAGAAAGGGAGGGCAAGGCTGGAGAAGGATGAACATCCTGCCTTTGTGATGCATTTCTGCACGCAGGGAACAGATGAAGTGTCACCATTAGTAACATTTGTTATTGAAAGGACTAATTGCATTCTGCTGCGGGCAGCACTTTATCAGATCCAGACCACGGGGTGTTTGCTTCTCCCAGCACAGCAATAACCGCGTTTATTCCAAAATGCTGTGGATAACTTTCGAGTTGTTGGGCTGCTGTGGGGAGGGTGATTCTGCCGAGGGGAATCTCCTGCAGGGCTCAGCTGGGGATGCTGTGACACCTCGTCCTGGTGCTGCACAGGTTAAGTGCGGCCTCTCCAATCCATTCTGAAAGGGTTTATGCTCAGGGAAGTGCGGGGATCGCAGTTCCCCGTGCTAAACCAGAAAAAAAAAAAGAGGAATGAACAACCCAGGAGTGCGGCATTTCAGATGAGACCTCGTTAATGCCGTTAATCAAGGACAAAACGTGCATTCAGAAAACTTTGAGGTGGTTTTAAGGGGGTTCAGAGGGAGCTGAAGGAGCTGTTGTGCTGGAGGCTGGAGGCAGTGGGTGGCTGCTCAGCCATGGCACACGTCTGGAAGTTATTACCCCCTGTCAGCGCCTGGGTGACCCCTGTGAAATGAGGTGCTGGTCCCAGCCCCGCTCCCCCAGGCAAACTCTGCCTTCCCCCAGTGCCACCGGGGCTGGTTTGTCACTCACAGCCCTGGCACGGAGCTTGTAGTGGTGAATAAACAACACCCTCACCTCTGCAGCCGGCTCTGGGGTCAGGGCTGAGGCTGCCTGGCAAATCACTGCAGGTTTGAAATAAATAACTAACCCAACTCATCTCCCTGAGCTGCCCCTGACAGGTTTCACTTCTGCTGACAGAACTGCACACGACCCTCGGGGTTGTTAGGAATGATCTGGTGCTGTTCTGCTCCTGGGCACCCAGCACACAACCTGATTCCTCTCTGCTGACACTTTTCCTCTCGCTTGTCTTATTCTTGATTCTTTTAATCCTGTGCTATCCGTCCAGGGGATGGTTCCCAGTATGTTTCTCTCAGTGTGTGCTGATGAACAGATTCTGTTCCAGATATCTATTCGTGTCCTACTCTCATTTTAACTTCAAAATATTCCTCTCCCAGAGGTTTCCTTCAGAATAATTTTCCATACTGTAGAGAATCAGACAGGCTTCATTCTGAAAATCAGCAATGAATTTACAGGAGTGACTCATCAGGTATTTTAAGCAATAATTTCCATATAAAAGAGGTAAGAACAATAAAAAATTATTTCCCTTTGCAAGCCTGCAGGTGCAAATAGGAGCAAGAGTTTATGGAAATGTGATTTAATAAACAGATGTTTGGTTTTTTTCCCTAGGTAACCCTCCTGCTACGGGAACAGGGACTTTGCACATCACCTTGGAGGACGTCAATGACAACGTCCCATCCCTTTACCCAACACTGGCAAAAGTCTGTGATGATGCAAAAGATCTCAGGGTAGTGGTTCTAGGAGCATCAGACAAAGACCTCCATCCCAACACAGATCCTTTCAAATTTGAGCTCAGCAAGCAATCCGGCCCAGAAAAGTTGTGGAGGATCAACAGGCTGAACAGTAAGGCTCGAACTCTGATTATTGTGTGTTTATTCCTCCCGCTCCTCCATCCCAGGGTACTCCCCCTGAGGCACTGGGGGAATTTAGGAGGGGTTTTTGCATGAAGGTTTGCAGGATGGACCCACTGCTGCTGCTTTACCCTGTGCTGGTTCTGCCTGTAGAACACTCCAGTTCTGAAACCTGGAACTTCTCTTCTTGTGATGTTGGCTGAACCTTCTTCTTTCAGTTTGGCATTAATGAGGGGCTACTAATGACTGCTAATTTTGTGAAGATTACTGTGTCTCGTGGCACACAATTTGTTTGCACGAGGTGAACAAAGCTTTGCTATGGAAGTTTTGCGTGGGCTTTAGCAATGTAATTGAGAAATATCCTAATTTTAAGTATTTAAACTTTGCACAAATAAATACCCCGATGCACAGGGACCTTACAGAATTGGTAAGAGGATCATGAGATTGCAGAAAGTTTGTGTGTAGGATTGTGGGCACAAAGTACAACATTTCTTCTTATTGTAGGTTATTCCTCTTTCTTTTCTGGAATTATTATTTTTCCCTGCCACTCTCCAATCTTTTAGTTCATGTCATAGTCTTAGAGAAAACTGGAGGTGGATGTGATGGCTGTACCTGCCTGCAGGACAAAGGGAGGAGCTGTTTTCTTGGCTGTTCTCCAAACATCAAACCACCCTTCTGTTACACCCTAAAAGAATTATCACACCCACCTGGGTGCCAAGAGCTGCTGTGACCCCCAGTTCCCCCACTGGAGCAGATCTGTGGGTTTGGAGGGGGCTTTACTTCCCTTCTCAGGGAAATTGTGGCAGTGGTTCAGCAACGTTGCCTGTACTTCTCAGCAGGAAGGGTTATTTTTCCCTTTGGAAAGTAAATTTATTATCTCTTCTTGTCATTTTGGGGGTGACGTGCCCTAGCATTTCAATAGTATATTAGTTTTCACAGGCAGCTTCTGCCAATAATTTGCAGACCAAGTAATGTATTTAAACAAAAGGGGCTCTTACAAGTCTTTCTTCTGGTGGGGCTTGGAACAAGTTTGTAATTAGATTTCAGCCCACGAAAGAATTTCAGTACTGTCTCTCGCCTACAATTCAATTCTTCTGTTTTTTTCTTAGCATATTCTCATTTTCTTCCTGATTTCCTTGACTAACTGGCACGTCTGATGTTGCTTGCAGATTCCTTCACCCTTCCAAGCAACCAACACTTGGTTAATTCTCTCCTTGTCCTTTGCAGATACCCATGCCCAGGTCATCCTGCTTCAGAACCTGAAAAAGGCCAATTACAACATCCCCATTTCAGTGACAGATTCTGGAAAACCTCCTCTGACCAACACCACAGAACTGAGATTACAAGTGTGTACCTGCAAGAAATCCAAAATGGACTGCAGTGCAAGTGATGCTCTCCACATCAGCCTGACCCTCATCCTCCTTTCACTCCTCGGTTTATTTTGTAAGTCTTGTGCTGAGCTGTGAGTAGGGAAGTGTTGTTTGTCTGCCCATTTGTGCTCTGCATCAGAAAACCCTCCAAGGGACAAGTTGCATTCACACATTGATATCATAGTGCTGTAATTTTGGGTTATTTTTCAATGGGGGAATAGCTGTGAGAAAGGTGGAAGGAGGGGGTTTTTTAATAATAAAAAAAAAAATTAGCAATGAATGCCTGATTGTCAAATTAAGAAATAGAAGCAATAATTTTAAGAGGAATCAAAGGGAATCAGAGCTAACATATGATAAACTGAGAAGTACCAGCTGTAGTAGCAGATTTGTGCAACGCTTGCTTTCATCTCTCCCCACTTGAATTCAATTCAAGCCCAGAGAGAGGAGATTAAAGGTGTTCATGTAACAATGGCTGTTCTGGGTCACCAGGAAAACGAGGACTGTCTGCTTCAATCTATTCCTCCACATGAAATGTGCAAGTGACTGGAACATGAGGAACTTATTTGAGAATCTGGGCTTAGAACCACCCAGAGCTGATAATCAAATGGCCAGTCTGGGTTGGAGGGCAGAGAGAACTGACAGGTCAAAGAAATTTCTGCTGTTTCTGAGAAAGAAATTATGTAAATCTCATTTGGAAAGCTAACTTGAATTGGAAGTGGGAAAAAAAAAATCCCAGAATGACTCAAAAGTAGGGATTCAAAACCATGGAATCCACATTTTAAACTGGGTGTGTCCCTGGCTAGTCCTGTGACAGCTGCCACCAACATTTTTGATGCAGTGTTAGTTTTGAATGTCTATCTGTTTCAAAGGAATACCTACAACTGTGATAGTAAACCTGTTATTTAAGGACTGTTACCTTCATCTTCTATTAACAGAGTACATTATATGGTGACTTAAAACCTGAGCCATGGTGAAATGCCTTGCATTCTCCACGAGGGAAAATCTGCCACGAGGCGAGGGAGAGGTCAAGGCAGAGATCCTTTACACATCCGAGGCTTGGTGTGTGCTTGATTACACATCCTGTCCGTGATCTCTTCTCCTTTTATCCCAAAAGGTTGGCAGGAAAGGGGCTGTGAGCGAGCTGGTACCAGCTAATGTTTGTGATGCTCTTTGAAGATGAAAAGGACTATATAAATGCTAAGTGCAAATTCCAGTTCTTAGTCTCAATCAGTGACATCTAAAGTGTCTGCTTTGGCTTTGGTTCAGCTGGTCTGGCTTCAGCCTCCTGGAACCAAATGCAAACTTCAGCCGTTAGGAGTAATAAGTTAAAAATATTTGACAGAGTGTGACACTACTGCAGCAGTGATATAAATATGCAGCCCATTGATTCAAATGTATTCTTGTTGCCACTTCATAAATGTTGCTGCTGCTACACTAGGCGTGACTTTCACCACTGGAATTACTTTCTTATCTGATGTGATTTGCATTTGAACTTTATTTACATTAATGCATCTGCTCAGAATACAATGAGGTAGAGAAAAGCTTTTTGCTTTGGAAAGTTGTTTTTTTTTCATGTTGGTTCTTTACAGCCCCCACCAAGAAGTCTGATCGTTTTCCTTAGGTTGAATTATAGAGGCAGTTTTAAGTATTGGAAAGCACTTTTTGAGTTGCTCTTCTTGTCCAGCTCAGCTGTGTGTGGAATTGACCCCAAGGGCATCCCAAGGGTATTCCATGGCTGTCATTCCATCTCTGGGTGCCTTGGGAAGGCTGAGCTGGAACAGAGACTGGGCAGAGCCAGAGAATAAAGTAGATATTTATTAAAAGGCCTTTAGGATACACCTTGGGCAAGGCAAGAGCCTGACCAGGGCTACACCCAAGGTGGACCCAAAATGGTCACAAAATGGACAAACAGTCACGAGGTCTCACATTTTTGTATGTTTTGGTCCATTTGCATATTGGGATTTAATTGTCCAATTACAGCTTCCTATTATGAAGTCCCATCCTTCTTTTCTCTCTTCAGCCCATCCTTGTTTGTGTTTTTGGGCTTGGAAATTGTGACCATTGTCCTTGGTGTGCAGCAGGAAAAGGATTTGTTTTGTGTCCCTGCTGTGTGCAGAGCTGAGTGACACTGACTGTGAGCTCAGAGCTGCACCCCTGGGCAGCACAGAACCTGAAAAACACAAAAGCTAGAACTTGAGGCATCACTAGAACTGTTACCCAACCAGTCCATTCAAAGCCAGCAACCACCACAACTCCCCTGGGCATTTCCCTCAGGTGTGAAGGACTGCAGGGAGACGGAAGAGAATGAGGCTGGGAGCCAGTTAAAATAATGTGGTTCTGTGTTTGAACTCCTCTGAAATGTGCTGCTATCATCCCGTTCCCAATTCATTTCCACACACAGGTTTTTTATAACTGTGATTAGCTCCATTGCAATGTTTTGTATAGTCCAAATATTTATCAGAGTAATCAAAGATTATGATGCCATAAAAACGAAGAGAACTTTAGTGCTTATTGAGCAGATGAAACGTCCCATTTCTAGTAGCAAGTTATGGGTTTAATTTTAGCAAAAGCCCTTACGTGGCTCACTCTGCTCCCAGTGTTTGTGTTTTATGAGGCTCTTGTTCCTGGGAGGTAAATCCTTCAGTCAAATGAACTTTGTTACTCATGCCAAAGTATTTCTTTTTGTATTTGACATCTGGTGTGAGGATAGATATCCCTCTGAAAGAGCTGCTCGTGGTAAAAGAGCCCTGCATGGATATCTTTCCTGTAGAAAACATCTTGGTATTATCATTTAAATGGGGCAATTATTATCTATACTTAGAATATGTGCCTCCTTCCTAAATCATGAAAGAAGTCAGATGTGGCAGATTTCTGAAGTGTCAGAGCACACAAGTGAGGAGCCTGATTAAAACTGAAATGGATGCAAAACCCAGCAGTTCCTCCCATTCTGGAGATACCCTACTGTGCTCACTGCACTGAGGGATAATGGGATACAGACTGCAGAGCTGCCCAGAGGCCCCAGGGAAGGTGGATAGAGCTGGAACAAGAAAAATTTAGGAGTTCTTGGCAGCCAGAAATAGGAACTATAAGATGCCCAAAATATACGGGCAGATTTGCACAACAAAACAATGAGGTGGAATTAAAAGATGATGAACACAAAGTTGATTGGAAAAAGGAGCATCTTTGTATATTTTGCATTTAACCTAATTACCACTGGGGTTTAGTGAGGTCAGGCTGGAATGATGGAGAGTGGACAGGCAGAGGAGTTTCCAAAGTTACAACAGGTAATGGTGACAAATATTGGAAAGAATATTGTCACTTGTCATTAAAGCAGACCCCCTGTTTAAGGTGAGACTTCACGTTGGTGGCATTTTGTCCTCTGTCAGCTTTTCCTTGCTATTACTGGAGACAAGACAGGACCAAATGTTCAGATATAATTCAGAATTTAGTCGTTCAGATTGAGGGGAAAAACAAAAAGAAAAACAAATTCTGGGTTCTTGGTCAGGGAGGGGAATTACAGCAATGTTTCTTGAGGAAAAGAGCGAGTGGGGGAAAGGGAAGATCTGTCAAGAGCATGTCTGGGGCTGGTCTGAGATTGTCCCTCATGCCCCTGAGTGCTGCGTGGCCTCAGCCACCTCGTGTTTCACAGTGACACAGCTAAACCAGCTCTGCTCAGAATTCATGTAAAAAACCACCACCAGAATTATAAACAGGTTCCCTCTGGAAGGCTCCTCGATGTTTTCAGTGAGAGAGAAGCTACAGCATCCCACAAGGATGAGGGATGGAGAGAGAGGCAAAGCAAAACAAGCAAGGAACAGATTTGTGCATATTGCCATGACAAAGTCAGCAACAAAATCTCCCCCAGGCCCTGTGGGAGACTGAGAAAGAACCGATCTGGCTGGCAGAAATTAGCTTTAGATCTATTACAAATTATTTATATTATTATTAGTATTTAAAGGGGTATTTGAATTCTGGGCTTTTGATTTTATAATAACTATTTCACTTAATTGCATAATCACAGAATGGTAATTGCATTTCATATCTTCTTTTATATTCCACCAACATAAAAGACCACGTTAGATTCAAACGTGTGGAATGAGGGGAATAAAAGAGCAACCAAAGGCACAATAGTCATGTCACAATAGTTGTATATTTTACTTGAATTTCCTTGCTATAAAAAGACTGGGGTTTGAACACTTCATGTTGAAAAAACTCCATTTTTTAAAATGTTTTTTGACTATCAACCACAGATAAGAAGCTCTTCTTGTTCACCTGGCCAGTGGACTACAAAGCTGTGAGTTGACTTGAGCTGAAATAAGTAAAATGTTCCATTATTCTGAACAGAAAGCGTGGTGCCAGACAAGGGGGGAAATTCTGCCTCAAAGAAATTAAATAATCTGGAGGTCTCTACATTGCAATTAATTTGTTAAAGTCACAGTGAAAGGCCTCAGGTGTGTTTGAAAAACAAGAGACTCACACAGATGTCTGTGCTGCAATTGCAAAGAAGCCTTAGAGATACCCCTGAATTTAATTTCCTAGTAATTTCCAAAAACTTTTCCTATTTAGTGCTGGCTGTGCCTTGCTATATTGTTTTTTTTCTCTGATTCCAGGAACACAGCTACAGGGCCAATAGAGAAAATACAGGTGGCTTTTTTTTTTCCCCCCTTGAAAATGATGTGTTTATTTTTAAACCACTACAAAAAAACAAAAACAAAAACGAAAATGAAAAACAAACCAAAAAAAAAAAAAAAGAAAAAGAAAACAACAAAACCAAATCGAATTGTATTTAATTGGTGGGTTTGAATTTCCACGGAGCTGGAGAGGCAGAGTTAATCCTGCAGTGTTATCTCTCACCCAACTCATTTGTCAAAGCAACAGCAGCCCCTGTATCTCTTGTTTACCCCGTGTTATTGGTGCAGGAACATCAAATGGCTGAGAAGTGAAACAATTCGTTCCTCAAAGGCACCAGAACAAGATAAATCCAGGCAGGTTCCAGATGGAACAGACCTTTAAGGTCACTGCTCTTTCCATTACCTGTGCAGATTTGTTACCTGCACATTCCCACTTTTCAACCTTTATTTTGAGTTGCTTGGATTAGTTTTAAACAGTCGGGTTGCTTTTCTTTTAGTTCAAGGCTCAACAATTCAGGTTTACAGTAGAATTTTTTGAGTTTTCCCAAGAAAAGAGGAAAAAGTTCATCCCTGTTCCGTACAAATCCAAAGAGGAACCATCAGGGGAAGGGTTCCCAATAGGTGAATTTGCTAAAATCAATAGTTCGTGTTTGTTTCTTTGTTTTGTTCGGGGTTTTCCATTTTTCAGGATCTCGTAGCACCTTGTAATCTTCTACAGCAATTCTTTACTTTTCAGAGCAGTTTATTTAAAAATAAGTTTAAAAAACGTGATCAGTTTAATTAAAAAGACTAAAGAAGTCTGCAAGATACATTTTCCCATTTCTGAGAAGTGAAATATCCCTGTTTTGGCTAGAATTGCAAAAATTATCAAAATTGGAGAGTTTTGCTCTGAAAGCTGCTTTATTGGGGTATGTGGGTTTTCTTTTTGCACTGCTCTAATTTGAGTTGCATTTTTGTGCACAACTGTGTTGGTACCTAAAATATCACCTAAATTTTGCTCTCCAAGGAATTGGAGATTGCTGATATTTAGATATTGAGTTTCCAGTGATGTAAATCTCACCTCCTAAACCAAACAACAGCAGCAGTATCCACTATCACTCATTGCCTTTTTTACAGATGCTTCGGTCCACATGAATATTATTATTATTGCAGCTAAACATCACTGAAATAGATGCTTTCTCAAATGCCTCTATGAGAAAAATACCATTTTTATTTGTGTCCCTAAAGATTTTTGGTTGATGATGAAGGAAAGGATGGCCTGGGGGTTAAGGGGCTGCTTCAATTTGAGCCAGCCTTGATTTGAATCTCACTTCTAACACAGAGCTGTGTCCACTCTGATTTCTCTGCAGGTATTTTTTTTCCAGTCCTGCAACATATTGTGCAGTTTGGGAGCCCACCTAAAGTTAATGGGGCATGGAATGGCCCAGAAATCCATATGGATATCCATAATTGAGGACAGGATGTTTGTACACCAGACAAGACAAATAGAAATGCCCCCAAATTACACATCAGCATATTTAAACCTGCTTAATAACATTCCATTTTATTGAGCCAGTTAGGTGGGAAATGACATTTTTTTACACACATTTGAAACCGTCCAAACACGTTCCAGAAGCTCAGAGGTGAAAAAAAAAGGGCAGTTTAGAGGCTGTGTGTTCAGAATGCAAAAAAAAGGAACAACTTTAGCAGCAAAGGCAGCTCCTTCCCCAAGAGCTGCAATATTATTGCTGGTGGTCATTCTGCAGGCATGAAATGGACATTTAAAGAGATTGCTTTGATAGCCCATTTAGCGTTGTGAATTCAAGTGAACACTTTTTATGTTTTCATTTTCTCAACGGTGCTTCACGGTAATTGTTGATGTATAATATTTTGTGTTTCTTCTCTGAACAACTTCTCAAAGCCACATAAATATCGAATTTCAGATAGTTATCCTCAGGATTGCTCTGGAGTGGCCTATGATTAAAAACTAGCACTGAATGTATGACCAGTTGAAGTGGTTTTTTCTGCCATTAATGGTCACTATGCACCGTGGGGTGTTTGTTTCTTTTCACCATATCTGTCCTCGGGCATTTTCCCACTCTATGACGTCCAAACAACTCAATGTAAAAAGCTTCCTATACAGATTTAGGCAGGATATTAAAGATTAGGAGGAGATTTGTGGTGCCTAAAGGTTTGATGATGTTGCTTTTGCTTCTGGAATACCAATGGATACTTGCAAAGCCCTTTAAAAGGGCCATTAGTGTTTGGAGTATTTCAGACTACATCTCAAAGCCTCACTTTTTCCATATAAATAATTGAGATAGGTCATTGGTTGGTACTTGGGTAAGTGCCATGTTTAGGAGCAGTTCTTCAAAAAATTTGAAATGAGCAGGTTGATGCCAACACAGCCAAACCTGGCAATTTTCTCATTTGGTTTTGCCTTTTCTGTGGCTTCCAAGCGTCATACTTCGCTCTGGTTTTTATTCTTGCTCACCAAGAATTTCTTCAGATGATTAATTTAGGATTTCAAGCTGGGTTTAGTCTATACCTGCAGATCTGGATGTGTCTGGATTGTTCATGTTCTGCTTATTTAAAACTGATGGTAACCTGTGCTGTGCTGCTGTGGGAGATGAGATGTGACTGCCTGAGCAGCTCCCAGTCCTTTAAAAGGTTGGCTCCCTGCTACAGCGGATGCATTTCATTTTCAGCATCCCTATGAAAAAATCAGCAGACTTGTTCAATGCTGCCGTTTCAAAACTGTACTTATTTCTTTCACTTGTTGAATATTTTCAGCCATTCCATTCAATTTATCAGATTAGAGCAGGGGAAAATATCCGTGCAGGCTGCAGGCAGCCACCTCTGCAATTGTTTAGTTTTGACAGAACTGAGAAATGAGGGAAGCATTTATTCCTTATTGCTTAAACGAAGTATCCAACTGAAATTCACATCAATTTTAAAAAATAATAATGGACTACATCTCGGCTGTTCTACCCTAAAACTCCCCCTCTCCCAGTGAGATTCTTCATATGCCTGGAGAACAGGAATTATGTTAGAAGGTGTTTTATTTGATAAACCTAAGGGAGCACTGGGCTGGGTAGCACGAGGCTCTGAATTTCTGAGCAAGGACTGTTGGAATTTTACTTCATCTGAGCAACTTTTCTTTCAGAAAATATTTCACTTCTGCACTTCTTAGGAACAGCTCATCACAGAGGGAGTGTGTGTGAGTGCCTGACAGGGAAGGGAGGAGGCACAAACGAGGATTCAGCAGTGCCCTGGCAGGGTCAGGGGAGCACTTTGGCTCCCACCAGCCCTGCTGTGGATCTGCCAGCCACAGGCTTGTAATAATAAATATAATAAATTGTAACGATAAATGGTTATAATAAATATAATTATAATAACTCAGCAGTGTGAGAGCCACTCTGGGGAATATCCCCACTGGTGTCACCCATGTGAAATGACCTCAGCAGGGGGACTGTGTCCCACTGTGCAAACTGGGGGGTTGGGGTTGGCACATTCCCTCTCTGCCCTGCCAGTTTTGGCTGGTTCCAGAGCACGTGGCAGCATTTCAGCTCCTGAAGTGGAACCCTGACACTGATTTAGGGGAGCCCACGGAGGCTCTGAGTGCAGTTATGGGACTCTCATTTCACACACACAGCCCCAACACACACACGGTGCCTTTCCCCATCCTTCACAGCTCTCAAATCATTCCTCACATAAATGAGAAACAAATTGTGTGTGATGCTATAAGCTGCAAATTTTCAGGATGAACTAATTTACTTTGGGAGTCTTTATAAACTTTTCCCCAAGGTGTTGTGTCCAGCGAGATCAACAGTTTGCTCTGGCTGATGTTAACTCCAAATTTCTTAATTGCAGGAATGAAAACCTGGGGTATCTGGCCGGGAATAGTCCTTCAAATTCAGTCAGATTTGGGGGGAACATTTATAATAATTTATATTTATATTTATTTCCACAGTGCAAACACTGTGAAACTTGTGGGGTTGAAAGCTACCCATGACAAATCAACCAGTGATGCACATGAAAATAATCTCTATTTTTCAAAGTTCTAATAACTATGCCTCTAATTAATGACCTTTCCTAGATGGTAAATCCAGGAAAGAAGTACCTGGATGTTGATTAGCTGCCTAATCAGAAACACTGAGAGCTGATCTCTTCTATCATTTTTGTTACCTCTTTAGCATTACTGAGGTTTCAATAAAGTCCATGATGTAATGTAGACTTTTAATTATGCCAGATTAATGTAATATTTCTGATGAAAGGGTAATTGAAAGAAATGGAGCTTGCATGAGCTGAACTCCAAGCTCCAGCTGCGTTAACTCTCTTATTTTAATGGGAATTAAAGGATGAATTCATTTTGGGTAAAGCTCATTCCTGTACAGAGGGTCAGCAGGAAACTTAAATGCCTTTAATTTTTATGAGGTTTTAACTGCAATGTAGGAGCAGAGTCTGTGTAACAGAAGGTGAGCTTGGTCTCATAAGGAGCACATCTTTCAAGGGCTTTTAATTACTCAATTTAGACCTGTTCCTTTAAAATAAGCAGGAAGCTGAGTCCCTGGTATGTAAATCTGTTCAGAGAAAGCTCTGGCTGCAGCAGGGAAAGCTGGGAAACACCAAAGCATTTTCTGAGATCAGGAATTCTGCAGACACCACTGCTAGCTGGCTGAAGGGTCCTGCTGGAATATGAGCTCTTGGCAGCCTGGACCACAGGGAATGCACTGACGTCCTGCCAGTTGCTTTTCCCCTGGAATGCCGATTATGAAATCTTTGTCTTAAATTATCTGCACATTTTTTCCCCCCTCCATTTTCTTCTGTTGCGTGGATGAACACGAGGAGTAAATCTTGACCTAGCCCAGTGTGAAAGAGGCAGGGAGCTCTCTCTGTAGCCATTGAAGGAGCCAATATTAGGAACATTTGGGCTGAATTAGATGGATTGCACCTTTTCAAACCAAATCAGCTCTTGAAACCCTAATTCAGGGTTTTCCTGTAGAGCTGGCCACCATCATCAACTCCAAATACCATCAGTAGCCTTTGGTTGAGTAGAACGAGGGGTTTATTCCATCTGATTTTCCATGTCATGAGTCTCCCTCCCCTGAGAGGGGACCCTGGGTACTTAGACCTATAACCCCACAGCATAATTATTTTAAATAATGCTATTACTACATTAGATCCAGACAAACTCTCACAACGTTTGTCAGTTTTCTTGACCAGAAGAAGCAAATCTCCCCTTCCAAAGCCAAAGCCCTGATGCCAACAGCCACCAGCTGTTTGTGAGAATGTGCTGTGCTTTGTCTGACCAGAAATGCAATAATTCAGAAACACGTGGCAGTGACCCTGCCCTCCTCACTGCCATCTCACTGTTATCTCAGAAGGAATGAGGCCCAACCTGTGCCTCAAATATCAAAGAGGTAGAAGAGCAGAGGAGAACTGTGGGATAAAATTGGTGAAGATCACGTTAGAGATTGAAATGAGAGAGATTAGTTCCCTATAGCTGTGCTCACTTAATGCTGCTGTGAATCCCTGGATGCTCAAAGGGGAAGGTGGAAGGGACAAAATAAGAGCAAAAATTCCCACCCCACCTTCATGGCTTGAGTGCCTTGGGCAGCAAATCACTCGTTGCAGGTAATTTCTGTCAAATCGCATCTGAAACAACACATGGTGCGTAATAATTCTTGAGTGCTGAGGCCAGATATGGAGACGGAGCTGATAAAAAAGAAAATAAAATAATTACTAGGCCTAATTATCATTAGTGTGCAGATCTAAACCTGCCAGGCATAGGCTTACCAGGGAATTAAGTTCTTAAAAGAAATAGTTCTCATTGATCAGCAAATGTGCTCCCTGCACACATTATTTGCACATTTTATGCTCACAGTATTCCTTAAATACCAATATATTTTATGAGCTATTGCCAGCTGCAAATTTTAAATCATCTGTGCTATAAAATACATAAGAATGGGTTAAAAAAATAAAATAAAAACCAATGCAAGCCCGTCAGAATGAGTGGAAAAGTCACCAGGTGAGCTGGTTGGAGCTGGGGCTTAAATAAGAAGTAGATTAAAAATTTGGCTCTGTGTGAGCATTTCTGGAACTTTCATTTGTTCCTTCTTTATGGGGAAAACAAAGAAAAAGAAAAGCCAACAAGAAAACTATGACTCCTATACAGGAAACTATAATGAACACTGGGAATCCAGCTGGGAGAACAGAGAGATTTTTAGATATGGACCAGAGGCTCAGAGCTCCCCTGTGGGTTTGAAACAGAGCAGTTGTGTTGGTTTCACTGGATTTCCTCACATTCAGAGCTGAGTTTTCCAGGCAGTACTTTGGTTATCCTTGATTCCTCTAGATTTTGTGTTAAGGGAGTTGCTGGCCAGACTGTTTGGCCAATTAACACCTTATTTGACCTTATCAGACTCTTTGTAGAAAGGAAATTTGTAACTGACACTCTGTTACTAAGCACAGAAACTAAAAGACTGGAGCTCTCTAGGATAGAAGCAATTTCCAATCAATTCTGTGTGCAATAGAAGGAACCAAGATAGAGTTGATCTTGCACATTCTCTGCTTACCAAAGATGGTTGTCTACTGAAACTTTACAGACCATAATTTCGAGTGTTGAACCTGATTTCCAGAGGCAAAAACTCAATACTCCTTTAATAATCCACCTGTGAAAAAGGGATAAACACCATGAATGGCTCCCAGGCAGGAATTATTCCAAACACAGAATGTTTGGAATAATTCTTTTAACACAACCTTGGCCAAGGCTTAGCTGAACTCAGAGTAGTCTTGGCACCCTCTGGAGTGTCAGCAGATGTTGGGACAAGCTTTCTGTGGAAGGTGTCCAGGTTTCTCTGAAAACACATCAGAGGAAGTTGTCACCACGGGCTGTGGATGAGAGGAAGAACAGGTCCTGCAGGGAAAATCCAGGGAGAATGAGCAGGGGGAAAGAAGCAGTTGAAGGAGCCAGAGCTACAGAGGTTTTGTCGAAGTGGTAGAGCAGGAAAATGCTCTAAAAGATGCTGCAAAGCTGCTGAGTGAGAGCCGGGGTAGGAGATTTAGCTGTTTGAATGGCTACAAAAAGCCCTTTGGGACAGCGGGTGAGAGACAATCCTCTGGATTGACACAACCTAAATATACAGACCTAGAAAGGAGATTCCATGACAAAACCCTCCTCTGGTTTGTTTGTGCTTTCAGGCTTGAACAGAGGCAGGATGATGGTGCTGTCCTGAGCAATCAAAGAAGGGAGTGCTTTAGGGGGAAGATTTAAGAGTTGTAGCTGTGCAGAGCTGTCAGGAAAACATCCAGGAGTTATCAGAGCCAGAGGCTGACATTTTAGACTAAATGGAAAAGTGGGAAAAGAGAGTAAGAGCTCTGAACTGTCGGCCCCGATGTGATTGCTGAGCAGGAATGGATGGTGTCACTGAGAAGGGGAAGAAACCAAAGTGAAGGGAAAAAATGTTTCCTAAAAAAAAAATGAACTGGAGGAACGAGACTGAAGGACAGGCTGGAAAAGTGATTAGAGAAATCATAGTAAATTATAGGAGGAGATCGTCCCAGGAGCCAAGGGAACATCAGATTTTCAGGCATGTGATTAAATGGATCAAAGGCAAGAAAGGATGAAGCTGAGAAGCAATTTCAGTGAAAGAAAATCTAGGCAGGGATTGCAGAGCTTTGAGGTGAGAGGAGTAAGGAATGGGGTGGTGCTTGCAAAAGCAGGTGGGATAACGAGGAGGATAAAGAGTTTATTGTGAGACAAACTGGTCTTCAATAGATACAAAGATGGCAGAGGAAAAAGATTCACAATTAAAGGTGAACTAACAAGTTTTTGTACATCATTTACTGAGGAAAGACAACGTGTCTGAAAGGCAGCACCATTCATTATGCCTGTCAATATAATGTAAAACATACAAGCTTTTCTTCAGGTGTGCACATCAATCACCAAATCCTGCCCTTTATTTGCAGGCTGTTGGTGCAGAGGCTCGCTGCCTGCTGGAATTGGTGGGGTATTTATAAACTTTGTGCTGACAGATTCCTCTGGTGACGTTTCAGCCTGTGGATTGCACAGAAACTCGGCGCCACAGCTGCTGTTCATCCATCATGGGCAAGTGCCTGTCCTGAGCAGGAAAACCTGCAAGGATCTCCTAAGGATTCAGAGCAGCTTCATCAATCCCAGAGCCAGTGTCAGCTCCTTCAAGCCAGGACTAAACAAATGCCCTTTAATGACACTAAGCTTCATTGGGATCTGGAAATCCTATTTTTCAGGTTGTTTGTGAGATCAGAGTCTCAAATTCTTTCTTTTCACTACCCAGGAGATCAGGTTGTTTATGAGAATTTAGTTCTAGCTGGAATGACTAATCCAAATATATCCAGACTTTAGCAGTCATGACTGTGAATCTCCTATATATGAGTCTGGATCCTGATTTTGTGGCCACATCTTCTCTTTAAGCGGCAGGCTAAAAATCCATATGCCAAGCAATTCCAGATTTTTGTCCTATTTGGAAATCTCAGTTAAACTTCTCACTTCAGTGAGCCCCATCCATCAGCACCTCTATGGATTTCTCACACTTAATTTGCTTTATTTATCCTTGTTTAGCAGAACTGAAGTGCTGCAGGGAAGGGGCCGGGCAGGTGTTGGCATCCAGGTGCCTGAATCGCTGCAGAATTCAATATTGGCATCAATTCACATGGTAACAAGAAAGAAACAGATAAAACAAAACAGCCTTATCAATAATTATATTAAATTTGATTAGCCCTAAAGGGCGATCAGATCATTGAAAAAATTTTAAAGGGCACAGACCAGCATCTAACATTGACCATTACACTTCCGTGGTGGTGACAAAACTATCAATATTGCAATATTACAATCTTTCAAGGGTACAGATAAAATAAATATTAGACAAACATTTGCTGAGTGATTTTCTATGTCTTTGCCCTGGTTTTATAGGCTGTGAGCTACAGCTAATGTTAAATTTGGTCCTAAACTCTCCTTTCTGAATTTCTTTACTGCCTTGGTATTATCAGAGCATCCATCTAAGACAGAACTCAAGCACCACATTCACTTTATTTAATAAAACCCCCACATATTAGTCTTGTATTTCTGTAGCAATATTAATGTGATTCACCAGGCCTTTTATTCCCTGGTATATCCACAAACTCTAAGGCTCCATTAGGGAGTTATTTTTCAAAAGATGTTGTTTGTTTGCTCTTTGATCGTCAGGGTGTGCAGGGGAGGAAGGGCCTGGCACTTCCTTGTGCACAAATACAACTGATGGAGGTGTCCAAGGGGAAAAATCAGGATTTATCCTCTCACCACATTCCAGGGGGAATCATGGCTCGGGATTTATCCTCTCACCATATTCCAAGGGGGGAAAATCAGGATTTATCCTCTCACCACCCTCCAAGAGGAACCCTGGCTCAGGATTTATCCTCTCTCCACATCTTGCAGAGCTGCACCACCAAGGTCTCTGACTGCCCCACGTGACATTTTGGGGTTTCCTCTTGGAGATTTCTGCCTTCACAAATAATTGCCTCTGGACCCAGATAATTGATATTTAACTACTGGCAATGTTCATGCACTCAACCAGCGATTTGACAGGGGGGAAAAGTAACCCAGCCAGTTAAAAGATCCTGTGATTTGCATAGCAATACTCACCCCCATCTCGTCCTTTAGGTCTGTAAGAATTCCTGCCATTTGAAGCTGTCCTACCGAGTTGCCACGGCAACGAGAAGAAGGAAAAAAAAACCCGTCAGATCTGAAGATTGCAGTTTACAGTTACTGTTCTTCACTCCTCGGCCTCGGTTGCTCCAGTTTAGTTTGCAATCTCGCTCAATCTGTCCGACCGCACCTTGGTGTTCGACAGCCTCCACCCCTCCACCCTCTGCCCCTGGATTCCTCCTGCAGGACACAAGGTTTACTCCAAATTTTCTCTGAATGTTCAAAGACCATGACATCCAAACCCGACCTTGGGGGAGCAGGAAAAAAAAAAAAACAGCAACAAAACAAAACACAACCGACAAAACAACAAAACAAACCAGATTGACTCGATTTTTTTTCTATCTGTTGACTTGTTGCTATTCAACTGTTCAGAAAATATTTTGTCTGTGGGTTAGTATTTGTATATGTATGAGTGTATGTATATATATATATATTTATATAGAGAGAAGAGTTATACCACGGGTTTAGCTTTTATAAAAGGTTCATCTGGAGCGTGAGGAGGGAGGGAGGGAGCAGAACAACACGGCCACAGATGAATTTGTAGCTGTTCCAACGTGGCTAAACCTGGTTTGCTGTCCAGAGCGTGGCCAGCAGGATCCAGCCCGTGGCCATCCAAGCTCTGGCACGACCCTTCTCATACCTCAGGTCCAGCAAACAAGAAATGCCAGTCCCCGGGGCTTGTTCCTGACTGAGCTGCTCTGCCTGGGCCCCAGAGGGATTTGAGGATGCGGGAGGAGCAGCCAGGAGTGACCCGAGCTCAGCTCAGCCTGACTCGAGGGGCTAAAGGGCTGAAACAGCGGCTGGGCAGGGGACGAAATGTTCTTATTGTGAGTCCAAGCAAGGGTCAGTGTTTGCCAGAGCGCTGATCTCTGTCTCAGCCTCTGTGCCAGGAGCAGCCCTGCTCCAAAAATCCCCTCACAAACACACCAACCCATCCTTTTGGATATATATATATACATACATACACACGTACACACAGTTTCCAGTTAAGAGTAACGAGAGCATTTCGTTGTGTGTGTAAACTTTACCACACCTGTTTGCAGACATGGGAAAAAAAGGGTGTTTGTTCTCTATGAATATGGATCCTTTTTTTATTCTGTGAGCATGTAAGGTCAAAAAGAAAAAAAAAATCCTTCTAACTGTATGAAGATGATCATCTTGTTAATAAACTGTAAATGATCCATCAGAGCTCACACCAAATTTTTATAAAATTAACACAAAAAAGTATACTAGTGACAGACTGTGGCTTTTATTAGAGCTTGCCAGTAACTAGGGTAAGGTAAGTGTCTTAGAATATTTTAATAAACTTGCTTATTTAAAGTTTAAACAAGAAAGCTTCCTTATGCAATAGAACTTTGCAGCTGCATTCTTTAGTTAGCATTTTTACAGTACTTTATGGGTCATACTCGATGGCATCCTTACTGCAGTGAGATTATGAGCATATCTTCCACACCACGTACATGTTGCAATAGTAAAGGTTTTTGGAAACGTTAAAAATAAGTCCAGACATATATTTAGTTTCCCATAATGCTACACTAGATATTAAATGTGTGTTGGTGGTTAAAATTTGCTGTACAATAGCTTTTCTCCGACTTCCTGTATTGTACCAAATATGAAGCAGGATTTTTTTTTTCTCTTTCTTCCTTTTTTTTTTTTTAATCAAAAGGAGTAATAACAACAGCGACAGAGGAAAAATGAGTTTGTGTTGTGAGCTTTCCTAACGTTGTAGATTTCTTGATAAGATATGAGCTGCCTTCAGACCGGTTTTTCTCTTCCAGCTTAACTCCTGCAGTCCTGACCCAGTGAAATCTGCCCCTGGTCCCTGCAGGAGCCTCTGTGTCACCAAAGTGGCACTTCAGGGTCAGCGGGAGCTGGTCAGTGACACCAGGAGTGGCTTTGGCAGCTTCAGGCATCCCAGCAGGGCAGTGCCTGACCCCAAACATCAACATGGGCACGCTTCTCGTCCCCTCTCCCTGCTCACACCTTGTGTTGACCCCATGCTGCTGCTTTGCCATCAACGGTCACGCCTTTTTTATTAAAAAGTATATATATATATATTATTTTCAAGCAATTTTTTTTCCAAAAGGAACGATTTGACTACTGTATGGCACCTCTGGAGTTCCGACGTGTATGTTCAATGAATGCACCCAAAGATATTCTGCACCCTGTGCTTTGAGCTACAAAACCTCTACCTTGAATAAAAGAAATTATATTACCCTCCCCCACAAATGCTCTTTTTTCTATTTGCCTTTTTCCTCTCTCCACCCATCTCTGGAAAGGCCCCCCCCCCTTGGCTTTGGTATTATTTCTGTCAAATGCCAGAAAAATCTTCCCTTCCCTGCTTTAAACCAAGGCTCACGGAGCATTTGGTGAATCATTCCAAGGGCAGCCAAAATGAGGAACAAAGAGGAAACTTTTCTGCCTGGAGCTACACTAACGAGGGGAAGACTCTTCCTACCACCCTGTGCCCAAGGATAAGATCTTCCTTCTTGGATCCACTGCAAAATTTTGATGTGCAGAGAGGTCAGAGTGTGGCTGAAGCTCTGACCCGAGATGCATCCAAGCCTCCATTCCCATTTTCCCTTTATTTCTGCTCCCACATTAAAGGCTCCCAGCCTTTCCCAAGGGTGCCCAAGGAGAAGATGGAGCTGCCATGTTAATGTTTCTCCCCATTTAACACAGACTGTCACGTTCATAGTGTGACACAAGTGAGGAACCACAGCAGAATCTGAGTTTTCCTACCTTAATAAAGGGTCTCACTTCAGGCTCAAAAAAAATGTCCATTTCCTGAAACAAAGGAGCAACAATCCATTTTTCTACAATGTGATGAAAAAGCAGCAAATTCACAAAATCCGTTGCATTATTTTCTAATAGTTGATCATGTTTGACATTCGTTCAGCCCAGTTTGCTGTTTTTATAAACATGCCCCTTATTCCTACCCAGCTATTTCAGTCCCACTAACATTCATTTCAGTCGGTGTTTGTAGATATATAAATGCTGTCTGGAGCTGGAAAGGCAGTGAACTTGTTGATTCTCGTTTTGTAACACGCACAAAACTTTGTGTTTGTGAAATTCATTTCACTAGAAAAGGCTGTGCGCTGTGGAAACAAAAATTGGTAATAACAATCAGTGAGAGGGGTTTATTAGCTAGAGAAAGGTCTCATTTTTGGTGTGCTTGCTGATTGAACCCTGCTCTGTGCTCCTCGTGTGTGCTTTTCCAATATGCCTGTGTGCATTTATTAATGTCCATTTTGTTCAGTAGCTGTAGGTCTGAAGGGGGGGAAAAAAAGGACAAACGAGCTGAATTTCCTGCTGGATGTGGAGGAAAATTAGCAAAGGGTGGAACACTGGTAACAGACTCCCTGAGCCCCATTCTCATCATGGTTACACTGCTGGAAATCAAACAGCAGCTCCATCACCACAACTGAGATTCAGTTAATCACATTTAGGTGAAATTTTACCTGCCCACATATTGGTTTTTGCTGGTTGGCTGTGAACAGTGAGGCTGCAATGTTTGTCACAGGATGGCTGAGTGCTCACACGTCACCAGGAGTCTGGGGTTTGTGACATCCAGCCATCCATGGGTGACCTGTGCCCTTCACTGGCCCTCTGAAGGTGTCTCTAAGGCTCCCAGGGAAATTTGGTTTAACCTTTATTTGAAATGGACGAGGTCAAATAATTTGTGCTGTTCTCTTATGTAGTCGTTTTTTGGGTCACTATAATACAAACCTCATTTACTAAATTGTGGACTTACAAGCAGTTTGTAGGGCCCTATCTTAAATGCCTTATCACTAAAAAAAGACATTATGTTGCGAACTTTTGGCTTTCCTTTGCAAAGGCTCTTGTCTGAAACACTGAGAAAGATGCCAATTTTCTTCTCAAATGTTACTAATTCACTCGGAGCAGAATTCCGTGCACAAATAATTTTATATCACTTGGTCTAAAGGCTAAGCTGCTTTCAGAATAGGTTTAAAAATGTCTTATTTAATTAAAAAATAATAATTATATTAAAGTCACACTGGCTTGAGAACACCAAGCCTAAAGCAAAACTCTGCTCCTGTCTTGCCTTTATTGCCTCTCTGGAAACTGTTGTCTGAGAGACCCAGTCCAACGCTAACACAACGAAAAATAAAACACCAATTACTTCCTTTCCGTTAACTCCTTGCTATATAATCCTTAGAAGTCACACGCAGTGCAGATTAGTAATTATCATTATAACTGTTCTCTTTAGAGCAGACAGAGCTGAGTCTTTCCCTCACAAAGCACACAACCCACTGACTGCCCTGTTCTCCTGCCTCACACCAGGACACACGAGCTGGCTGGGCTTTGTCCCAGTGGGATGGATGCACTCCCCCACTCTCACTGGAAGGTTTCTAGTTGCACAACTGCTATGTGTGTATATATGTAGATATATAGAGATATACACATATAAATATATATATAATATATATGCAGGTGGAAGGAGGTCGTTACAACAAGGGGGGCTCGGAATAAGCAGTTTAATCCCCTCAATTAGGGATGAATTAATGAGATGATAAGGGACAGCATGGGCTACATGTACTGAATCAGTGTGATTTAAAGCAAATAAAAAAAGTAAAGAAGCCCACACACTAAACCCCAGGCTTATCTCGACTCCCCTGTTGTATTTCTGCTACCTTGAGCTGTCCCCTGGTACCACAATTATATCATTTGAAGATATGCATCATTGTTTACTGACTCATTTTCAGTTGTCTGTGGATCAGCAGGTCACCAGTAGTGGAAAGGGAAGGGTTTAGAGCCAGAATTCCTCACTCCTAAGCTTTTAGTGGAAAGGGAAGGGTTTACAGCCAGAATTCCTCACTCTTAACTATCAGTGGGGCAGCTCTTTGGGAAAGTTTCATCCAGCCTCCAACATCACACTCCTCTGCGTCAGCAGGTGGCTGCACTCTGTAATTTGGGGTGCAATGAATGTAGTCTAGGGCCAGGCTGGGTGTTGGGATGTGCACACAGCCCCTGCCTGGCCCTGGGGCTGAGGAATAAATCCTGTGATGGGGAACTCAGCACAAACCAGTTGTGTTGTTACTGCCCTTTCGGCCAGAACCCTCCTGTGAAACCACGTTACCCCATAACAACCTCTGTCCCTTTAAGTTACCATCAAGTTTATTTTGTTTTTTTATGGTTTGGGGTTTGTTTGGTTGGTTTTTTTTTTTTTAATAGTCCAAGCAAGGAGGAAAATATTTTGTTTGATTTTCAAGGCGCTTAATTCAGCTACTTTTCCAGTCAATCATTCCTTTGGGCCCTAGTTGCTGAATCGCTTGCTGTTTCTGAGGTGTAAATAAACGTTTTGATTCATGACGTGGTTGCAAAGAAACTTGTAATTTATTTGTGAAATGCTCAAATAAAGGATGTATGGGCTTTTACCTTCTGTCTGCACGTGGACCTCGCTGCAGGGATGGAGGGCCACAAAACAACCTCCAGGCTGGCAGAGGAATGGAACAACCTGTGCCAAACATCAGAAACCCCAGGAGGTTCTCAGGCAAGGAAATAAATTGCAGCTTTCACCTCACCATGACGTGGTCTGAGAATGAGAATTGGGAGCTTAGAGAGGTAAATAGAATCGCAGAGAATGGTTTGGGTTGGGAGGGACCTTAAAAATCATCTTCTGAATGATCTAAAGATCAAGGACACCTTCCACCAGACCAGGTTGACCCATCCAGCCTGGGCTGGGGCACTCCAGGGATGGTTTGACCACATAAGAAAAAGGTTTGATCACACAAATTTCAGGAGCAGCCGAATATTCAGGTAACAACAATAATTTGCTGTCCAAAGCCCCATTTCCATTAAAGAGGTTGCCTTGAGCCAAACCCAAACCAGATGTCCCCAGGCTGGGCTGCAGCCAGGAGCTCTCATGGATTTTTGTGCATTTTCTTTCTGCCTCACCTGGTCACCTTCCCCACCCACCACCATCAGCTCAGCCCAGAGAGAGCAGCCAGACACAAGAACTGCACAAACAACCCAGAAAACTCCTGAACAAATCCCTCTTTATCAGGGAATTATTGTTCCAGCATAAAGCTAAAGGCTGCTGGCTCCCTGAAATTCCTGCAGGTTGTATTTTAGATCTTCCAGGAAGTTATCTAAAGGGACAGAGCCACACAAAGGTAGAATATCTCTGAAAATAGCCTTTTAATACCTGTGAGAATAGAGGAAGCTGGGGAGGGAGGGCAGCAGTTGAAGGAAACATTTGAGTACAAGCCCCAGCAGCTTTCTGTCACCGAGACCCAGCTCCTGCCTGTTGCTGATGCTTTATCAGGCTTTGAATCTAAAGGGGTTTTTTCATGTGGTCCATAATAAGTAGAGGATGAAAGAGCCTACATGAAGCTTGTGGTGTAATTGAGCAAAAGGTCATTCATTGCCTGAAAGCCACGGCAAACTTGTGTCACCTGCTTTGGTCTCAGCTGAGATCGTTGTCCTAAACTAAAGCTGTGCCTTGTACCTTGAGAGAAGGCTTGAAACAGCACAAAGCTAAATCATAAGCAATGGAGCATTAACACAGAGAGAAAATGCTGAATGGTTTTTAGCTGGGGGAAGTTTTGTGCTGCCCTTTCGACCTTCCCTTGTCTCATCTCACACCTCCCGTTCCGGACTGCGGGCTGCTCTTAGCTGGTGACTCTGCACAGTTCAGCCCAGTTACGGCTTTTCTCCAGCAACAGTAAATCAGAACAATCCCTCTGCCTTCAGTACAACCCTCTCACCTGCAGAAACAAAGCAAGGTCACTGCTCCTGCTGCAAAGCTTTTGGGAGGCTCAACCTCCTCACCTCTGGCCGGACTCTACTCGTCCTCCTGCCAGTTCCTGCTGACCTTTTGCTGCTCCCGTGGTTTCTGCAGTGAGTGACTGCAGTCCAGCACAGCCCAGCTCACTCCTCTGACTCATCTCCCAGCCTGCTGCTCCATCTCCAGCTATGGGATATCACCACCAGCTCTGTGGCTGGATGCACTTCCCAAGACAGGCTGCCCAAAGCAAGGAAAAGTGTTTACACTCCTTGATTACTGCCAGGTATGCTGAAAACTCAGAAAGCAAAGCGTAGCTGGGCAGTTGTAATTAAGTGTGTCATATAATTAAAGCCAGTGATTATAACCTGCCTTGGGGTTGCAGTGTGCAGTATTGGCTGGGCTGGCACCAAGGGAAATAGCCTTTGGTGGGATTTATGCACCTGGTTCCCACTGGAATCATTAAAACCCTAAAAGCCTGAGAGCTGAACGACCCCTCCCCCAACTGATAAAATAATTATATAACTATAAAGTATTTCTTTTGGTTTGAAGTCATCATGAGCTAATACAGGCACTAATTTTTTTTTCCTACATCTCCAAGGTAACTTAATTGGCATCATGTTTCATACTGAGCAAAACCAGCCAAACCTCCCGAGAACAGGGGCCCCAATTAACAGATTCCCAGCCTTTCACATCCTTGATTGCTGAAAAGAAAAAGGACAACATGGGGGACGTGTAATTCATGTGAGGATCACAGAGAACGTGACAGAGTCCGTAGATAAAACACAGTAGAAAACGTATATTGCAGTAATTAGAAAAGCCATTGTTATGAGACACTGTCTAAAGGAAAGATTTCGACTTTTGGTGCCATTAAACTCACGTGTACAAGCTGTGACCATAAACTGCATCATGTCAGATCTACCCCAGTGCTGGAGAGTTACAAGCCTGGCAAGTTCTGCCATTGTTGCTAACAGCAAAAACTGCATTAATCCCTGTGGAAATGGCTGGCTCTTGGACCCTGCATGGAGAAGTCAAACCAGAAATGGCTCTGGAGAGGAATCCTTCAGGCTGAGCAAGCTCTCTGTACCCTCAGCCCTGCTCAAACCACCCTGGCAGAGGAGCCAGGTGGAGATTCACCCTCTGCCAGGGCAGCCACAGGGGTGTGACAGCCAAGGAGCCACAGACACCTCACCCCAGAACCTCTGCCAGGCACTGGAGCCTTCCCAGAGCCCCACATTGTGCTGTCAGCACTGGTGCAGGGTGATCAGACACCCAGGAAATGAAACAGCAGTTGTGTGTGGAAGGATTTTTCCCTTTGGCTGGACTTTGCCCCATTTCTCACCCCTGGTTTCTGTGCATTGATGTTCTGCCATCACTCCTGCCTGCTGCTCTGGCTTGGCACCTTGTGGAAGACCTAGCAGGGCTCTCTTTTTCATCAGTTCCATAATAAATCCACTTTTAATTGCAGTTGTCTGTCTTCACTCACACCTGGGGAGCTCAGCCCTTCCTCACATTCCTAATTCCCTATTTCTGGCACTGGGTTCTTTGTTCTTCAGCAAATGAGCTCCCAGCACCTGGAGCAAAAGTAAATGAGTGCTGCACTCACATCTCTTCTGGCCTTGAGTAGATGCAATCCAAGGCTTGTTTTCTTCAGCTCTTTCTTCAATTTTAGGCAAAGTCCTTTTGCCACTGCAGCTCTTCTTCCTGCTTAAGCTAAATAAGTGAGGGAGGCATTATGAGCAGTAAAGCACCAGCATTTAGTGAAGGTATAGCTCATTTAAAACTGAGCTGAATAATTAGGTGTGCTAGATTTATTGTTCAAATCAAAGTAATAAAATATGTATACATATAAATATAAGCTGTTAAGGTGATGAGCTTCATTATTACACACACACACAGAATAATAGGCTATTTTTAATTGCTTATTAAACAGTCAATGCTCATTAAAACCTCGGTTCATCGGGAAAAAAAAATAACATGCAATTAAACTATAGTACGGACTAATTAATATGGGAATTGGGGCAATTCTAATACCTTTAAAGAGGTGGAAGTGGGGACAGTTGGCAGCATGGATTTGTCCCAGTCATCTTGACTGGCCTGGCAGGTGGATTTCCTTCTACTTGAGGGTTTTGAGAAGGTTTTATTTTTTGATTTCAGTTTCAAAGGGAATAGAGGGAGTTGAAATGGGAATTTTTTTTCTGTAGGTTTTCACATAGTCTGTATAAAAAAGGCAAAAGATAATAGATTAATCTGCTTACCCCACAGAACAGCCTTTGTTTCTGCACCCCCTTGGCACTCTGCATCTTTCCTTTAAACAAATAAATTTGAAATGACCTCGGATTTGACTGCAGAATTCTCAGCCTGCTCAGTTCCTCAGCCATGGAGCATTTTTCCCTTTAGGAGACCCCTGTAAGTTTGTTCTTCCCAAAGGCTGCTGTGCCAGGAACCATTGTTAAAAGCTGCCCAGTTTCCTGTGAGTCAGAAGACATTCACCAGGTATAAACCAGGCTTTCAGGGGAAGGATTTTGCTGCCTTTCTCATAACTACAATGAAAGAAGAACGATATATTTCTAAGGAAATACCACTGAAGGAGCCCGATAGCTTTTTCTTTTTTTCTTATTTTTCTTTCTTTTTTGTTTTTTTTTTTTTTT
>QVAJ01000016.1:7428124-7450324 GCA_003546035.1 Mixornis gularis
AAAAAAAAAAAAAAAAAAAAAAAAAAAAAAAAAAGGCTGGAACTGCATTAACTAAAATTTTTTAGCAGGGAGCTGTTCTGGCTACCAAGCATAAGGATAATCTGCAAGTGTTCTCTGCTGCTGTGGCCTTGGCTGTGGCAGTTGTGTGTCCAGAGCTCCAGGAATGGTTTGAGGACACAAATTTTACCTTGGAAGATCTGTAAGGGGCTGCAATTTGCTTTGGAGTGCAATTAGTCTGACAACAATGTGTCACTTGGAACCTACAGGTTAAACATATACGTAGTTGTATCCATAAAGGAGTTTTATTCTGATAGGCAGAGGAAAGATCTAGAAACATGAACCAGGAGACTGAACATTTTTCCTGATATATCCTTCTTTCTAATTTTTATTCCTCTTCTTGGACTTCCCCTCTCCCCCTAAAAGCGATGCTCTGACAATCCTTTCCTGCTTTCTTGTTAGCACTTCAGATCCATGTTCCCCCTCGACATCTGCAGTCAGGCAAGCCCCACTGACACCGCCACCAGATTTTTAAGGGGAAAAATGTGTTCACTTAACTGTTAATTACCATTAGCTGCCATTGTTTGCCATGTTAAATAACTTGCATTATCTCGCCTGCCTTGCTGCACGCTTGTTCTCTTACCTCCATTACTCATCCTCTGTTAACTTCTCTCTCCACCTCATTTCTGGGTTATGTCTTTGATGGACCAAGTGATTATTTTTCAGCCAACGATCCAATTTACGCGTAAAAATAAAGCGTCCCCAAAATGACTCACGTTTCCCTTCATTTCAAACAGCTTAATCTGTCACTTCCAAATGGGGCTTTCTAATGGAGCATCTCATTTTCTCCCTTTTCTCTGCCTTTCTCCGCAGCCACACCAGTTGCAGCCTAACAATGAACGAGATGGATTGATTAAATGGATGAGTTCCGCATGAAACTGTTCCAACTGGAAAAACATTTAATGGTGGTTAAATATTATACACTTGTACACACTGCCTGAAAAATGAGCATGACTAACGCAGCAGTCAGAGCCCTTTGAAAATGCCTTTCTGGGCAGAATTGGGCACGTTTACCGACATAAATTTTGTCATGCCAGCTCTAATTAAGCCTGTCTAATTACTTCTCTTACAAGGGTTTCAGGTTGAGCATATAAATTCCTGAGGCCATTATCTGCTGTAGGTGTATGAATGTCCTGCAGAATAGCAGGGAGGAGAGGTCTGCAGGGAAAGTTAACATTTTTCATTAGACAGTGTGACATAACTGGGGGAGCAGACAAGGTTTTGGACACAGGGGATCTCTGTTAGATATCAGTGAGGAATCATTTCACCACGTGCCCAAAATAATGTCCTTTTTTGGGTTTTTGTTTCTTTTTTTTTTGTTTTTTTTTCTTAACTCTCTCAGCTGGTCAGATAAAATTAATGGAAAACTTTTCTGCCTCATACTTTTCTAAGTTTAAAACCATGGCTACACATAAAACATATCCAGCGAGGAAAAGCAGCTTTTAGATGAACGGGCTTCTCTTTGGTTGGGTCTGTTTGCAGCAAACGAGAAAGGAGCTGAAGGAGATTAAATGGCTCCTACTCACACATCATCTTGCCCTGGGAAATCTGTAATTCTTGTCTGCAGAATGGAACAGCTCCAGGAAGAAATGTCACCCCCAAAATTGCCCTGAATTGATGAGGACACACTTGGATGGCAGGGAGGGAGAGGGGGGGAGGAAGGGAGGTGTTGGAATTCTGGAAACTTAGATTTTGAGATTTTAGTATATAGTAATGTGTGTGGAGCAATATGGAGGATTTAAGGTGTTCTTCTATGTCCTTCTTCTTCACCTTCTTCTTCCTTTTTCGTGGGTTTGGGTGGTTTTCTAAAATTGGGTGAAAAAGGTTCACATTGCGGGCCTTGGGTGATCATTATTGGGTCAGAAATATAAATTATATAGGTGTCACCTTGGTATTGGGTAATTAGTGTTTAAATAACCTTGGAAAGGGTCAGAGGTTCTCCATTTTACCTCATTTCTCTAATTTCCATGGAAGGAAGGAAGGAAGGAAGGAAGGAAGGAAGGAAGGAAGGAAGGAAGGAAGGAAGGAAGGAAGGAAGGAAGGAAGGAAGGAAGGAAGGAAGGAAGGAAGGAAGGAAGGAAGGAAGGAAGGAAGGAAGGAAGGAAGGAAGGAAGGAAGGAAGGAAGGAAGGAAGGAAGGAAGGAAGGAACCCTTCCTAGGCTATGAGGTCACCTGAAATTCAGCTCTTGATCAGCCTTGCCAAAAATGAGGTCTTAAAACAAAAGAACGAAACAAAACCCAAACTGAACAAACAGAAAAACACGCCCCAAACCAAGAACTGCCAGTGCTGAGGTGACAGAGGTGGCAGCAGCAGGGAAGAATCTGCCTTGACTGCAGGTACATAATAGCCATGAGAACACGGCATCGATTTCCATGAATCTACACAGGATTACACAGAATTATTCTCCATGAAATCCACTCTTAAGTGCGAGTGGTGTTCAGTTTGAGGCAGGAATTACAAGAAGCAGTTTTATCTCTTCCCCGCTGTTGCTCACAGAAATGCTGCCACCACAACTCCCTGCACACCTCACCAATCCCCAGAATTTTGATTTTCATGTTTTTGACCAGTTGAAGAGGCCAATCAGGGCTGAAAGCACAGTACTTAAAGTAACAAATACAGAGAGGAGGAAGCAGGGCCCCAAATTAATTCCGCTTCGCAAATTCATGTGCTAATTTAAATTGGAGTAAAAAAAAAAAAAGCCATAAACTTATTCTCCTGAGTTCCATTGGGAACAAGGTTGGGCTGCAGGTAAAACTTAATTACCACATGGCTTTAAACAGCTATTGCTTGAAAGGCTGGTGCCAGAATCACAGTTAGTTCCTATTTTATAATACAAAAAAAAGGAAAAAACACCATCAGCTCCCCCCAAAAAAACCCCAATAGCTCAACCCCCCACGCAAAGGACTAATTAATGTCTGTAAAGTGCATGCATTTAATAGCAAAAGGCTTTTATTGTACACATTTACTATAATTTACTCTGTGTCATTGCTTGAATGTTGCCATTGTCGCTGTTTTACTGTGGCCTTGGCTTTTCTAATTTAAATACCTTTGTTGGAATTTAATTCGCTGGGGAAAAGCAGAATATTTGCAACATACACGGTGCTCTGATCAAACCGATAGAGAAGCCAAAGCTTTCCAAGTTCCAATCACATCCAGCATTTTTGTGGTTTTGTTTTAAGTGTAGAAACATAATGAAATAATTCCATACCATAAAGCTTGATGAAAGTGGCAATTAAAAAGGAATTGATCTGCTACATCCTGCTCTCCACATTACCACGCTCTGTAAAATGTAAATCACCATCTCCAGCACTAAAGCTTTCCTTGCCCGTCCTGATTAGGCAAATATTGAAAACAATAATCATTTTTCACTAAGGCGAGCCTTTAATACGGAGCGGGAAGGGAACACTCTGGAAATTCCATTTTCCACAGCAGACTGGCTCCCACATTAGTGGCTATCAGCACATTCCGTGTCACTCCATCACACTGTCTTTCACTCAAACCCTACATTTGTTGGAGCAGATGGAAAGTTAGTTTAAATTAATTGAAAGCATGCTGTGCACAGCTTGTGGCACCAAGAACACACAAAGAAGAAAGGAAGATGCATCAATTTCCTTCCTAAGATACCTATAACTGTGAGGAGAGATCTCGTAAGAAATCTCCAAGATATTATGCTGCCTTTTATTTTTTTCCATTTTTTTTTTCCCCTCTAAGCAAACTATACTGCTTTGATTTTTAAAAGGAGGAGGATGCAGCAAAATTGCCCATGTGAAAAATAAATCTTCCTGGGGCGATTCACAATACAGTGACACAGAGAAACCTGGTACTGGTTGGGTTGCCTACAGTTCTTGGAAACACTGACAAGTCTCAAGGTTAATTACATCTTCATCTATTTTTGTTAGTGCTGCCTTTGGGTCCTCAGCTCTTCCACTGAAACTGAAACTGAGATGGCCAAATTCCTCTGTGATCAGCTCGTGGACATTCCTCAGCACCCTCACAGCTCCAAAACCACCACAGAATCAATAATTTCATTTTTACAGCTCTCTGACCCAGCAATGACAAAAAGGTTTATCAGTTTATTAATTCAGTCCCTTTTCTTTTAACAAAACATTCCAAGTGTTTGTTTCATAGCAGTATGAAGTGAGAGTGAGAGGGAAATGCTCCCGAGGTGGGTGGCATCTGCTTGGTTTCTGTGCTCTGCTCTGCTCAAAACCTGCATCGGAGGAGGCAGGAAAAAAGGTTTGGATTTACATCCCTCTGGCCCAGACTGAGGTGAGACCCTCTGGTCCGAGCAGGAGCTGTTGTTACATCTTGTAAAACAACTGCAAGTGCAGAAATCAATAAGGAGAAGCAGGCTCTGGGGTACCAGGTGGGGAAAAAACAAGGATTGTGCAACACAAGCCTCGAGGATTTGGGAGGGGGCAGATGCAGGTGAGCTCTACAGGTGATGGAAAGAAAAACAGCCCTGTTTTCCAGCAGGAGTGGAAATTGGAACTTGCTGCAAACAAGGGATGCACTTGTTAGCCTTAACACATAATCACAGAATGATGATATGTAGGTGCTTTTATTGAAGAGCTCTGGGAATCGGGATACAGGGTACAACCCCAAATCTGATTCTGACATGGATTCCAGATGGACATGTTTTTATACCCTTTCATGATAAAACTACATATTAATTATTAAACCCATATTGTTCTATTGTATGAATTCTTGTAGTTTTCATCAGGCCCCCCAAACATCGTTTCTCATGATTCTTGTTACGAATAAACAATAATCATATTCAATTACCAAACAATCATTACATTTAACAATCATATCATTTATCATATGATGATTCTGTAGGTGCAGTTTCACATGATCTGGTAAAGACAAAGCCCAACCTTTGTTTCTCGGGCCTAGGTAGTTTTGGTTCCCTTTCCGAGGCCTATCCAGGCCCAACCTTTCTCTCCACCTCCCCTGAATCTATTGCATACAATCCCCATGATTTTTAGAAACATTTTAACCCTGTGCTCTCACACTGACATTTGTTGGGCTGAGAAAGGCCCAAGGATCCTGCATGAAAATGGTGAGAGAGCTGTCATTGCAATCCATCTTGCTGAGTTTTCTCTGTCTCAAACGTGGCTCTGCTCAGATAAAAACTGACTTTTGAGGTTTAGCTCCTTTAGCAGGGCTCCTTTAGCCCTGCACAGCTCCTCTCTCTGGTGTCTCCACACGAGACTTTGCTTTTCTTCTCTGGAAAGGTCAAAAGGCAAAGAGGAGGTGGGAAAATATTTTTTTTTTACGTTTGCTCTTTCAGTCTTTCAGTCTTGACCTCCTCCGAGGCTGATGGGGAACAAAACTAAAACAATACCTCCTGGGTTTAGAACAGTAACAATTCCTCTGTAAAAACTCAAAGGGAAAAAAAGCATCCTACATGTTTTCCTCAAATTAGTAAGGTTATTTGGTACTGAGGCATTTACTCCCTCCCCACTCTGAGTGTAAGTTTTGAGCCTGTGCTGTTCGGGCCTCATTTCTCCTGATCACTGACGTGTTTTATCACCTCTGCTCCTGGAAAATCACACACAGCTTCAGCAATTGCACAGGAAGAAGATAAAATAATGCAAACCTTTCCTGTCTGACCTCATCTTGCGTCTTTCCAGAGAGACTTCAGACCCTGCAGCTGAGCCTATCTTCCTTTTTTCAAGATCTGATGGCATCACTTGTGTTTACTTGTTTTAAATATCCCCAAAATTCAATTATACTCTCATAAGATTTTACAAAATTCTTGCAGCCTGTATTTCTTTTTCCACAGCTATCTTGAGATCTCCTTGCTTTCCCCAAGTCTTTTGTTTATATTCTTTCCTTACTATTTTTATGCACTTTCAGCTTTGTCCTCTACACCCTGGTGCCTGCAGAATTTTCACTTTATTTTTTACATTGTACAGATCTTTCATGGCACCCCAGCCAGCATTTTCTTCTGTCCTTCAACCTGTACCACAAGTCTTTCCTTTTCCTATTTAATTCGCAGCAAAATCCTGCTCCTTCCTGTGTGCCAAACTCCTTGACTCATAAACAAGGTGCAGCAGCAGAATAAAAGGGGAAATTTGGCTCAGAGTTCACAACTTCTCTGGAGCACACGGCAGGTGTGTTAGCTCACATTAAGGAAGATCTCTGGAAATTTAGAGGGTTGTACAGGTAATCACTGTTTGATTAATAATTTACAACACCAACAGGACTGGAATGAAAACTGGGAGATGACAACCTCCAAGCAGCTGTGGGCTTGTCAAAAATGGTAATTTTTTACCCTTTCTCCTGTGCTCGGGCACTGCTTAACCCCATGCTGAGCTGTCTTTCTAGAACACAGCCCCTACAACTCTGAGGAATAATTAGATAATCAGAAAGGAGCCAGGAATGCGTGAGAATTTACTCCCCACCTCCTAGTGTCATTTGAAGATTAATTTACTTAAAAACTAATTACCTGGCATACCACATGCACAGAACCCCCAATGAAATGGAGAAAAAAAAAATAAAACAAAGGGAAAGAAACCTCAGAGCTTAACCAGAACTTTCCATGTCTGAAATGGAAATCTCAGAAACACACAAGAAATCTCAGTTCTTCTGGGAAAAGCCACCAGAAGAAATCCCAAACCCCTGTTGTTTTTATTGAGGCACAAATGGAACCATGAGGCAGCAGGAATGAAATCCCTCAGCCCTTTCCCTGACACCTGCCAGGAAAGGAAATGTCACTACAAGGAATTTCTTTCTGAAGATAAAAGTATCACCTGCTCTCAAGGTTACAGGGTTTGGCACATGGAGTCCTTTCATTGAGTTGGCCACATAATGCCAGACTTGGACTTCCCAGAACGGGGCTCTGGAGTGAGCAAAAGCTCCTCAGGTACCTCCCAAAGGTGATGCCTTAAGTTTGAGCTTTGATGTATTTCAGGTTCTGTGCTGCCCAGGGGTGCAGCTCTGAGCTCACAGTCAGTGTCACTCAGCTCTGCACACAGCAGGGACACAAAACAAATCCTTTTCCTGCTGCACACCAAGGACAACTTTCAGGCCCAAAAGCACAAACAAGGGTGGGCTGGAGGGAGGAACAAGAGGGATAGGACCTCACAACCTGAAGCTGGAATTGGACAATTAAACCCCAATATGCAAATGGACCAAAACTTACAAAAGTATGAGACCTTGTGACCCACTGTCCATTTTGTGACTATTTTGGGTCCACTTTGGGTGCAGCCCTGGCCAGACTCTTGTCCTGCCCAAGGTGTATCCTAAAGGCCTTTCAATAAATATCTGCTTTATTCTCCAGCTCTGTCAAGTCTCTGTTCCAGCTCAGCCTTCCCAAGGCATCAAAGGGTTTCCTCATTCCTCTGCCAGGCTGGTCCCAAAGTTCATCCCAGCTCCCTGACTAACCCCATGGGACACTGCACTGACAAGCCACACTGATGGCTCACACAAGGGAAATTCTACCCCACTCCACCCACGTTTCTTTTGATGACATCTCTGCACAGTTCTGATGGGAAAACATCCTCTTTCTGCTGTTAAGCATTTATGGATGTTTATAAACGTATGTTTTTCAAAGGTAACAACTTTAGTCTGTGTTTACTTCCTAGTAAACTCCAAGACAACATTCTCTGTTCCTTCTCTCAGCCTTTGAAAATGGAGATGCCCAGCAAAAAAATCCCCACCTGCTTCCAAGCCTTGGTTTGTGTCTCAGCAGCTGTGTCCCCATTTCCTCAGAACTTGCCACTGCTTTGTTCTTGGAGACCTGGGAACTGATACCTTAATTTTATCCATCTCCACACATGAGGCAGCCACTGCTTTTGCTCCTGTCCATGCAATATGATGTAGCTGTTAATTACATTTTAAACCCCAGCCATGTTTCTTTGAATCCTCCTGCAGAAGCAGTGTTTTCTGCATCTTAATTCCAGTTGCTTTATGGGATAGTTGTTATGCATGACTGATTAATGGGCCCCAAGCTACACTCAACCTGCTACCCACAGTAAATTGTTCTTTCTGTTGCTGCTGTCATTTCCCTTAAAAATATCAAGCTGTTTTATAATTAAAGAGTCCCTTGCAGGTCTTGCTTCAATAAACAATCATTCCTTCCGCCGTGTGAAGTTCTCGTGCTAACAAACAATTAAGCAGCACGTATTATTTCTCTTGTCTCGAGGATCAACCTTTTATGGAGGACCCAGTGAGGCAAAAACACGAGATGTGATGCCAGCTCCACGCTCAAAAACCAAATTCCAGCACGTGCAGGACTAGATCTGCTCTTAATCTGCACGTGGTGTGGGTTATAGAAGATTAATTGCTCACAGGAGTGTTTAGAAGCTTTCATATGTCACCCAGAAGATGGCTGAAGAGTTACTTATCTCCAGCAGCTTTATCCTTAATTACCTTGCTGGCTGATAATTCCAAATTTGGGATTCAACGCACAGTGAAAATCTCCTGTATTAATTAGAGATTGGAACTTTGTTATACAATGTGTTTTCTATGATAAACGGCTTTTCCTTGAGCACTGGATATTTTGTGGGAAAGGCAACAACTTTAAAAGTTTTGCAATGTTATTAGAAAGTTTTTTTCCCAGAATTTTAACTTTGCAGAACACAGTATGGGGATGCTGGGGTTTATGCATGAGTGTACATATATTTTTTCAGTCATAATATTGACTATAATTTCATTCTTCTGGGCAAAAAAAAAAAAGGTTAATTAATGTGGGCTTTTTAATTTTTAATGCAATTTAATAAAAGTGTTCCTTTAAAGTGATAAAAGAAAACAAAAATTTGCACAAAATTCAGAAATCAGATCAATTTGTGGTCCTACAACATCAACTATGAAACAGGTTTTTAATCACTGTTTTAATGAGTTACACTTTGGCAGCAAGTTTAAATTTCTAAATATTTGATCACAACAGCTCTTTGCTTTGGGTGCATTTGTGCACCAGGATATCTTATTTTTCTTTTCAGGTGCTGCTTCCAGGCCAATTTTAGATAGATTCCTCAGCCGATAGAGGATGTCATCATTTTTCTGAAACACTGGAGGTACAGCAATCTGTGTTAGATATGAATTTGCTCCAAAGACATCCGTTTTTCACATTTAAGAGCTTTCTCTAAGACAAGATAGATCAGACACTGCAATCCCCACATCAGTATTTTTTCAGATTACTCTGGATGCTCACCTGCCTTCACCTCTAAATGCCACACAACCCTTATTTCCCACGGGTAAGCTCACTCTGCTGATGGAAGTCCTCGTTAAAAAATTCTGCTCTTGCTCCATTTTCACTCTCTTGCACATTAAGTAATTTACAAATCTGTGGCCTGCACCACTATAAACACACACGTGACGAATTGCTGAGTTCCAGGGACCTTTGCTGTCCAGAAGCAGCAAGGAAATAAAGAAACAGAACTGTGCTTAAAATACCCAGCATTAAAAAATATCCTTCAAGGACCACGTGAATTCTTCATCACCTGAAAATTTATTTTTCTTGTTGCCTTCCCCTCTACTTTTTCCAGTGACTGTGGGCTTTCCATCCTTCAGTTTGGTGTGGTTGGACAGGGCTGTGCCGGTTTTGTTAGTGCTGGAACACATAATCACAGACTAATTATATACAGGTGCTTTTATTGAGGAACTCTGGCAATCAGGGGTACAGGGTACAACCCCAAATCTGACTCCAAAATGGATTCAAAATGGACGTGTTTTTATACCCTTTCCTTTTATAACTATATATAGTATACAATATATATAAATATATATATATTATATAATATATAATATATAATATAATATATATTATATTAATATATATTATAATATATAATATATTATAATATAAAATATATATTGTATACATTGATCTTATCCAAGCATGAATTCTTGTAGTTTTCATCAGCCCCCCCAAATATCATTTCTCATAATTCTTATTAAGATTAGACAATAATCATATTCAACTACCAAACAATTATTACAATTAACAATCATGTAATTTATCATATGATGATTATGCAGGTGCAGTTTCACATGATCTAGTAAAGATAAAGCCTAACCTTTATTCCCAAGGCCTACCCAGCCCTGGTTCCCTTTCCGAGGCCTATCCAGGCCCAACCTTTCTTTCCACCTCCCCCGAATCTATTGTATACAATCCCCGTGATTTTAGAAACATTTTAACCCTGTGCTATCAGTTTTAAACTGCCCATTCCACTTCAGGGTTGCCTTGTAGCAATTCCTGTGGAGAATCCTGGTTCCTCCTGTCGGGATTCACAACCTCAGAGAGTCCTGCCACCCCTGGCTCAAGCCCCAACCAGCAAAAAGTGTTCTCACAAACAGCCTGAGGGCTTTTTACAACGTCTTTGAGATAAGAATTCAGCTAGTGATGGGAATTCCCTTGCCCAAAATCCAGGATAAAATTGCTGACTGACACCAATGCTGCCCTGGAACAGGACACCCCATCTCTTGTTATCCTCCCCCTGCTCCAAGTTTTGGTTGCTTTATTCTCCCCTCATTTCAACCTCTCTGCACAGACATGGCAATAAATTTGCACCTTGTTTCCTCAAAAGCTTGCCCACTCACTTTTCTGGCATTTTATGTTATAGATTCCTTTCTGTTGATAGTAGAGCGGTTTTTTCATAAACTCACTGAAGTATTTCAGCACCTGAAAGCACAGGCAGTACTTTGATAAACCCAGTAGGAGTCCACAGATGAGGGAATGAGTTGATGATTTTTTAACATTACTCTCCTCTTTCAAAATTCATATGAAAATGTTTTTTTTTATTTTAATGGGGATTTTTGGAGGTGTACAACATATTCCCTGTAAACTATCCTGAAAAAGTGCCCTTCAACTGCTAAATGCAGTGTACTGTAAGTGAAAAAAAGGAGTGAGGAAAGGGGTTTAGAATTCTTAACTAATATTGAAGAACAAAATAAAATCTGCTATATTTCAGAAGAATGAGTCCATCTACTGCACATCCATGAAACATCAACTATTTATTTCGCCCTGTCTAGAAAATGAGTCACCAAACTGAAAGATAAAAACCAAACCAAAATCCCTCCAAATGAGCAGTTTGGTGTTCTTAGTGTAAGAACAGAGCAGAATTTCACTGGTGAGTTCACTAGAACTGTTGGGGTTACAAATACAACAGGTACAGAACAATTTTCCTTCAGAGCACTGAGAGCCAAATGAGTTATCACAGACAGAAATATCAGAGATGAGGACTTCAACCCCTAGTTTTGGTCTCTGGGCTGATGCTGAGCATGTTGGCAGAAATCTTCCAACCAGAATATTAGAGGATATTTGTAATAACATCCTGCCAGGGAAGGGTTGGACCAGCTGCCCAGTGTTGATGCCTCATGAATTTTTCTTTCAGGGCCCAAATGACAGTTCAGGACCTCTGGGATCTCAAGTGCCATGAGATATGGCCAGGATTTCAAGTCAAAGCTATTTCTACCTAGATTAGAACTATCACCGGCAGCCATCAATTCTGCTGAGAATGTATATCTACATATTTATTTGTTCATAAAATACACGTATTTGCTGGCATATGCACGGTGCTTTGATGGTCTGGCAGAGGAAAATCCCAATGGCAGTATTTCTTAGCAACCTAATGCTGTAAAACTTCCTTTTTCTGTTCCAGACAAAAAAGGAAAAAAGGGGAGAAACAGCAAGACCTCAAGCTAAAAATTACCTAAAAGCATATCAGTGATTTAAATCAAGAGATCCACTTCTTGCCACTCTGTGACACTTTAGGTCTTTTATTTTTCTTTCCTTTCTCACCCCTCCCTTTTATTTTTCACATTTGTTCTCAATTTCTTTGTTCTCTCTAATTATAACCCTGCTAAGCCCAGACATCTCTCTCTCTTCTGCTCCAGTCATTCCTTGCATACCGACTACGAAAAGAGAGCCAGGAGTTTCTCCTGCCTGCTCTCAAATGCTGATATCAGAGAAGTGCTGAATCAAACAGCTGAGCTGTGAGCCAGGAGGGGATGATCAGCTCAGCTCTCACAAGCAGCCTGCCTCTCAAAGCAGAGGGGAGGCCCCAGAAGAATGAGAAGGGCAAATATCACACCCAGCTCCACAAAGAGGTGAAAAGGAAGACACAGACAGCTGGAGAGGAGCTAATTTAACTTCAGTGCCCAGAAAAAAAATCTGGAATAAAATATTAGAGCATTAATGCGTCAGCGCCAGGGGAATAAATAACTGACAAGAAATGGGGATATTTTTCAGGAATCCATCATGTCAAAATTGGTTTCCATCTCTGGCAAAGTACCTTGAGCAGGAGATGCCATCCGTTTTAAATTCAGTAGGACTAAGTGAGATTAATAATTTCTGTTGAGCAGCAAATTCCTGAAGGATTTATGCTGCAGAGGCTGCTTGAAATGCAGCAGGACACAGCACAGTGTGACAGCCAGGTGCCCACAAGCAGAGCTCCTCAAGGAATCATAGACTGGTTTGGGTTGAAGGGACCTTAAAGCCCATCCAGTGCCACCCTTGTCATGGGCAGGGACACCTTCCACTGTCCCAGGGTGCTCCAAGCCCTGTCCAACCTGGCTTTGCACACTGCCAGGGTTCATCTGGGCAATAAACTGTAAAAATAATGCAAAATCAATAACTGCTTCTGGGGGAAAAAATGGCTGTCCATTGGACTAATAAAATTAGATAAATACTCCGAAGTTTATCAAATTTTTTAAAAAGACAAACATTGGTAGCTACATTTTGGAAGGAGAATTCAAACAGGCAAATACAGCAGGAGTAGAAGTTTAGTAGGAGAGGAGAAATTCTGGAAAGGAAAACAGAGGGGGCCACAACAAACGAATCCATATTGTGGTGTAATTTACAGTCCTCAGGTCAAAGCACTGACAGGATCACAACTTCTAATTATGGATCATTTACTGATGAAAAAGTAATGAGTAGCTCCCAGTGTACAATCAAAGATGAACAGCAATTTTGAGGATCTGGAGTTTTGGACTTTCTTTTCTGCAGGAGCAACACTGGGAATTTGCCACCTTATACTTCAATTGCTCCTATTTAATGAAACATTCTCCTGTAATCCCAGGAAAAAGGGTTTTCCCTTTTGCAATAATTGAAAAGTCTGTGAGAGAGGCTTTGGGGAAATTGATTCAAAATTAACAAATAGATTAATGGGTTTGCTTAGTTAGGTGTACCACATTGAATATTATGCCATAATATCATTTCAGTACTCTATCAAAAGGTTTCTAGAGTTCTTTTATTAGATTATAAATCACTTGAGGCAGGACCCAGCTCACGATCCTTTGTCACTCTGTCAATCTCTGTCCACTGGCACACTGAGCTGCTATTCCAATGCAAATAATAATTTGTCTACCAAAAAACCTCTCAGCCATTAAAGAGAAGAGCTGATCCAACAGAACCCTGATGGAACCCAACGAGGCATTTTTGTGATCACCTTGCTTCCATAACTCTTCCAGATTAACCTCAGTACTGCCGTGTTTAATTCCCAGCACTGAGGGAGAAACTAAACCCCAAAATTTTGCTGCCACTGTGTCTTAGATTGCAATGCAAGTATGTACTCTATTATCATATGTTAAAACCAGGTGGGGCAGCATTTTTTATCCTTTCCAGGACCCATCCTCCCTGCAGGGGATATCTGCTGTTAATGGGCCATCGAGGCTCACTGCATGGCTGATACAATTACATCATCCCATTGGGAGATGCTCCACCCAGGGGGAGGAGCCCAGCATTCCTACCTGGATACAATCTGAGATTCAGAACACCAGCACAGCCTGTTTGCACTGGATCCCCAGAGGAAGATCAGACCATCTCACCACCACTGGACCCTTCTACAGGATCATCTCTGCTCCAACAGAACCACATCTGTCACTCAGGAGGGTTTGACTGGAGTGACACCAACAAACACCCTGACCAATAGCGTGTCAGGTCGTGTTCTGACTCTGGCAGTGTTTTTTTTTGTACTACTGAATTTTTATTTTAATTTTCCTAGTAAAGGACTGTTATTCCTATTCCCATACCTTTGCCTGAGAGACCCTTAATTTCAAAATTATAATAATTCAGTGGGAGGAGGTTTACATTCTCCATTCCAAGGGAGGCTCCTGCCTTCCCTAGCAGGCACCTGTCTTTCAAACCGAGACACATTGTAACAAAACAAATCACTCCATCAATCTCGTTAAAGTTCCTCCAACTGCTCCCAGAGTTAAACTGAGCTCGGCTGTTGTGCTGAGAGAGGGGTTTGACCCAGGGCAGGCTGTGATGCCAGCAGATTTCTGCATTCATTTCCAGGGTGCAGCAGGTTCTGTGGTTTGTAAGCTTTTTATTCCTCATAAAGATGCAACTTGATGTGCCTCTGCCATGCTTCTCACTTAACTTACACTGAGACAGCTCAGGGTGCATCTAAAATGTTACATAATCATCTCTAAGTTCTGATTCTATCCCCCCTTCCCTTCCCCTTGGCATTTAGCAAATGGTGTTTTTGTTCATGTAAGTCACGTTCTTCCCAGCCACGGAGCCTTTTCACAAAAAATCAAATTAATCTTACACAAAAATCAGATTCTTAGTGTGAATATGCCCAATTTCATTGAATTTTTTTTATCGCTTTCGGCTCACGGGGCAAGGCAGTGAAATATAACTGAAATGTCAAATGAAATGTACGGCAAAGCGATTAGGAAGAAACTTTTAGCATTTGTTACAGATTAATATGTTAATTACGGCACGTATTGTGGAGAAAGATTAAGTATCACCAAAGCAAATTTAATTTTAACCAACTTTATTCCTCACACTTCATAAATTAACCAGCGGAATGCGTAATGGGGAAGAATTCCAGCACTGAGATTGCTGGAAATTATGCAAAACTCCAAAGCATACAGGGTTGCAATACAGATAATGTCTGTGCTTTAAAATAAGCACTTCATCAAAGAGAATTAAGCCTCCTCCAGCACACCTATTGTCACAGGCTGCCTGCAGGTAGCTCTAACTCTGCCACAATGACAATGCCAAAAACTGATCAATATTTTAAACTCTAGTTTTGGCTTGTACTGTATCAAGACTAAATGTTGGTTCTAAGCCTAACAATGCAAACACGCACCTGATGTTAAAAAATTGCTGAGAGAAGCGGCTGCACTTGTAAAACTAATGAAAAACTACTTGGGATTGCAACCCTGAATCCTTGAACATCACAGGCCAGGAGATGTTGATGGCTGCTGTTCCTGGATTTGTTCTATATGGAAGCTGGACAAATCTTGAAAAGCAGAATCCAAAATAACACCCCTAATGAAGAAGTTTGGGGGTTTTGCCATGGATTTCAGAAGAAGAAGAAGGGGTTTGAGTCATTTTCAGAAAGTTCTATGGATTCAATGACCACTAAGCCAATGCAGGTTTTCCTTTTTGTTTCAGCAGATTTGGAGATTGGCTCATACAGACCCTGGGATGGGACCCAACATCTGATCCTCTCCAAAAGCACAGCTTTTGTGTATATCCTGTAATTTATCTGCTGCATCATCAAATCCCAGCCCTCATGCTCAGGTCCTCCACGGGATAAACCGGTGCAGAAATGGGAAATACAACACTCTGTGATTTATAGAGCAACAAATGCAATTTACAGTAAAACTCACGTTGGGTAGTGTTTGGTTAACTTCTGTTCTGGGCAGCTTTCTGAATATTTTGACACTTTGAGTATGACAAATAATTTCCTGGTGTTAAAAAGTATTATTTTTATAACAAGAAAAAGAAAGTGTTATGCTAAATCGCAGGTCCATCTGTCAAGAGTAATCCCAACAAAATAACAGCAAATTTCAAACTCATTAATCCTGTAGCTGGTAATTACTCCAGTAAAAGATGATGTGCCTATCTTTTTGAGGGTTTAGAAAACTAATTGTAGCTTTTTTTGGAAAGTCCCTCATTAGATTAAATATTAATTTTACTTTATTTTGGGGTCCAGCCTGTAATCTCAATTTACAGGCTGGATGTCTGGAAGCACACCAAGGTGATGAGACCAGGCAGGAACAGCTTGTCTCTGCTATCTGGGGGTTTTCAGTCTTCCCTTCCAACTCATCCACGTGTTTAAGGAGCTTCTCACCAACTCTCCCTTCCGTGGAAAAGCAGGCAAAACTCACAAACAACTTCCATTAAGTTCTTTACACCCTCATAGATTTTTAATTGAGATGCAACTCCCACAACACCTCATTAGTTCGTTGAATGCTGTATTAGTTTAATTTACTGAAGGGTTGGGGTTTTTTTTTTTGCACCTGCCTCATGCATTTACCCCATTAAGCATGTGCAGATTATCAGGTAACTGCTCAATTAAACTAAACGATTGTTCTAATTGAATATTTCATTAGAGTAACAAGGCAAAAAGCTCCTTGGCATGTATTAGCAAACATGGCTTGTGCCTCACTGAAACATGTTTGATATTAAACTCATGATAAACTCAGATTGAACAATCACATGTTTCAGATTAAACTGTGCCGCTTGGACACTTCAGCCTGCACATGTCAGTGGAAAAAACTCCAAGCAACTCCAGTGGCCTTTGGATAAACTTTTAAATTTAAGATCACTTTAAATTGCTTATCTGAGGGAAGCTAATTAAAGACTGGACTCAAATTAATTTCGTATTTTTTGCCTGATTTCCTGTACCCAAACCTCTATAAATGCAACCAAAATTCAGAGTCGAACTCAGCAAAACTCAAGAGTTTTGCTCTGTTCCATTTCTTGGGTTTTTGTTTGAAACTCAGCACCATTTTGTAGAGTTTAATGAAAATTCTGGTTCAGAGCAGGCTCAGGCTGGCTCACACATTACATGCTCCAGCTGGAATATCTCGGAGCATGCTACTCATGGTAACAAGGGATGCTCATTTTCCTGCAGGAAAGTGGGAAAGTTGTAGGTAGCACAATTTAAATTGTGCTGGATATTTGTAATTCTCTGAGGGTTCAGTTCTGTCATCCTCGTTCACTCTGAACAGCGGGTTAATTTGAATTTAGCCAAGTGACTCAATGGGGAAGCATTTGCAAGGGAAATATTGAAATATTATTTTATACATTGTCGCAGCAAGGTCAGGAGGGTTCACCGTACACAGCTCCCAAGCTCAGCACAAACAGCTCCTGGAGAGCTCTTAAAAACACAAAAGCTGAACAAAGAGAGCAGAGGGGTGAGCAGAGACATTGCACAGAACAGAACCTCGCTCTGCTCCTCTCCCATTCCAAAGCAAACTGGCCCACCCCAAACAGAACCCAAAGGGACACCAGGGAAGGTCCTACAGCACCATCAGAGCAATCTGAGAGCTGGGTGAGAGCAGAAGCAGCCAGTGCTGATGGGGAGATGTCTCACTCAGCACAGTGGGTGCTGCCTTTCCACAGACACCAGGAGCAAATCTGCCCTGCTGAGAGTTGTTTCCTCACTCCTGGCTGGGCTGCATGACTGGGCTGTGTTTAATCACCAAGAGCACACCCCAGACCTTGGACCCTCGTTGTCTCTCACTTCAGCTGACACGCTTCAATCAGCTGTCTTGCTGTAAAAGGCTCTGCTTTTACTTTTCTGACACTTTTCCTTGATCCAGCTCAAGAGTGTGGAAGCAGAGAGATGGAATAATGGAAGGGGTTGGGTTGGAAGGGACCTGAAAGCTCATATTTCCAACCCCCTGCCGTGGGCAGAGGCATCTTCCACCAGATCAGGTTGGTCAGAGCCCTGGCTGATACATGGACTAATGAGTCTGCTCTAAAATAAAATTGAAAGAAATATTAAAATAAAAAGAGAAGGAAAAGGAAAAAGAAGAGGAAATAAGGAAAAGAAAGGAGGAAGAAAAAACTTTCTGGTTTGAGAAGGCAAACAAAGAAATTCAGTTTCTCAGATATTTTGCCAAATCTGAAAAGACGTTTTATATATAATGTCTATATTATATATTATACATCAGAGATATATATCTATATATAAATTTATATTTATGTAAATCTTTCCTGTATCCTCATGCCCCAAACCTGCCTGGTTCTCAGGGAGAGCAGAGGGAGAATTCACCAGCCTGCAGCAAGGCCCTGGTTCAGCTGCCACAGCCAGGGGTGCAGAGCTCTCTGTCCCACTGTTTGCTCTCCCTCTGTGCTGCCAGATTTCAGACCCTCTTGATTCAACAGCTTTGCTGGATTGCTGGGAATCGATTACTAGAATTACTGTGGAAATTAAGCACATCAAACCAGAAGTTTGCCAGTGGATTGAAGGAGAACCTGCAATGTTCTGTATTTAATTGAATGGAGGGAGGTCTGCAGAGCCGGGCCCATCTTTCTCTCGGTGAAACAAAACAACTTCCAGATTATTATCAGCCGAAATTGTCTCATTAGAGATAAGGAGGCTATCAGCATGGACAGAATTAGCAGGATTTGTCTCCCCAGCTGATTAAAGACCTTCCCCTGCAGGGACACAGAGGGGTTTTATCTGCCTGTGGGCAGAGCTGGGCACAGCTGATGGAATTGGACACGGCTGCAGGAACAAACCCCACAAACCCTTCTGCACTCAAACACGATCACAACCTGCTCCTGGCTGAGCCCTGTTCTTGTCACAGCCCTGGAGCAGCCCCCGTGCCCCGGGGTCACAAACACACCCAGGGATGTCCCCAAGGCATAGCTGAACCTCTGTGGCTGAATGTATTTGTTTAATCTGCTGCCAAGCCCGAAATTATTGTACAATCATTGCAGGCTCCCTCAGCCCATTGTTATAAATGAAATGACCCACTCTTGGATCAAAAGTCCAATTTTATTAAAAATGGAATTTGAGCACAAATTGAAATGAAACCAATTCAAAAAGAAAACAACAAACGCAAGAAAAACAGTCAATTTTGCAATTGAATGCCGGCAGAGTTTTCAGCCACAGCAAAGCCCGAATCGAGCTGGGAGACAGGCACCAGACTGGCCCGCGCCACGTCCACGGTCACCTGTTCCAATGTGCCGCCCCCAAACCCCAATTTTTATACAGTTTTTCTCCCCTCAGGCCAGACTCCTCCGTGGAGATGGCCCGATCATGATGTTAAAATGTCTTTCCATTCAGTCTCAACTCCTTTCTGGGCTGAATCTGAATGGAGGCCCTGGATTTCATCTGGGTGCTTTTCGGATGCAGAGAGGAGTCCCTTTTCCAGGCGCCATCGGTGAATTTCGAGAGGCCTCAGACATCCAGGTGTAGTTTTCGGTTGTTTCAGGACTCACAATGGTGCTGGCCTGGTCCTTTCACATGCTGATTGGGTTGCTGCCTCTCCCCCTGCAGCTGTTGGCGCAGCTGCTGCTGCGTGCTCTGCAAATTCCTCCCCCCACACTTGTTTTAAACATACAATATTTACATTCATCTCCCACACCCAGGTTAATACATAGGATATTTATAACACCATGATGATCCATGAGCATACCTGAAGGCAGGTAATTAAGGATGTGAATTAGAATTTTTATTTCTGGCAGTTAATTTCAGTCCGAGTTGACGGAGATAAAAGTAAAAATAAAAACAAACAGTCCTTGTGAGTGAGCCAGCAGAAAACTCCTAGATGGAATTTTTTTTTTGTTCTGACTTCTACAGAAATCCTTGTTGAAACTGCTAAAAAAATAATAACAAGAAGGAAAAACGTCAGTTATAGTATTAGCAATGCTAAAAATGTAATTGCTGAGTTGCATTCATGTTACTATTCTGCACCTAAGCCTTCCTCTTGGTTAATCTCATTCTCCTTATTATTTCCACACTGCAAAGCCTCCAAGTCACTCGTGTGTTGGTCCAGAAAACAAGACCAGATCGGTGTCATCTTCCAGCAATACAAGCAGATAGTAGAAATAATAAGGAATATAATTCCCTCAGGAGAGGCTGCAGTGCACAGAGAGATGCAGCAGCACTTCCCTGTGCTCAGGAGCTCCCCAGGGATGACACAGGAGCCACTGACCAGTGTTATTGCTGCAGATATTTTCTGTACATAAAGAGAATAACCCTGAGGTTTTCCCTTGCCATTCAGATAAAGGTGATGTTTTAACTCTCATAATATTAAGAATTAATTCAGCCACAGCTTTGAAGAAAGCATATAACTTCTTAAAAAAAAATCTTTTTTTCTTAGAGATGCAAGATATTATTGCAGATCACCAAAGAGAATAATACATTTAACCCATATACCCAAAATACATTCAAATCACAGCAGAAGAGCATTCATGTGAAATCCTTCTACTTGAGTCATTACTTTTTGCTTAGAAAACACACTTTTTCTTTGAATCCTGACTATTCCCTCTGACTTAATCAGTGGCTCTTGTGGGAAACAAAGAATGAAGCTGTGGTCAAGGGCTCTTCAGGCTGAGAAAGAATAGAATTTATAATCTGAAAATCTAAGGTGCTTGACACTCTCACAGCCTTTTCTTTGCAAAAAAGAACAGAAATTTTTAAACTGATGGCAAAAAAGCAGAGATTGCAAAGTGTCCCTCCTTGCTGGAGTTCATCTGCACCCGTAAAATACAGGATATAGGGAACAGGAGAAGTTTCTTCAGCCCAAAGAGAGAAGAACTCTGACTGTGTCTCAGACAAACCTGGACACGAATGTGAAAACAGCTCCTGGAGTAAGGATTGAACCAAGGGAAATATGAGATTACCAATAATGCACAGCCTTTGATGAAAACTGGGAGTTTATCCACCGAGTGATTCCCTCAGAATTCACTCACACACTGCTGTACTGCTCTGTGGCCTGACAACCATGATGCTTCAGGAATTTGGGTCTCAAAATGTATTTTTCAGCCTACAGGACAAAGATTCCTGTGGAATCAGCTCCCTGACAAGAAAGGCCAGAGAAATTTCAGAGTGCAAAACTATCCCAGCCTTGTAATCTCATGTCAGTTAACCTCAGCTCCAGGCTGAAGTTCTTCCACATGTAATAGGGCCTGGTAGCTGCTGATTAATCCTTTTTCAACCTCTTTTTAAAGCAAAATTTGAGCTTTAACATAAAGGTTTTACTGTTAATGGATCCTGGTAATTTTATTTTTTTTTCCAAACCATTTAAGAAAGCTGTTCTAAATGTTTGGGGATGTCAGCATCCAAATTTGCCATTTATATGGATTTATTTGAAAAGAACACTCTCACCGCCTGTGGATCTGCAACTCAGAACTTGTGCACTTTTCAGAAATGGGGGCAAGAACAGGCATAACCTCATCTCCCACTGACAAATACTGCACAAGGCTCAGAATCTCTACAAAAAGGACATTTTGGAGCACCTTTTTCAATGGGTGTTCTTTTCTAACACTCAGACTTCTGCTACCTTCTCAGTTCCTCTTGGTGCTTCCCTGGAAGCTTTTCCCTGGAAAAAGGTGGTGGCAAATAAGAAAAAAGCAGGATCAACACAAACCCAAGGCAGCTGCAAGGAAACAGGAGTCTCACAAACAGCACCAGAATCTGAAGGAAGAGAGAGCAGCCGAGTGAGCACCACATATTGATAATCTGTATTTTGTCAGAATGTCAGCCAGAACCTGTGCTTTGTTCCACCCAAAATTATAGAGATGGCAAGAGGAGCTCCCAACTCTGTCCTGGTCTGCACGAGACGTACAAAAAAATGAAAAAAATCCAAAAATAAAGTAGCAACTGGCCCAAAAATGAAAATTCTTGCAACCAGAAAAGTGGGAATTTTATTGTTGCTGCTGGGATCTAAAAGGCAATAGCTGTTCCTCCTTTTCCACACATTTTTCTATCAGTCCTGCCCAGCTGCCATCAGAGAATGAAGGACCACATTCCTTAGAACACCAACACTTCTGGCCATTTGAATTCTTTCTAGTTGTGCCACTCATCTCCACCACTGGGGCCCTTCCAGAGGCGCATCTGCCTCAAAGCAGGTAACAGCAAAAAAAAAAACCCAAAAAAACCCCCAAAAACATAAGAAATCTGGGAGCTTCTGACAAGTTTTGCAGCCCAGTCTGGCAGATGCAAGGCTCCCTGATAATCATCAAAACAGTTGGATCCCTTCTGAAGCTTATCTGAACCAAACAGAACCTCGGGGTCCTTCTGAGGTTTGTCCTGCTCTGGTTTGAATGGGCTTCAGACAGTCATTGCATTTGGGAAGGAATTTTCTTTGTGGTGCTGGGAGCAGCAGCCAGCAGAGTGAGGAGCCTGCACTCCTGTGCCATATCGCCCAGGCTCATGTGTTTGCTTTTGCAGCCTCTGCTGTTTGATCCTCTGCAGTGTGCAGATACAAAA
>QVAJ01000016.1:7451489-7491485 GCA_003546035.1 Mixornis gularis
TCAGTGTGAAGGGGAGGGTCTGTGCATTCCAGCTAAAATCCAGATTATCAGTGTGAAGGGGAGGGTCTGTGCATTCCAGCTAAAATCTGGATTGTCATTCCAGCTAAAATCCAGATCATCAGTGTGAAGGGGAGGGTCTGTGCATCCTGAGAGAGAGCAGATTTCTGTCATTGCCAGAAACCACAGGGCCAGAGGAGCTCTGACAGCACCCAGCCACTGCCATCCACAGTCCAGAGCTACCTCAGAGCACGGGGGAGACTGAGAGCCTGGGGTGGGATGTGCTGGGAGAGGGGCTGAGGGGGAACTCCCTGGAGCAGTGTGAGTGTGTGAGTGTGCAGCACATATCAGATATTAGCTGTTATGAGAAAATTCTGTGCATTAATTCGTGCTGGAAGTAAAATGTAATAAGAAATAAAACAAGGTATAAGGACATCCCTGAGAGGCTGGAAACATGCAACAAAAGGGGAATTCTGCACCAAATACAAAGGATTCATGGCATCCTGGAAGATGGGCCATCCGGAGGTCCTAACGACCAAGGAAAGCCCATGGGATAAGCTTGATGAGATCAGTGATGGCTTCTTGGAAATCTCACCTGTTCATCAGCCTGTCCCAGGAAACCCATTCACCAAAATCAGAATCCCAAAAGAAGACAGATGAATACTAATACATGGACTATTGGACAAAGGAAAACCAACCTCAAGGAAACTAAAAAGTATAAAACTGCACCTTTCATAGTGGACTTTGTGAACGGAGGGGGATCAGGTGTGACAGAGGCTTGTCCCACGTTCACTCAGTGTCGATACCCGGGGTCGAACTGACCCTTTTTTCGTGGCTGTAATTTTTGTTTGATTTTTTCGTATTCGCTGTCACGCGAGAAATAAATTTTATATTTTTCATTTTTAAATTTGGCTGATTCATTTATAACATTATAAAAAGAAGGCTTTCGTTTTATAATGTTATAGCTCCCACGGGCTCCAAGGACAGTGGTGATCCCACCGCACCTGTGAAAGGCACAGCTGCCAGCACAGCCAGGGCTGTTATCCCTCCTCAGAGCAGGTATCAAGCAGCCAGCAGGCAACTGTTTGATTGTGGTCACTATTTACCTGAGAAATGCGTGAAATGGAGGCTGGGATGTAACCGGCTTTTCGGTTCACTCTCCATTCCCAAAGCCCAGCCAATGGAAAATAATTTTATTTTTACACTGCCCTGACATCCAGCTGCCCAGCATGGGACACGCTTTACTCTGGCAAGAAGCTGATAAGAAATTTGTACACCGGTGCATGAAATGAAAATGAAACAAGGCTGAAATTCACCCAGCAGAACGGGAGTCGGCTCAGGAGCTTGCTGCATCCCTGTGAGGATACATTTGGTGCTGGGACTCGCAGAAAAGCACAGGTCACACATAATTAAAATCCCCACGAGGGGGTTTGTGCCTGTCAGACCAAAGTAACACCACTGATGCCTTGGGAAGGCTGAGCTGGAACAGAGAGAGAATAAAGTAGATATTTATTGAAAGGCCTTTAGGATACACCTTTGGCAGGACAGGAGCCTGACCAGGGCTACACCCAAAGTGGACCCAAAATGGTCACAAAATGGGCAAACGGTCATGAGGTCTCACACTTTTATAAGTTTTGGTCCATTTGCATATTGGGGTTTAATTGTCCAATTCCAGCTTCAGGTTTTGAGGCCTCATCTTTCTTGTTTTCTCTCTTCAGCCCACCTTTGTTTGTGCTTTTGGGCCTGAAAACTTGCAACAGTTGTCCTTGGTGTGCAGCAGGAAAAGGATTTGTTTTGTGTCCCTGTTGTGTGCAGAGCTGAGTGACACTGACTGTGAGCTCAGAACTGCACCCCTGGGCAGCACAGAACCTGAAATACATCACAGCTTGAACTTAAGGCGTCACCATCAGTACATTCTGCACCTCTTTGAAGAGAACAAAAGGTTCCCTTCGACCTCAAAAGGTTCCCTTCCACGTCAGCCTACCTGGAGCAGCTGCTGTTGTTGGGAGCTTGTGGCTGCTGGGAAGCACATACTTGTTTTAAAGGTGAGAACTATTTCTAGAGACAGTCAAAACTCACCTTATTGTGCCTTTTTGGTGATAATTGCTATTGTCACTGAGAACACTAAGCCTGGAGATGATGAGTGGATGGAAAGGAAGCTCTAAAGTCTTGGCAGCAGCTTTTGAAACACTGCGAGGGCTTGCTGGGCAACTGCTGCTGGCTGCGTGGGGACAGAAATTGCTCTTCAGAACGGCAAGAGGCCCTTCAGCAGAGAGGCACTGGAGGAGAGCCCGAGCAGCACTGCTAGCAGCAATTAGCATCAGCTGCTGTACACAAATGGAGCTTGCAGAGGAGTTTGTTGGCATGAAAAAGTTCGTTTTAGACTGACTGACTACCATCATTTAGCTGTGGTACTTTTTTTACCTCCATCACTTTGATTTCCCTGTGTTTTCCATTAATTCGTCCTGTTAGTGGTCATCTGAACTGTCAGGGTTGTCAAAAGTTGGGTTAAAAAGTGTTATAAACGAGGTGAGCCAAATTGTAATAATAAAAAATAAAATTTATTTTCGCGTGACAGCAAATACAGAAATGAATCAAAAAAAAAATCACAGCCACTATAAAGATCAATTCAATCCTGGGAACTGAACGGGGGTGAACGTGAGACAGGCCTCTATCCCACCTTGCCTCCCCTTCGTTCACCCAAAATCCCACCACTAAAGGTCCAGTTTTTATACTTTTTAGTTCCCCCGAGGCAGGGTTTTCTTTTGTCCAATTATTCAGGTATTGGTATTCATCGGCCTCCTTCTGGGATTCTGATTTTTCCGAGTGGGTTTTCAGGGGAAACAGAAAAGATGTCTGAGTGCACATTGCAGACCATATCCAGTTTCTGAGTGGGTTTTCAGAGGAGACAGAAAGGATGTCTGGGTGACCATTGCAGACCCTATTCAGTCTCTCGGGCAGATGTTTTCAGTGGCATGTGCTGATCTCCTAAATCTTCCCCTGTTCTGCCCCTCCTCATCCTGGAGTTTCTCAGTGAATATCTTTTCCCTGCTTTTAAATTCTTTATTTCTCAGGCACAAATTAATACACGGACCTTATTCATAACAAAAGGATCAGAAATAAAACCACAAAAAGTTTCAGAGGATAGGTTTTACCACCTCTGTGCCACCGCCCCACAGCAATTTATCCATCCTCCTGCCTTAGCCCATCTCCTGAAATACATGAGGCACAGCCTGGAATTGCATTTTAGCAGCAGGCTGGAGTAATAGATGCTACAAGGAACAGTGACATCCCTGACGCGTGATGTTCTGTGCACCACAGGGAGCTGAAATCTCACTTTGTGTGCCTTATGGCAAGCCATAAATTCCCGGGTTTATGTGCTGATGTAAAAACCCGTTTAACAAATCCATTGGAGCTGACTGCCTGGATCAATGTTATGACAGGCAATAGACTCCCAACAGCATTCCTGTGAGGAAATATCCACACACCCTGATAACAGGGGTATATATTAATTTAATATGTCCATGAGAGCACCTGTTTGAGTGAAAGGATTCCTGTTTCCAACTCAGGATCCATCCAGGAGCTGTAAAAGGGCAAATGCTGTTTCCAGCACAGCTGCCCTGAGCACTCTCCTCAAACTCTGGATGTTCTGGGTAGTTAATGCTGCTTTTTGTGTCCATGTGGCCAGAATAAAGGACTTTTTAAGAGTGGAATTCATCACTGCCCCTGTGTGCTCGGAGAGACAGGGTGGAAATACAGATGAAATACACTGATATCTTTGAGAGACAACGGGGCAGGAACCATCCTGCATCATAACTAAGTAGCACACCAGAATTGTATCATCAAACGTACAAAGGAATGCCAGGAAAATCACCTCAGTGTGGTGAGTTTAAATGTATGCATGACTGCATGCACCAAAGAGGGCCTTTGATGTAAAGGCCCCCAGATAAGGAGAACATGAGGGGTGGACACGCACTGACAGCTCCACACACTGAATATTTAGATTATTGTATCACTCGGTGCGGGATATTATTAAAATATAGTTAGCTGCAAGCATGCGGGCCTCATTCCATAAATTTATTTCTGTGCACAAAGTTTTACTGGCATTTGGCAGTCCAGCACTCTAAAGGATACTGCAAAAATCATGATATTTGAGATATTCAGGTGAAATTACACAAGTATTGATTATTAATCACTCAACAACGAGCCCGCAGAAACACACAGTTTACATAAGAACAAAAACTACTCAAATTAGCTGAGTATTACAGTGGTTGTAGAAAAGGGATGGGAGGTGCAGGACACTCCCAAACGGGTGCAGAGTATCTGTGAATTAAACACAGATGTCTTTTGACGTGGCTGCAAATTGAAAAAAAATAAAGTATGATATTTGTCTGAGTGCTCAACATTTCCGTGCTTAGAAAAAGTCTTGCAAGCCCTGGTTTTGTGGTGGATTTAGCTCTCAGGAAAAAGAGAGCTAAAAGGGAGAGAACTTTCATCTTTGTCACAAATCCTGCAGAGGGGTGACCTCCCAGCAGTGCTGCAGGAGGGGCTGTGCAGTGCAGTGGAAGCAGCTCTGCCAAGGTCAGGGTGCAGCAGGTGAGAGTGTTTCCTCAGAATAAATCATCTGGACCCAAAGCAGTGCTGAGTTCAAAGCCATGACGTGGGATTCGGGGAGGTTTTCCAGCCCCAGAGACCATGCTCATCATTCCAACAACCCTCAGAGGTGTTGCATTCACTGCCAGGACATTATCCACCTAGGCAAGCAGTTCCCTGCTTCAGATATGGGTTGGTTCAGCACATAAAACACCAAATGAGGCCAAGACTCATCACAGAAATTAATGTACAGTCCAGGAATAATTGTGTGCTGAAGGCCTGCTCTGAGATCATCATATTGATGTTGTGGATGAAATTAAATGTTTTCCCCACCACCATTTAACCATTCTCCTCATTGCCAGTCAAGCTTGTCCTCTGCCTGACATGAATTAAAGGCCTAAATTAATTGTCACAACTTTAATCCAGCTCTTTGCTCAATTACACCATTCCTTGAATCATTAGGGTTTTGATGAACTGGAAAACCGAGGTGTGGGAGCCCCAAGTTTCCCATCTGCAGGTTCTCAGACAGGAGAGGGAAAGGAGACACAAACCAATTCCACACTGCAGAATTATCCTGCCTTGCAGCCAGGGAGATTTCAGCCAGCAGAGCCTTTCCAGGCCCAAGGACAGACAGCTGCCATCCCCCAATTTCTCTCCTGCTTTTCTGTCTTCAGGAGATGAATCCACGTGTGCAACCTGCTCAACCATACCAACCAATCCAGGAAAGTGAACAGCCACCTTCCAGTGCTTCTATTTTCTGCTAATGTATTCTCATTTCCTCTGCAAAGCAATTTATTCAGCATGAACAATTTGTAATAATATATAGTACGTGGCCTGTGCTACATAAGCCTTTTCATATGTAATTAATATTTTATTTAATTTTAACATTAAATTACTTTTCTTACCCAATAAAAGATTATATTTTCCAGTTCATGGATGCAAATCTACTGATAAATAATGTAAGAAAACGTTAAAATATCAACAGATATCAGTTTACTACAAAATAAATTACTTCCTTCCCCGGAGGATGTTTAATCTCAATTATTGCTCACGGGAAGCATACACCACTAACGAGCAAGCCCAACTCCTGCAAAGACATTTGATAACTAAACTCCAATATGTTCTTAATAACCTCATCCCAATCCTGCTCCTAGGAGCTGGGAACTCACAAGGCTGTTTGTTCCTTCATTTCAGTCATTTCTGTGTTTCCCAAGAGGAAGAATCATGGTGAACATCTGAGGGAATGCTGCAAACCCTGTGTTTATTGTCAGAACTTGCACATGCCTTATCAACTCCACTGGAAGCATTCAAGGCCAGGTTGGACAAGGCTTGGAGCAGCCTGGTCTGGTGGAAAGATCCCTGTCCATGGCAAGGGGGATGGAATGAGATGATCTGAGAAGGCCTTTCCCACCCAAACCATTCTGTGCTTTCACAGACTTCTGCAACGTGACTTCAAGTGCTTGAAAACTCAAATGTGGGCAGGTGAAAACTCAAATATGGGCAGGTGAAAACTCAAATATGGGCAGGATAAGGTCAGGCTGAGCTGACAGTTATTACACTCCCCTCTCTCTTTAATGTGGAAGAAGCAACAGATAATTTTTGTAACTACCTTACAGATCAATCACTCACCAACATTCAAAACAGGGCAACAGGGTTCTAGGCCTTCCTTACTAAAAATGGGATTGACTCCACCAAACCCAGAGCCCAGAAGGGCTCTGTAACCATTTGAGAAATGGGCTGGTTACTCTTTTGGTTTTTTAATATGACCAAAAATGGAGAGAAGGTGCAAAGTCTGATGGATGGACAGTGGAGTGTGCCACACACTCGGAGCTGAGAGAAAGTTCTGACTGCAGGGTGATGCCCAGAAGCACAGCCCAGCTGTCCTGGTGGAAGAGGTGCTTCCATCAGCTCCACACTTATCCCAGAAGTGACAGGAGGATCTAGCATTTCCAGGGTTGGGTGGGATAAGTGCAGCCTGATGGCGTCTGACAGCACCAGTTGCTTTATTTTCCATGTTCAATGGGATGGAAAATGAGAGTGTTGCTGCCACCAGAAGAGGAAATCAGCCCCAACACAGAGGCAGAGCCAGGTCTGTAATGGCTGCACACAGATGTTACCAGAGAAAACTTGAGGAGAAAATGATAAAGGCTGAACAGTCATCCATCCCCCATCGGGTGGGGATATTCAGAGTAGCTGGTTGAGTGGGAACATGTGCAGAAGGGATGAATCGTGTGTGGGCCCCAGATGCAGGAGAACATCTGTGCTGATGATGCTGGCAGTGAGCACTGCTTGCATATTCATGCTGTCATTACCACTCCTGCTTCTGTGCAGCTCCTTATTGCTCAGAAGAGCTGCAATTCTCATTCTGCAGCCGAGATCATCCAGACACCCAGTTCACAGCAATGTCCTGGGGTTTGGCCAGAGAAAAACAAGTTACGAGTAGTCAACCTGCTGAAAATCCCAGCATTGATGCTGCACAAACCTCTGGGTGGCCAGCTTGGCCACCTCTTGTAATTGTTTCACTCCCACCACAAGTAGAAAATATCAGTCTTTGGAGGCTCCACAAGCTAGACCTCTCTAAGGGTGATACAGCCTTACCTGAGGCCAGTGTGCAGTCAGCCTCACCAAGGTGTGTCAGATTCTGAGGGTGTCCAGCACTCCTCAGAATGGCTTAGAATAATTGCAAGATGGCCGATTAGGTGTGCTTTGAAAATCAAAAAATAATAATAAAAAAATATTTTAATAAATGATAAAATAACAAATGGTACGAAAACAAATCCAGCCCCTTACACCTGGCTAAGGCACCCCAAAAAGCAACGAGCAACTCTGAGCTCGTTCTTGGGTATACAACAATCAAGGAGGGATAATTTGGCTTGCTGCCCTATAGAAACAGCCACAAGTCTTGAGACACATCCCAAAGATCCAATAGGTGCCCCTTTGTGAGCCAACCACTGTAAGAAGGGCACAGAACTTTCTAGCTCATCTTCCTTATATCTTCAGAGGTAAACTGAAACTCTTTTCCTTATTTAGGAACATTTGTTGTGTGTGTGGAAATGCACTGCAGCAGGTGAGAGTTTACACACTGATGCAGAGTGCTGTGCAATGCTGTTTGCACTCGTGGCCAAAGGTCCCCTCTGCCCCCAGAGCAGTATTAAAGGGATTTATGAATAAATCAGTAAAACTCTTCCTCTTTGCAGCTGCAGCAGGTGAACTGCACTGGTTTGAGTGTGTCTCCATGGAACTGAATGTGGTCAGTGCCAGGACCAGGGCACCTTGTCCTGACGGCCACTTAAACCTGCAATAATTGCAATCAATTAGAAAAAGAAGAACAAACCACTGTGTGATACAGAGAGACCACGTAGAGCCTGCCTGGAAATAAACTCATCACCTCTCATATCCTGTTGCAGAGGTTACTACTATTGCTTCCCCAGTGTCACCTCCCACTGCTTATGAAAACCTGTGTAGGCTGCTTAGAGCTGGTTTTCTGGTAAGAGATGAAGAACAGAATGAACTCCATTCCCTCTGTTTGCATCTCTGCTATAATTTACATTTTCTAGCATAAGCTGACATAGGGTAATGAAGGTGGGGAGGGTTTTTTCCATCCTTACCAGGTCAAAACCATACCACAGCATCAGTATTTTTGTATCCTTCAGTTATCCCCCAGCCATTTCTACCCTGACCCCTTAACTCCCGCATCTTTCACACGCTTCCATCCTCTGAAAATTGTATTAGAAATTTTTGACGTGTAAGCTCAGCCCTGCAAAAGCTACTGCACCTCCTAAATTAACATTTATTGCTCCAGCCCTAACCCTCTGACATAGGTAACTCACAGAGGCAGCCAAGGGGACATGCTAATATACTGGAAATTAAGAGCTAAATAAAACATTCAGGAAGTAAATAATCCCTATAAAAGCAGAGGTATGACCCTTCCTGCCTGATGCAGAAGAATGAGCTGCTCTACCAAGTCTCTGATGGAAGATGGATTGCAGATTGATTATTTTTTAATTCAATAACTCCCTCTAAACTCAAATGATATGTATTATGCAATTGTTTCTTTTTCCTTTAGACTGATCTGTGAGAACATAGAGGCAGTGCATATACAAAAATGACCACAAAAATCTGGATTTTTTATACTAGGGTGTAAACTGGAGTAAAAGCAGCAGCATATCAGGCAGTTAATAAATTTAAACTGATTTCCATCAGTTCAGACTTTCCTGTGCTGTGATTTTTGTTTACTTCTGGATTTCTGCATGAAGTTTCTCAACTTCTTACATGAAGGAACTTGGTGAAAATGTTATATCCAAACACAAGTCCTGAGGGATCCCACTCCCCACGGACTGCCGACCTTATCAGCACCCACACTGCACAGCTGAATTTTGCCAGGCACTCTATCACAATTCACAGGACCTATCCCTACCCAGAAAACAAAACCCATGTTATGTCAACTGCAGGAAAACTTGACAAACTAGAGGCTCCAACGATTTTTTTTTTTTTCCCCCAATTTTCATCCCCTTGCTCCTGCAGCCTCATGCAGAGAGAGTTCCACGAGCAAACAACACTGTCCAGGATCCATAGAACCTGATCCACAGCCCAGCCACCACCCTCCAAAGGTGCTTTTTCATGTCAGGGGGTTTTATACAGGGAAACAGCTCAGGAAACACTGCCATGGGTTGAGTCCAAGATAAACAGACTCTAACTAAAGCTGTCACCTTTCTGCAAGTGGCTTTGGGCTCTTGAGTAATGAGGGTTGGGAACAGGACAACTTCACAGATACACTGATGGAAAATGTTGGGAATTAATTGTTTTAGCACCAGCTCATGTTCTTCTGGACTGATCTGATCTGCATGGAGTGCACAGAAGGGAGAGAGAAAGAAAACAGCAGCAAGGTGACAACAGTCAATGCCCGATCAAACTGAGCTGCACCTAATTTGTTCCCATACATCTCCTCAAGCTGCAGCTTGTCAGAGTCACCTGAATAATCCTGGTATAATTCCAATCCATATTTCTACCTAAACAATTGAAAATCTTTAGCGTGCAATTAATGCAGCTGGCAATGACACAGCACATCCATCTGCCCCCCTCGCACCAGGCGAACTTTAATAACCAATACGCCCCACGGGCTGAGATAATTTAGAGCCCATATTTATCCTCAGGAGTGGCTCTTGCTGCCTTAAAGGTTTCACCACTTCCTCATAAATTTAAGGGCTGAGTGTGCAGGTTGGGGAGGGAGTGCCCAGAGGAAGAGATTTGTGGGAAGAGTTCCGTGTAGGTGAGTGACGGCCTCTAACGACGCCTGCCCAGGAGGAGAAGTTGCTTTTGTGCAGTCATTTTGAAGTATTAAATTTTGATAACTCCTTAATCACTGCAGCCTAATGAGATGGAGGCAGCAGGTGGAGGGGGAATCCATCATCTCAGTTCAGGTCCCTGGCTTTCTCTTCCTGCTGGGAACATTCAGTGGGCTGGGGCTCTCCTCCTGCAGCTTGGAGAAGGGATTTTGTAGCCTCCCAAGAATCTTTGATTTCCCTGGAGAAACCTCTTTATGTGGTCAATATTCCCAAAGGGAAAAAAAAAGTGTTGCTCAAAAAAGTGCAAAGGGCTTAGATTTAAATCTAAGCTGCTTTAATTTTAAAATTGGTCAGGATGGATTAGTTTATCCTGCCAGTGTTTGTTGCAGGTGTCACTGCAGACCTTTGATGCAGTGTTTAGCTTTTAATTCCCACTTAATACATGTTAGCTAATAAAAACCTGCACCCCCAGTGATACTTGTGGCCTCTCAGGTGTTGTCATTGTTATTACGAAGTTCTTGCATTTTATCCCTCAGAATCTTTAAACAGAAAGAAATAAATGGTTTCCTGCAGATGGAAGAGCTGTCAGCACTCACAAATCCCACGAACCAGCAGCCCAGAGTCACTGGTGCAAATAAATCACTCAAAGGTCTGAGGTGTTGAGCCCCACAGTGAGGAAGGAAACACCAAAAATCCTTATTTTACAACGACCAAAAGGAAAGACTTTTTTTTTCAGCAGGCATAAAGATGTTGCTGGGTTATTTCTGCTCACACTGAAGTTCAGAGACATTATTTCATGTGAAAAGCTCCCCGTCAGGCCAATGCTGGAACAGTTCTCCCTTGCACCTTTCCCCAGTATCAAACTGCTTTTTGGGGAGCGTGGATTTGGACAATTTTCATTATTGAGAGAGTTCTTTGAGGTGACGTTCACACAGCCCAAAATATTCAGCCAGTTCTCACCACCCACGCCTTCTGTCAGCACTCCAATTCCATATTTATTAGTTTGATGTTCAATTGTCCCAAGACACAGGAAAAAGTGTAATGAGATGTTTAAATCTGAGTCATTCCTCTTTGTCCTGTCAGACAGGACATCAGCAGCTTGTCAAACACAATCACAACACAACCACATCTTCCCACCACTTAAGGAATCATAACTACATTTAGAGGTTTCACAGTTTTCAGCATCAAGAATAATTCTTAACCAAGACTGCTACTAATAGCCCTTGGAAAAAATTGGTATATTTATAAGAAAGGCAAATATTATGACAACTGAAGCACAATTTTAGGGCTGCTGCTGTTGAAGTGGTCCTATTATGAAGGCAGATAATTTTCTAATTGACTGGAGGCCAGTGTCGCTTCCTGTCTCCTTCCTAACCCTTACCACAAAATTTAAAAGTGTTCAGCAAATAAATCCCTCTTTTTGCAGAATAAGGTTCTGCAAAACAAAACCTGAAGAAATCTTGTGCTGGTTCCTTTATACCTCTTGAAAATACAAGAATCTCACCACGTATTTTTCCTTCCTTCTTCCCCAGTGTTCTCTTTCTCCTGCCACTGTCTACCAGCCCAGGTCATGTGTGGCTGCCACTGGTTCAGGGGATACACTTCAGCTTAAGGAGGTTTTAAAAGTGTATTTCAACCATCTCAGCATCAGCATTCCCCCTCCTGGAACAAACATTTTTATTTCTTAAAGGCAAAACCTTTTTAATTGCTTTATCTCAACCATTCAAATGAAAATCATTCCTTCATTTAAAGTCAAACTTCCAAAGAGACTCTAAAAGCAAAAATTATCACCTTTTTCTTGTCTTTTTCCTGTGTTTCTCTTTTTTTTTCTATTGTCAGGAGCTGAAAATACTTCAGCTTCATTCCCTTTCTACGCAAAACTTCACCAGCAGTATCTCTAAAACCAATCAGAAGTTGGGCTTGGCATCTCCAATCCATCAACAGAAAAAGAAAGAAGGAAAGCAACACCACAAAGTCAGGATGAGTGTTTTAACACTGATGACTATTTCTGAAGAGGGGTTGAAGTGCCATTTAGAATACATATGCTCTCTTGCCATTATGTTGCAAAGAATTGGTTTCGAAATGAAATAAAGCCTCTTGGGGCTCTCAAAAAAGAATGATTCTTTTCTTCTTTCCCCCTTCTCACAAACAGCTGCCAGTCCTGCATTGTTTTCCTGTGAGGAAAGTTCTGCTTAACAAGAACGATCCTTTCCATCTCACCATTTCTTAAGGCCACCCTTCTCCTCCTTTTCTCAAAATTATTTGTCCCTCACACAATCTCTCACCTTTAAACTCTTTCAAAAATTGATTCCAGGCTTTCTAAAAACCTCTCCTGCTCCTACTTCAAAGGTTTGGATCAACAGAAAAACACTGAGACAGGTCAGACTTTATTCAGCTTCCCCCCCTCGTTGTGGATTAGAAATAGAAACACCCCCATTTCTCCTCCCCTCTACCTAAACTCCAGTCTTCACCAGGGCCTGAAATACCATCTGCATTTTGGTGTCATCTTACCCTCAAAGATTTTCAAGAGAAGATGTGAGACAACACAATTTTCAGAAGAACCTCTGGGCACCCCTGGGAGCTGCTGCCTGTTCTCCAGGGATGGTCACAGCCAAAACCAATCCCACAGAGAACCAGGAATGGCACCACATCCTCCATCCTCTGCTGGTCTTCTGGCAGATGACTCTCTCCTGGATCACAGGGACTATTGTAATAAGTTAGCTGAGACTCCATTTTCTTCATGTGGGAAAAGCCAATTCTTTATTTTCACAACTCATTTTATACAGTTTTTACAGACCTTGGGTGCAACTTTAGCTGGTTAATGGCTTTCTTGTCAATTACTCTATTGGTTAGTAAAAATATTCTACTTGTCCATTGAATCCATCTGTTCTTGGGTTGTTTACATCTTTTCTTCACTGATTCTCCTGGGACAAATCCCTCGTTATTGCAGGTACATTTGTTGTTTAATTCAGGAGTAGGTTGTTATGCTGACGAGTTTTCATACCAAGATTGTTTTCCCGTGGGAACTTGGAAATTACTTAGAAGAATTGACAAAGTTCTTCTAAGAAGAACTTAGGAGTTCTAAGTTCTAAGAACTTCTAATTCTGGCAATTTAGCAGAGCAGGCCCGATTTTATTTATTTCTTTTATAATCCTTTTGCCTGTCAGCCAGTGGGACACTAAACTTCTCCAGGTGTCTGGATTTCATGGAGCTCTCCCCAGGACTCCCAGGACATTGTTTGAAATCCTGCCTGAACAACGTGGTGACATTTCTTCCCAGCTCCTGCTCTCCCCTCACACTTTGTTTGCTTGCAGATATCAGCATTTAAAGTTCTTGCCTTCTGGTTCTTATCAGAGGTACACATTTGCTGTTGATAGCTTTTAGTGAAAGTTATTATTAGGCAACTTTTCACTTTTATCTCTTATCACTTTCTGCTCCAGAAAACCTTATCACTCCTTTCGCTAAGTGTATGATAATTGGAGCTTTGAAATTACAGGTACAACACGCAGAGATTTAATGGATCAATTTGACAAGCTGAAAGAATTCTAGTTCCCTCATCTATTTAGCATTTAAATGGTGCTTTTTCCTAATTAGTCTGTAGTTATAGTTACCAAAGTAATTGTCAATGGCTGTAACCACAAATAAAGCAGATCTGTCAGAGCAAGCCTGATCTAACACTGGATCAGGACCTTTTCCAGGAGTGGGTAAATACTCTACAAGGTTTCAGTCAGAGCCAAATATCTCCTGAGATTTTACAAGAGTGGGATTAATGAACAACCCTCAAGAGAGACCAGTGAGCAAAATCAGACACCTCCTTCCAGTCTTTTCAAGGAGTAGTTGGAACAAGAAAGAAGTCAAGTTTTGCTGTGCACCGTTTGGAATTTCCATTTGTGCCTGGAGCCCTGTGGTTTAAATATCTGTGTACAACCACTCATGGCAGCCTGGGGAATGTCAGAGTTCTGGGACAGAGGCAACTGTGTCCCCACAAAAGCCTTCCCAAAGATCAGAAAAGTAACATAAAACACACTGAGAAAAGAAACATCAAGATTTTATCCTCTCCTTTGATGTTTGATCTAATCATAAAAAAAAAAGTATTTTCTACTTGGTGCATAAGAAACATTTGTCCTGCTGTCCCCTAAGATCTAGCCTGAAAATCAATTAAAAATGGACACAGGAAATTTATCCCCTCCTCACATGAAACCTTTTTTTTCAGAAAGTGAGGGGGAATCTCACAACCTGGGGGAACAAAAGCATTTTGCCGAGCCCCAGGCACTGGCACAAAAGCAGAACCACATTCTTCCACCAGAGCAGAATCCAGAACCACAGATCTGTGTGACCAATACCTGCATTTTACCTGGCCAGACACTTTTCTTGGGATCATTCCCATGAGGCAAAAGCTGTGTGAGGGTCACACATCTCACAGACAAACCTTCCCCCCTCTTCCTCTCCTTCCTCCTCCCCAAATTACCCAATTCTGATCACGGCCCTGCTGAACGCATTCAATTATCCACAATTATTCAAATCTTATTTATGTGAATAAATTCCAAAGTATTTCCATTGCAAATGCTGCAGGTTGTGCAGTTCATTCCCTGGAACAGGCAGTGAACTCTAACCAGACCACCACGAATGTCAATGTCATCTGTTACTGCTGAGAAGTGGAATATCTAAATTAGAAACCGGAAACAGAAACATCTCACTCAGATCCAACCTTTCCTCTCCAGTCCTGATTGCACACCCTGCAACCCCAGAGCCTGAACATTTGGAAATTCAGTCTAAAAAAGTCATCTCCCTCAGACAAGCTTTCCTACTTGTATAGAGATTATTTAGAATATCCCCCATTGTCACTAGGGAGAGTGAAGACGGTGCAATTTTGATAATTTTTTTCCTCAGCATTTTAAGAAAATAAAGCCACTTTTGCACTGTGACAGAAAACAAAAATGAGGCTGGGCTACAACACAGAAAATTCCAGGGGTTTAGTATAGTACCTTAGAAAATATATTTTCCAAAATATAAAGCTTTCCCCCAGCTTTATATAAGGCTGCAAAGGAATCTTGTCAGCAGGTTCAGATATTCATGGCAGGGAACTTGTGCATCCCTTTGGGGATGAATATTTACCAAGATTTTCCACTGCTTCAGGGCTCCTGGATCAAGACCAGCAAGAACTTTCCAACAATATACACGTTTTGCTCCAGCCCTGCAACCTGATTTAGCTTCCTATTAGGATTTTATTGCCTTTAGACCCATGCAGAATCTTGCTCATTATTTTCCTGCAGCTGCTTTACTGCCTCTGTCCATCAGAGGAATTTTCTGGAAAAATACAAAGCCGCATACTTCCAAGTTGACATCTTGGTTTGGTTTTTTGAGGTTGTTTTGTTGTCGTTGTTTGTTTGTTTGGTGGGGGTTTTTTTTAGTTTTTTTCTGTAGACACAAAGTCCAATGCTCAGCAGAATTTATTTATTTCTTTCCACCTCACTGCTCTGCAAAGCACAGCTTTGTCCTTTCTCACCACGGAGAAGTTGGGCAGAGCTGGGTGTTCAAAATGCAGAGCTTAAAAAAAGCCCAGTATTGGGTATCCATCCAAACCACACAAAATAAACAGGCAAATCCAAATATGCCAACAGCCTAAATTTGCCATTCTCAGGCAATAAAAACCTCTCTTTGGCTTTAATGAAAATTCACTTGCGTGAGGCTTGCGGGATCATGCATGAAGAGTGCAATTAAGGCCCACTGAGAATCCATGCAGTGATTGAATTCCTCACTAATTATTCAATCACCCATTGGTCCTGCTGCAGAAACTCTTATCCTCTGTGAAATCCTCCCCATCCAGCATTGCAGGGCTTGGAAAAGTCCTTGGTTTTGCATATTGAAATCAAATTTTTATCTTTATTTTTGTTCTTCTCATGAAAGCTTTAGAGTTCAGTGAAGACAGGGATGTTTCTGTAAAGCTGAACATTATTTCGAGTGTGTTTATGACTTCAGAGCAGAAAAGAGAGATTGGAGTCTCACACGAGCTCAAAGATGAAGGAAGACCAGAAAAAAACCATCTATAAGAACTTCTGATGAGGCTCAGAAGCCTCAAAAATACATCCCAACTTTCCTTATAGGACAAATGTGGCCATGAAACCTGAGGAAAAAGTCAGATACTGGTCAAGGGTTCTGTCTGTGACAAACAAAGGGATTTAAACTGAGGCAAGAAAAATCACTTTGGGTAACAAGAAATACCTTCCCAGACTTTCCCAAAGTGACTTTGGAGGCTGCAGAGTCTGACAGATCCTGAAAATATATTTGACCCTGATGGAGAAAAAATGCGGAACACAGGATATTTTAAAATCTCATCAAGGTCTACAATTACATAGAAACATCCTATTTTCCCTTTGCCAGTAGCTTGAGGGCTGGCAGACAAAAAAATTGCATCAAATTTGTACAATTCCCACAAGTTTTCTACTCTAATCAGAGGGAAGGTTCTCCTTCCATCTCCTAAAGGCCAAGGAACTTCTCTTACCCTTAAATGAGGCCCAAACTCAGAGCATTTAGTTCCAAGCACACATCATTCAGTTTGAAATATGATTTGATTTTGTTTCCCAGTTGTTACATTTGCATTGAAAAAAAAAATCTATTGCAAGAGCTGTCACTTAAAAAAATAAATTTTGAAACTGTCAAAATATATCTTTCCTCAATTTTTCAGAATTGATCTCAACCTTTTCCCTGTCAAGACAAGAGACAGTTTTACAGATCCAATATTAATTTATGACTTGTTTTGGATGACCTACATATGCAACCAAAATAATAATAATAATAAATAAATAAATAAATTAACCCTCCACAACACAATTTCTCTGACAAGAAGAATAAAAAAAGGAGCAGAAATAAAGAGATGGGTTGTGCTAAGCACACATCACATGGCAGTGTTCTCTCTCAGCAGATTCACACAGGACTTCTGAAGGAGTGGTAAGAAAATAGAGATTAAGAAGAGAAATCTGTTTTTAAAAAAAGCGGAATTTGAAAGAGAGCCAAGCTGTGGCTCTGTGGCAAGCACAGAGAATCTTTTCCCCAGTGATGAGGGGAAAGCTGAAAGTTGTTTGTTCATCACATTAAGAGGTGGGAGATAGGGGCTGGCATCAGATTCAGGGCTGGCTTTGGATCCTGAGATAAGGGTGAAGGCAAAGAGAGGCTGCAAAGGGCTTTAAAAGTGAACCCAGAGATTCCGTCGGGTGTGATAAAGAAAGAGGCAAAAAAGGAATGTAAAAAGAGAGAAAGAGAGACACAGTCCAAGGAGCCGATAAAGGAAAAAAAAAAAAATCTTTGCCAAAGAAAGGATTCAAGCATGAATGCCAAGTGAAAATAAAAGGAGGTTGCTACAGATTCTGTATGAATCTCCTTGTGAATGTTCTGCAGGGCTGGTAGGGAACAGCTGGATATTCCAGAGATTCCAGAGACGATCCAGGGAAAGAATCTGAGCATTCAAGCCAAGCATGACTACAAGAATGAAGGAAAAATATGAAAAAAATCTCTAAAACGTTCATTATTGCAACAAGCACGTTAAATTTCCTTTACAGTGCACAGCCTCTTTCTCCCCATTTTCCATTAATTCACAATTAAATTTGAATCTGCAACTGTTGCCTTGGGATGGAGCATTGTGTTCACACCAAGAAAACATCTCAAAGTCAGTTTTTCATCCCAGTAAGAAGAATAATTATGCAGCCAGCACAAGTGAGGCACAAGAAGCTCTAGGGAGAGGAGAACAGGAGTAAATAAAGACAGCTCTGCCTGCCTGGTGAATGTTTCTTTACTGCAGCATCGAGGAGGGAAGAAGCTGGTAGCTGAGTTTCCATTCATCTCCAAAGGAAATTGGTATCTGGAAATAGGAAATTCCTCATTAGACACAAAAGATGCAGAGAGCAATGTTCTCACACATGAAACAGAGAAAAGGGAGGGGAAATTATGGACAGTTGTGACAGGCCAGAGAAGTGCCCTGCCCTTACCAAGTTGTCATGGGTTAACGTGGGAGGAGTGTTTTGAAAGTTTAATTTTGATTCTCATTTTCTTCTTTTAGTGTGTGCTGATACATCTATCTTTATACCTTTAAGATTTGAGCCTGCTTTGCTTTTCTCCTAATCCTATCTCACAGCAGAGTTCCTGTAGGCACTGAAACCACTGCACTAAATTTGGTAAACAAAGACAGGTAAACGTAAAACCATTACACAAGTTTATTTCTTTTTCTTTTTCTTTTTTTTTTTTTTTTTTAATGTATTTTTAGTCAGGGGGTTTGTTCACTTTTGCCCAGATGGAAAGTGATTGAAGTTTCTTTTCACAGGACTGTTTCAGCACTGGGGGTCTGATGAGTTGAACATTTCAGCACAGAAATGTTAAACTGGGACTAGCACAGAAGATACACAAAAGATAATTTGACCATTAATGACCATTAATGACCATCATGTCCAAACATCACCCCTGGCATGGTCAGAGACACCTGGTCTAGGAAAACATCCATAAGAGAACAAAAAATGAGAACCTAATTAATATCAAAGGTGAAGGGATCAATAACCAATAGGAAACCAAATAGTCAGAACTGCTCAATTTGGGACCTTTGAACATGGAACCAGTGAATTTCTCTGGGTTTTGACTGTATAAATGTGGGGAAAATCGAGTAAAGATCATGTGTGATGGAAGGATTCTCTCTGCAGAGGCCAGGCAGTGTGTGGATGAAATTATTTCTGTGGCACATCCTGGCCACAACAACACTGAGGCAGCAATACCTTAATTCTCTAACACTAAAAGGGTTGTTGGAGGGGTTTTGTTTTTCCTTCAGCTTTGGAGACACAGTGCCCAGCTCTCCAGGGACAGAATTTCCATTGCCTGAACCCAAAAACCCAAACCATCCTCGTCGTGCACGAGGCAGTTTTTGTAAAACAAGCACCAACAAAACACACAGAGAACACCCCGGGGCCTCTGCTGCAGCTGGCATCTCAATGGAGCCAAAACCACAGCACAAACCAATGCAGAATGAATAAATAAATTAATTAAAAGCTGTAGTTCTACTGAAAAAAAAACCCAACAAAACCATTTTGTATTTCCAGTCCTCAGGGGAAAAAAAAAATCAACATATTTGCCATATAATCTGCTAAAACTTATACAAATTCACTCTGAAATGAACACTAATTTTTCCAGGGTTATTTTCAAACACGGCAGAGTTAAAAGCAAGTTAATGGCTCAAAAGTCAATTTTATCTCCATGCTAGAAGTTCCATTTGAAAATGGATTTGAGCTTTCTCTCCCCATGATCTGAAAATCAAGAATTTGAAGTTCTCTCTCTGAATCTTAAACAATTTTTAGACAGTTTCTTGAAATGTAAGAATTAAATAGGAACATTAAATTTGAAATGAAAAAATTCAAAAATACAGTATTATGTAAATCCTGCAAAAGAATACTAATAGTTTATTGAAATTCATGATTTATATTTCTAAATGAGATGTTTAAAATTAGCATATATTTACAGAACCTCCAATGTAAAAACCAGCTATTAACTTTGTTAGATTAACATTAATAGAGTTTAATTTATAAGATGCTCAAACCTGGACTTTAACATTGCCAGCTCTGTTGCCAGGATGAGATTTTCTGAAGAGCTCAGCTACAATTTATGTATCTAAGAAAAAGAACATTTCAGAAACTCTGGGTGTTTTCACTGAAACTCCGTGTCGAAAATGTCCTTGATGTGTTGATATATTCTGAACACTGGGCAACTTTGGCTCTCAAACAGAAGATGAGATCTTTTGACAACACAGCCTGAAGGAGATTTCTGCTGTAACATCTCTGAGGTAAAAAGACACATGAAGGAGGAATTTGACCCTGCTGTGTCTAAGAAATATTGCCATCAGCTTTATCACAAACAGACAAAACCAGCACAGAGGTGAGGCTTTTCGGTGCCTTTCCAGAAGGAAAAAATTCAGGTGTTCGTGTTTGAAAGCCGTGGCCGATGGAAATACCAAACAGGAGCTCTTCAGGAAGACATACAAGAACTTTTAAAGCTCTGCCAGAAGGATATCCAGCATAATAATAAATCGTGTTTAAAAATAAAATGTAAAAAGTGTCAAGCATCAGGCCAGAGCTTCAGCAGGAAAATTAGAGCTAAACCCATCTCAAAGGGGAAATATCCCTGCAGCAAATACAGACCCTGGGGTCTCTGTGTGGTGATGCCACCACATCCATCAAGGCAGCTGAGGGTCTGCTGAGGAGCAGACAGTCAATACTGAATGCCTACTCCATGGCAAAACTCCAACTTGAGTTATTTTCTCCCTGCTGACCTTTTCAATTCATTAAGCCATTAAAAAAAATTAGTTAGACATGCAAAAAAACATCCCGGCCAAAAGGAACCATCTGTAACTAAAGAACTTGAACTGCTGGTGGGCTAAACAGGCAACAGGAGGCAAAACAAGTTTTAAGTTTTATTGTACTATTTCTACTCCAGGGCTTCACAAATCCCAAATAACCTCAAAAGAATAAGTGGGAATAAACAGGACGTTATGATAGACCACCACAAACTGCAGGGTCATTTGTTACTGCTGAGAAGTGGAATATCTAAACTGGAAACCTGAAACAGAAACATCTCACTCAGACCTAACCCTTCCTCTCCAGTCATGACTGCACACCCTGCAACCCCAGAGCTGAGTCACTGAGCCTGAACATTTGGAAATTCAGTCTAAAAATCTAAAAATTCAGCCTGCAGCCTCTGAGGGCAGCCCCTGCTGAGCAGGCTGCAGTGATTTCTTCATCTTCAGGGTGAATTATTTTATCCACTCTTTGGCCTGTCCCTGGGAGCATCCCCCACCCTCCCCGTGGCCCTTTGTGCTGACGAGGATGATGGCAGCCTGAACCTTCTGCAAGAAGCAAAGGAATTGTCCCACTGAGAAATCCCTGATTGGGTTTTGTCTCCTTCTACCCTCTCCCCATGATTTATGATCTGAGGTGTGGGTCGTGCTGTGAGGGCTGCACACTGCTCTGCTCAGCTGCACTCCCTCAAATCTCCCTTTAACACCACGTGAAATTTGAGGACTTTATTTAAGTAAACTTGCAGCATGCCTGACAGGGCTTTGAAAAAGCTTGCAAAACATTGTGGTTATTATCTCTGGAAGGGACTTGTTTTGCCTTTGTACTCATCCTTTATCATTTTTAGAAAGCCAAGGGCTCACAGGAAACCTGTAACACATTCAGCATTATCAGCAGTCAAAGAGGAGGAAAAAATAAAACACCACCGACCCAGACGCTTGTTACCTTGAAATAAAGCAGGAAATGTAATTAAAAATTTCAATTACCATTGGCATTTCTGATTCTGTTGCTGCAGGAGGCCATCTTTCCAAAATTGGCAAAGGAAGACTCCCTAGAGAGAAGCTCTGAACTGTGTTTCAGACCACTTTATTAATCATTCCATCATCATCATCATCAAAACAGCTCGAGTTAAACTCAGTATTTAGTGATTAAATGTTACACACATTAAGGGTTGAATATTCAAAGACATTTGCTTCAGACTATTTGTTCTTTTGCAGCTACCTGCACACACACTGAGTGCAGAGTGGCTCGTATGCACTCACATCTGAATATTAAGGCTGAGATGAATCACTGCAGGAGACAAGATCCCAGTCCCATTCCCTCAGCCTGGAAAAAGCACCACTGGTGCTTTATCTGTAAAAGCTGCAAATGAGCTCATGTAACGTGGAGCCTGACACTTTATGTGCACAAATCTCACCACACACACCCGTGCAGACGCACATTTCCCAGCTTCATTTTCAAGCCTCATTGCCAGCTCTTCCTGGGCCGAGTTTTACCTTATTTATTACTGAAACTTGATTTACATTTCCTTCCTTTTGGGGGGTAAGGCAGCGGCAGAGAATAAGTGAGTCCTTTTTCAGAGAGCAGAGTTAGGATGGATGAAAGCAGCGAGTGCTCCTTACAGCACAGAATTGATTCTTCACTGATTTTAGGACTGCAGGAGGAGCTTTGAGCCCTCAGCTTACACACAGCTCAAGAACCTTCAGAGAACTTTCACCGTGCACTTCAATTCTGCTGGAGCTTTACCTGCCCTTAGAGGATCATCCATTCTGAAATATGTCTGATTTTACCTGCTTCTGATTTTATCCGTTCTGATTTTATCCATTCTGATTTTATCCATCCTGATTTTATCTGATTTTATCCATTTTTTTATCCATTCTGATTGCAAATCTGAGCAGGTTCAAAAATGAAATTAAGGATTTACCATGAGCTTTTAATAGGTGGGGTTTTTTTGGTTTGTTGGTGTGGGTTTTTGGTTTGGGTTTTTTTTGTTTGTTTGTTTTTGGGTTTGTTTTTGGTTTTGGTTTTTTTGTAATGGAAGAGGAAGGACACACTTTTCAAGCATTTTTGGGCAATTCCACATTTAGCCCTGCTCATCAGGCACAGTTCCAGATAAGAAGGTTTACTACAAGTGCCAAATGAGCTTGAGCTGTCATAGATCAAAATATAGAGAGGAACAATTTAATTTATAATAGCAAAATGTTTAATGCAGCTAACCAAGTGAACTTTCTCGATCCATTTATTCCCCAAAATCCTTAATTCATGTGTTTTATGTGACAGAAAATGATAACTACACATCCATAGCTAATAGATTGATCATTTTTGGGTTTTTTGGTTTTTTTTTGATGACTGTAACAATATTATAGGCACGCAAATAATTTGAAATGACTTTTTCAAGGCTAGCACAGTGTTTTAATAGTCTTCTTTGTGTCAATCACCTGCCAAAACTTTAGCTGAATCAAGCAGTTCCAGATCATTGGAACTCTAATTATTGTAAGCACAAGTGACTTTTTGGAGCAGCAGCAGCGAGCTCTCCATGACAGTGTTGGCAAAGCTCTCTCCAGGCAAATGAATTAAACTCCACTTGCTGCTTCTGACTGGGAGGTCATTCCCCATTTTCTGATCCTCTGGTTCCACCGGAAATTAGCGCTGGAGCAGAATGATTCCAGCGTAAAAGTAAATTTTTAAAAATAAAATTTAAAAAAAAAATCTAATTGGGTAAAGTCACGGGGCATTTCTCTTTTTGTACCCATGTGACAATGACAAACTCGGCTGATGGCCAGGCCAAAGCCGTGTTTAGTGAGAAGGCAATCAGCGTTTTTTGTCGCCTGTTCCAAATGCAAAGCCGGGCACATCAGCTGGGAACACCTTTGGTAGCTCTGGTCCCCCCTCGGTTGACACCGCTCACACGGCGTGACAGCAAAGCCACCAGAACACAAACAGCTCATTTGCTGCCTCCTCGCTGTGATTAAATCTCTATTCTGCCTTCAGACTTACCTGCTAAACAAGAGGTAATTCCCAACGCAGCAGCGAGGTGGGAGACAATTTTCAAAGGATGCCAGGATGAGGAGAATTTAGAATTGTTATCATTCCTGAGACATTTTCAACGATGTTTGCAATTTCACCTGAGACAGCATTTAGAAACAATACATCTACATTACACAATATAATTTCTCAGTTTGAGATGTTGTTACAGTAAGAGATCCGTGTTCATTCAACAACGTGATAAAATCTGTGTGTTTTGGGAAGTAAAGAGCAGGTGAAGTTCAGGATGAAGTCCACAAAACAGGGCTGTAGGCTTCCATTGCAATTAGACGGACAAGAGCAGAGTGTCAGAGAATATCACAGAATTAACTGGGTTAGAAAAGACCTTTGAGATCATCAAGTCCGACCTAAGACCTGACACCACCTCAACAAGCAGAGCAGGGCACTGAGTGCCTCATCCCAGGTTGGAAGGGTGTGGTTTGTGGAGGCTGGGAGTGTCCCACTTGAAAGAGAAGCAGGCACACAGCAGCGTTGGGGAACAATTCTTCTCCACTTTTATTCAAAAATCTGACTCCATTTATATACATTTGTACAAAGGTCAAGAGATTGGCTATACAAGTCGCCACCTCTCTAACCTGGATGGTGGACATCACCATCAATCATTTCTGCTCTCAGAGGAGAATTATGTAAACATTCTAAAAATACACATTGTTTGCATGAAGCTGCGTGAGAAACTTCTGCACAAAGACAGAAGGCAAAAAACTCAAAGCAACAGACACCACGTCGACAACCAGAGCAGGGCACTGAGTGCCACATCCCAGACTGGAAGGGACCCGTGAGGATCATTGAGTCCAACTCCCTGCTCCTGGCAGGGTCAATTGATGCAAAAATTCAGCTCCTGTGTGCTCCCAGCAGGTCAGGAGGACTGTGCTCACACAGTGCTGAAAACACTGACAGTGGTCACAGGGCTACAATGGAAATTGTAAATCCCACTGGAGCTTCATTTCACTTCTAAATTAAAATGCTGTGCCAAGCAATGTGGTTTTTTCTGGGACTATTCTTCAGAAAACTACAGAACAATTCTTCCCTTCTCCTAAAATTCTGTGTCTGTCACAAACCCCTCAGTGACTTTCAGCTGTTGGGCTCTTAAACAGAGTGAAGGTTATTAAATAATTAAAATCAAGTCTGTTGTTAAAATAATTCTGTACTGCAAGTTCAGCATCAAAAACAAAACCAAGGCTTCTGACTGAGGTTCTTTGAGGGGCAATCCACCCCAAAGCCACACTCCTCTGAAACTCTGCACTTTCCTGCTCACAGTTGAGCATCAGAGCGTTTTTATCCTGTTGTTCTCCTTCCTTCTGCAACCCAGGCACCTCTTCAGGCATTCCCAAGTGTTCCCCAAGCCCTTCTGAACTGGGACGGGGCTGAGAAAGGAAAATCTCTCTCCAGTTTTGAGGCACAAGCCGCGTTCCGTCTGTACACACCGTGTTTTATTCCTGCATCTTTCGTTCTGTGCTCGGTGCCTTCTGACATCCCCCTGGTGAGAGGGAGCCGAGCAGGGCTTCACCCCGCTCTGGAAAAGTTCCTGTGTGCTAATCCCTCAGGGATGCGGCAATTATCTCCTCCCCGGCAGGTGTTAAACTCTGCCTTCCAGGAGATTATCCCATCCTCGCTCATCCCCTTCTGCCCCGGCTGTTCGAGGGACAACAGTAAATAGAATTTGCCACTATCTCAATAGGTAAAGAGGAGTCATTAGCTCCTGATACCACGACAGGGATTCTGAGTAAAGCGAGGATAACCCAGCTTCGTACCAGCTCAGTCCCTTACTTACAGTAAGATGAAACAGAAATGTTTTTTTTTTTTTTTCCTCTGGAAAGCTTTTAAAGTGTTTCATTTCTTCCTCAAGGTTTTTTTTGTTATTTTCCTTGCCCTTTTTTTTTTCTCCTTCCGTATATCAAAATGGCAAAGTGGAAAAGAAGATGGATTGAAATCACACATACACCAAAAAAAGAAGATGGATTGAAATCACACATACAACAAAAAAAACCCCAAAATGAAGTCAAAAGTTACAGAATAGTAACTTGCTTCAAATTTCCAATACTAACAAGGCAGCAGTATTCATATTAAGAGACCATGACCTATTAATTCACTGTTCAACAAAACACCTGTGTCTCCCTTTAGCGCTCAGCTTCTGAAAGCAGATATGAAAGAATTGCTTATTCTGCTGCCATTATAAATTTTCAAAGTACAAACTCTTCCCTTAAGGCTCTCATGTCTCCTCTTTTCACACCAGCAGTGATTTCACTGCAACTCAGATACTTTTGCTCATCTCCTTGTGTTTTTTTTTTTTTTCTCAGAGCCCAAATTTTCCATCGAGCAAGACTCTAAAGAAACTTCAAGAATTTATCTTGAAACCCCTTTGCTCTGCTGCAGTTACTGGTGTTAAAGAAGGAACAAGTGAAGGTGAGAAAACAAAACCTCACTGAGGCAGCCCCTGCTTTAGTCGTGTTTGCCACACTTCCAAAAGGACTGTGGATAGAGAGACTGTAACGTAGGTAAGAATTAATAAACATCTGAGTCTGAACACGAAACACCGTCTCTTGAGCATTTAATCGCAATTCTGACAGAAAAGAAGATAAAACCCCAACAATATAGGTTGGGGACACGCACTGACTGTAACACAGTGACAGGAATGAACCACAGGGACAGTGAACTAGCCACAAATGACCCTGACAAAGATGAACTCAGGCACACAGGACCTTGGGCCTTGTCAGAGGCTCCTTCAGCACAGAAATCAGGGCTAGAACAGCATTTCCATGCCACCAAGCACTTTGGTTGGGATCAGCACGTTTGTTTTTATAACATTTGGATGTTGTGGGCCATTTTTCTTGAGCTTGCCATTAGAACTTAGACAAACATACCAGACAAGGTTAATCCCTGATCACTTCCCATCTTTGGTAGATGCATTGGAGCATAAAAAACCACTGTGCACAGTTCACTATTCACAGTTGGTATTTCAGCAGCAGAACCGGATTTTTATAGGTGGCACCAATAAAATTACAGCCTACAAAACAATGGCAACTTCTCCTTTTGACAGAAGCACTTATAAATTCATTATCCAAAGTAGCCTAGAGTCTGCTAAGGAGCTCACAGGCCTTTGATCACAGCTCTGCTCAATCTTCCCAGAACTTCAACATGATTACATTAGCAATGGCTGGTATTAAACCTAAAGAATTCTCTCTCGTTCATATCCCTGACTCAGTATTATGTCACCTTCTCTCTTGGGAAGACTGAATCCTGTGAAAGTCAACTTCAGTTCAACACAACCAGGAAAAGACCTCACTTTTTTTGTGTTTTTATACTTTTTTTTCCTTTATAGCCTCTTGTCAAATCCCATATTAGACATTTAGGAACAACATCTTCAGATTAGCAATTTCTGTCCACAAATACCAAGTGACACGCTGTGTAATAAAGCATTTATCTAGAATTTATTTTTAGAACTATCGTTCCCTCTGCCCTGCCCATGACAAAGGTACTTCACACTTTCTCTGAATGCTCTGCAAATAGTTGCTTGAAAAAAAAGGATGACTGGATACAGTTTGTGTTATGATTTTTATATATATAAATATATATGTATTCAGTATGTAATTACTATATTAAATATTATATATTTAGTATATATTTATATAAGGATATATATTTACTCACTAAAAAACCACTGAACTGAATGAGGTGACCAGTTCAGGGTAGAGCTTGATAAAGCACCTGCTGCAGCATCAAAGTTCTCAGGAAATTAAGGCAGAAGGATCAAACAGCCCCTTCAGACTAAGCAGGAATAGTTAACCATATTAACTTTCATAACAGAGTCTTGTTTTCAACTTCTTCCTTGCCAGGGTTTGAAAACCATCCTGTGCAAGAAGCTGTGCTGGCTGATCCAGATTTCTTGTCAAGCAGTGGATGTTTGGAGAAAATGCCTCCAGATAATCCAGCACCACCCAGGCCACAGCTCATACACTAAAACTAAGGTGAGGAGCTTTAAAGCTTTCTGAAATAATAAATGCACTTTCCTCCTCTGAAGGATTTGCCTTCTAAACCCTCGGTCCAAAACAGGAGCTCCTCAAACTGATTCTGCCATGAATTCTGTGAGGGCAAAGCCCCGTGTGGGATCAAGGACCAAGTGTAGGAATAAAGGTTTGGGTTTTAGCAGTGATTTACTGGAGGATCTGGGGAGGGAACACGAAGCTCTGGGAGTGCCACATGCACAGAGTGTTAAGAGGGATTTTCAACGTTGCTACTCCTGTTAAAGACTTCAAACATCTGCCATGAGAAGGGCCCCGAAATCCTGTGGTGTGGGTGAAATCCCAGCCTCAGCAGAAGGGAGATTTGCATTTGTCCTCAGCTGCTGGAGGATTGCAGGCTGGCTGCTCAGAGCAGGGAAATCCACCTTCAGAAGGCACTTGGAATTCCTTCTCAGACCTTTTGAGCTTTTAAAAACCCGCGTTAGAGAGCTTTTGAAGTGCAGTTGAAGGATAAATTTGACTGCGAACGACTTCGCCGAATCCATCAAATCAAGACCATCCCTTTCAGTTTTGGGATCTTTGGAGCAGCCAGCCTTTCCTTCCACGGGATCTGGGAACAAACAACTTTTCAGGATGGCCATGGACCAGCTGCAGCCCCCCTGGATTTGACAGATGTGAGTGAAATTACCCAGAGAGGTCCATTATTTAGAAATTATTGTGTCACTCAACAGGTAATAATACCTATTTCAACAAATACACACACATATATATATTTATGTGTATATACACATATGTATGCAGCTGCTGTCCTACCTAGCAATTCTTTAATATTAATACCTTTACCAGGAAACAGTGGTAGTAAAGAAGCTGGAAAAAAGGGCAAGAAAAATCTCCCTATATTCCCAGATGTCATTTTAACAACGACTGATATATTACAATTGTATGCACTTTTTAACTGTGAGTAAAACAGCCATTACACTTGTTACATTTTATGGGCAGTGTTATTGGAGAGAAAACGGCTTTGACAATATATATTTGAAAAATTGTTGCTCTTATTCACAATTCATGGATGCAGCCTTCCTGCAGTATATCAAAGCTACAGCCAGGCTTCCATCACGGTGCATTTTAGCCAACAGCTCTGCTGTTAGGCTGGGCTTTTATGGAATAGAAAACCAAAATATGCTCCTCAGGGTGGGGGCAGACTGTTTGGCTGGTGGCAGAAAGAGGGATTGAATTGAAGCTTTTCTTAAAGCTGAAGTTTTTCCCTGAAGCACCGAGATTTGGGGATTTCGTGACTGGCCTGAGCACAGTGACAAGGAAAGGCCAAAATCCAGCAAGTTGGGAATGCACTGACTGCAAAGGAGGAGAATTGTAATTGCCTGATCTCCATTTTGTCCAGCTGATATTGCTCTTTCCTTGATCCAAAAAAAAAAAAAGAAAAAGAAGTTAAAATTCACAGGTATTTAGTAGAGATCAATAACCAGAGCATCCAAAACAAAAGCAATATGGGAACATGGGAACACAACTAACTTGAAATACAAAAACCCTTTCTGCAGATGGGCTTATTAGATAATCACTAATGGCACGATTCTGTTTTTTAAAGGCAAAATTAAGGTTGAGAAGGGGGAAACTCCAAAAGAGCCGTGACCAGTATCTACCCAAAGTGCATATTTTATAAATATACACACACACACAGTGCATGTGGAGGGTTTGGAAGCAGCAGTTCCCATTTTAATGTTCATTTCCTCAGTAAATAAAACATCCAGGACACCTGTAAGTGTCAGCACATGACAGAGGAGCTGCAGGTTTGAGCAGAGGAGCTGCCCTCAGCTCCAGGGGAAAGGGATGCCCAGAGCTGTGACCTTGGTTTAAATAAACCTCTACCATCCCTTGCAGCTGCTCAGAAAGCTCACTGGAATTTTCTAGATCTATTCAAAGCATATTCCTCACGCATACCAAAGGCTTTATTCCATCCTGCTGGTCATGATGGAGTGTGCTCGTGACAAAAGCACTGCCAGGGGAGGCTGGAGGAGAAATGAAGTTAAATGGGATTGAGAGTGGCAGGCAAAGGTGCACACACCCCAAACACCATCACCAGCAGCTGCTGCACCACTCTCAAAAGAAACCAAAATTAATCCTGTCTAGTCTAAATCAAAGCGTCAGTGACTCTTTAAAAACAACAGGGAGAGAAAAAAAAAAAACCAAGTTTCAAACTGTGTGTTCCATAAACAAAACATCCAAGTGGAGGCTGCAGCTGCAGTATTGATCCCAGTTGTGAGCTGAGATGTGGAGAACTGCAGAGCTGGCACTCACAGCCTTCTGAAGTGACAATAAATCCCAGCCTTGCCGGGCCCAAATCACCATCCTGCACCTCTCCAGTTGCAGGGAAGTCATTAATTAGGCTGGCTTCCTTGCTCAGGAGGTAAAGGTGGAATAATCCCACAATTCCCACTGGCCAGCTCCTTATTTACAGCTTGTGTGGGACCTCCTGCAAGCTGATGGGTAAAGATCATCTCTCAGCAAATGCCATGCAGGGAGGCAAAGCAGAGCCAAAGAAAGAGAAGAGTGGAATTGTTGATGAATTTGTGGTGCAAGTGATGACTGATCCTGAAAAAAATGAGAGCTGCCAAGGCAGGTGGGGAGTGCTTTTGGAATGAGCCATAAATCTGAGTTTGTTTTGCACTGTAGTCAGGAGAAGTCATTCACATGTGGCACCAAGGGAACACAGTTCCAGGTGTTTTCCTGTGTGTTTTCCAGCACGGTTTCCTGCAGGGGGACATGGAGCAAGGTTTATAAATTCACCTGGGAGAGGGGCCAGTGTAAAACAGATCCTCTGGTTATCCCTGAGAGCAGCAACTCAGCTGAGGCATGTGTGGGATAGCGACAAAGTGTTAACCTTTTTGTGGCCAGGAATGCATTATTTTAATAAACCTCGTGTTGTCCCTCCTGTTAACTGCCCCAGAACCACTGTCCACCACAGCATATCCATTGAATTCCTGTGCCTGATCCAGGTGTTTTCCCTTAGGGAAAAACACCTTTTAGGAAGCCTTGATCGAGGTCTTTGGGGTGTGCTGAAAACCCTTCTCAAATATGGAATCCAGAGTCAGATGGACTGTTGTTGTGGGCAGCAATCCATGTGGAAAAATACTATTTTAGACAAAAACAAGTCTCTTATTTTCCTCAGGGGAAGCCTGTATTTGTTTTCTCTATACACATGAAATAGCTAAATGGAAAACATTTATGAAGAGAAGCATCCTGATGGAAAAAGAGTGAGCTCAGGAAGGCAGCTGGAGTGTAACTAATATCAGCAGATAAAAACACGGAGGGAACCAGTTACCCAAGACACACACACTCATTGAATTAGCATTCCCTTCCCCACAAAAGCAGAATTCAGCAGTTTTACCCCATTAAGTGTTGCCTTCCTGAACACTCCCAGGAGATCTGGAGTGTTGGCTCAGCGCTGGCCCAGGGGATCTCGCTGTGCTTTAGGGGCTGCAGCACAGAACAAACCATCCCTGGCTGCCTCCAGGAAAGTGGGGCTTTTTCCTGGAATTAAAGAATCCCATTCCTGCCCACCTCACTGGGTTCTCAGCTGGTGCCAGGCAGCACATCTGCTTCCATCCCAGTGTGACAGCACAGCCCCACCTCCACCTGAGCTGGGCTCTGCAGCTGATGGGCCCATTTAATCTGATGTTATTTCAGGCAATAAAGGGCTTGGAAAAAGTTTCAAAAGTTTTCCTAGCTGCAAAAACTCTTTTAAGAGACCTGTTCTATCTCAGAACCTATTGGGACCCGAAATGCACGACCCCAAAAGCAAATTTGCATGAATGCCAGCTACAATAAATATTTGCCTTTGGAAAACTCCTTTGAATTTACTACAGATCTTGCCCATTAGTATCAAATTGCCAAGGAAAATTGTTCACTGTCAGTCCAGCTCCTTTAGGGTCCTGTGCACTGTAACTGAATGACACAACTGGACTCCAGAGCCAAAGCAACAGGGAGAAAAATGCCTTTTCTGGGGTGATTCTGGAGCAGGCAGTGGGTGCACCTGCACAGAGGAATCTCACCTGGGCAGCCTCCACCAGACCTGCAGCCCCTGCCTGCTCCTGCTCTCCCCCTTTGGCTGGCCCAGCACCAGCACAGAGCAGGGCTGAATTCCTCCCAGTAAATAAATAAACAAACACCCAATAAATAAATAAACAAACACCCAATAAAGGGCAGAGGAGCTGTACCAGGAACTCTTGGCAGAGCTGTCCTTTGGGGCCAAGTTTTAATGTGGCCTGTGCCTGGATAAGTGGACGGGTAAATGAATAAATATCTGTTGCTTGGATAGATGGATGGGTAAATGAATAAATATCTGTTGCCTGGATAGATGGATGGGTAAATGAATAAATATCTGTTTGCTCTGCCCCAAACCTGAGCTGCTGCAGCAGAGCTCCCCCTTTGACGGGCGAATTAGATAAAGGGTCACCCAATGAAGGCATGGACAAGGTCACAAAGGATGAGCAGGCACAGCAGAGGTTCAGGGAAACTTCTCTCTCCCTCTTTATTCAAAATCTGACTCCATTTATATACATTTGTACAAAGGTCAAGAGATTGGCTACACAGGTCGCCACCTCTCCAACCTGGACGGTGGACATCGCCATCAATCACATTTCTCCTCCCAGAGGAGAAATATGTAAACATTCTAAAAACACACATTGTTTACATGAAGTTGTGTGACAATCTGCAGTACAAAGTTACAAGCCCTCAAAAGCAAGAAAACCAAGGGCAACACCCTTTTGTTTTGGTTTTCCCACTGCAGCATCCAGGATATTTATGTCCCACAGGATCTCCCCTCTTGGTGCCTCAGGGGAACAGGAGGAGCTCAGATCCTCAGGAGCAGCTCCCTGAGCTCTCAGGACAGATTTCCTGTCGATTTTCCCCCTTTCTGGGAGGATGGTGTGGGAAGCTTTCAAGTAAATAACTCAGCCATGATAGGAGGTGGAAGGAGTGACATGTCTGGCTTCTCTTCACCTGTCAAGGCTCAGGTTGCAGAGAATTAGGAAGCTCCAAGTAATAGTGGCTCAGTGTCCCTGTAAGACAGAACTCCTCACTCTGACTGCCTCACTGTCACTTTATAACCTGGAGCATGAAGTCCTTTAAATCCTCTGTAATTTTTGAACTGCAAGGGATTTGGGGATTTTATCAGTGAGGAAATAATATTGTTAAGGTTTCTTTCTCTCGAGTGTTTCAGGCTCCCTAATAAATCTGTGAGTTACTTGGATTTGTCTGATATTTTAACATTTCCAAAGTCGCAGGAGTGAAGGTGTGAAGTTTGTGTGCTGCCAGAACAACATTCCTCAAGTCCCCCGGGTCACAGCTGGGTGGACAGCTATGCACAAACACTCTGTGACATTAATTATTGGCTTTATTAAAGGATAACAGCACTGCTCAGCCAGAGTATCTAAGAAGGAAACTGTTGTGCAGTAGATATGTGAAAATATTTATATGCCAAGTGCTGCAATTTTTAATTGGTTTCAATGATTCCAGTACACCATAAAATCATCCTGCTTTTCCTCACTGTCCCACAACGAAATATTTATTTTTGATGTTCATTATGTTATAAATATCCTATATATTAATCTGGGGATGGGAATTGTTCTAAATATCCTATGTATCAATTCAAGTATGGGGAGAGAAATTCGCAGGGTACACAGCAGCAGCATCGGTGGCGACAAGCAACAGCTGCCGGAGAAAATCCGCGGAGGAATGTGCACCTCAATCTGCACGTGAAAGGACCAGGCCAGCACAACCATAATCCCGAGACAGCCGAAACTACACCTGCAGAGCAGGAGCCCCTCCGAATCCACGACAGGGCGGAAAGGCACCCAGACGAAATCCGGGAACCCCATTCAGATTCGGCTCAGGAAGGAGTTGAAACTGAATGGGAAGACAGATGAATATCATAATCCGGCCATCTCCGCGGAAAAGCCTGGCCCGAAGGAAGAAAAACTGTATAAAAACTGGGACCTGAGAGCAACCCATTGGAACAGATGACCGAGGACTTGGCGAGGGCCAGCCTGGTATCTGTCTCCCAGCTCGATCGGGCTTCGCTGTGGCTGGAAACTCTGCCGGCTTTCATTGCAAAATTGACTGTTTGTTGTTTTTGATTTCTGTTTTTTTGTAATTTACTCAAATCATTTTGGAAAAATAAAACTTTGATTTTGATGCAAATTTGGGCCACCTCATTTATAACAATTATTACATCAGAGAGGAGTGAGGCAGAAAGACCAAAGAGTCATTTTTGGGGACACACTTCAGTGCTTCATCCAGCATTTTGTCCACCCTGTTCTCCATTTCCTGGCCTTTCCAGACCCAAGAAATGAGAGCAGATTTGGGAGGGTTGCCAGCCCCAGGTGACACACAGCTGATCCATTTTGTCCATTCAGGATGCTGCTGTCGTTTCTGTGCATTGGCCATTTTTTAAATTCATATTTCTGTGAGAAATAATTGCTTTTCTGCATATTTCTAAACCTTGCTGCCCTGTCATTCTGATAAGAGCCTGTCACAGCTGAAATTCCAGCCCCAGGAAAGGCTCTGGTTCCGAACTCAGAGGTGGGAATTCTCTCCACCTTGACCCTGTGCTGAGGCAGTGTCTGCTCACCGCTGTCACCTGCTGCATCTGCAGGTTCCCTGCTCAAACTGTGCACAGCAAATGTGAATTCCTGCTCTGAAGACATTCTCACACAACACCCTGATCCTCTGTTTGAACCCATCCCATGGCAGCTGATTCCTGTGCCAGAGTTCCCTCACCTCATGTCACATTTGTGAAGCACACACAGAGCATGGTTCCCTCAGCACAAAGCCACATTAAATCAGAATTTCAGCTGGAAATCCAGCCCAGAGGAGCTGCAGTGCTGCTGCAAGGCATGCAAGGGAGATCAGTAGCTGGGAAATGCTAAATATTATTTTTGCAGGGAGCCTTTAGTGTCTCTGCCTCGACAGAAAGGATTGCTGCCCACTAATTTAGAGTCATGTTTACCACCTCAACACCTGAGGGATAATAAATAACCTGTGCTGCTGCCATAACCATCCTGCAAAAGAGATTTTCCTGCAGTTCCTCAGCTCAAATAAACGTCCAGGTTTGTGTGGCCTGAGAAATGCAGCCTTCAGAGCAGCCCTGACCTCAGGAATCGAACCAGCAGCCTCAGAAATAGATGAGAATAAAATGCCAAGCACGGCATCTCAGCCAGGAAAAGGGTTATTATTAAATGTTTTCATGTATATATTTATATACACACATATATATATATTTAATCTAGGAATGTGCTCAAAGTATTAATCAAAGCCAAATTCTGGCTCCTCTCCCAGCCCTGCTCTCTGCAGTAGTTTTATTCTGGGTCCACGTGCAGAAAAAAAAACCTACAAACAAAAAGTCTTGGCATTTGACAGACTGATAAAACTTAATTTGTTATTTTGTCTGACAAACACTTCAAAACGTGGGAGGAAAAAACTCATCAAGCTCGACAAATAATATGGTTTAAGGTTCAGTAAACATGGAAATCTGTGCTCACTGGGGGTAGCATTTCCCAGGAAATTCAGGAATGACCCAGAGCTCACAATGGCACTGGGAAGATCCCAATCCCTGCTCAAATTATCCTCCTGTCCTGGAGTTCTTGGGATTTTTCTTGTTCCTGCTTTATTCAAAGGAGGAGGTGGGGGAAAGGGCTGAGCTGTGCTTGAAAAAGCAGCTCCCACCAAGTGAGTGGTGTTAAATGCTGTAATAAATCGGGGCTGATTTGATTTGATTCGACTTCCATGATATCTGAGGGAAATGAAAATGAAGTCTGCAGGAAATGTGTCAATTTCTCACACGAATCAAACCGGAGTGATTGTTCCTGTAACAATAATAGAGTTTGCCATAAACATTTCTACAGGGAGAGCATTACTGTGCTCTGATCACTGCAGCAAATGGCATTAGGAGATATTCACATGGCAGGAGAAAATGATTTTATGAAGGTGTGGGGGGAGCTGCTGAGTGTGAACACAAAGCTGTGTGCAGACGAATTTCTAGTTAAAACATAAAAATCAAGCAAATGAAGGAAACCCCCCAAAAACGGTAACAAAAGAAGTCAATTTCTTCATGGAATTAGAAGGGAAATAAAGAAGCAAAGGAAAAGTGAGGGGGAAAAAAAGATGTTAACAAAATCCAATCTTCAAGATCTTCCTTATTTGTGTGTCTTTGCGGAGAACAAAGAGAACGTTTCATTTCAGCCATTGCCCTGGTTTGTTCTGCATGTCTGTATAATGTGAAACCTAATAAAACACATTAAAAAGAGAAGAAATAAACAAAATTGTCCAGACTGTAGCTACGGCATAATTCTGTCAGACTTCTGATTTTCCAGGAACAAAAAGCTGGCAAATGCTTTTTCCATTGCACATTCCACACTGATTAACAAAACCTTCTAGTCTGCAGAGCGCTCTTTGCTCGGTTTAGAAATATGCAGAAAACCAATTATTTCTCACAGAAATATGAATTAAAAAATGGCCACTGCACAGAAATGACAGCAGCGTCCTGAAGGGACAAAATGGGTCAGCTGTGTGTCACCTGGGGCTGGCAGCCCTCCCAAATCTGCTCTCATTTCTTGGGTCTGGAAAGGCCAGGAAGCAGAGAACAGGGTGGACAAAATGCTGGATGAAGCACTGAAGTGTGTCCCCAAAAATGACTCTTTGATCTTTCTGCCTCACTCCTCTCTGATCTAATAATGAACTTCAAAAATAAATATTTCATTGTGGGACAGTGAGGAAAAGCAGGATGATTTTATGGTGTACTGGAATAATGGAAACCAATTAAAAATAACACCACTTTATCACACAGCCCTCAAAGAAACACCCAAGCAAAGATAAAATACAAAAATAACAAGGAACAGCATCTGTTGGGTGTCCTTTTGATGTGTCATAAGGCACAGGACATCTCGGGAAAACCAGGAACGATTTCCCCAATCCAACACAAACCTCTCTGTCAATATGGGAAACAGACACACAGAAAAAAGTGCAGCATAATTTTGATTGAATGGCAATAAAATATGCCTTTAATGGACTGAGCCTCACTGGAGTGACAGCTGTTTGTTATCCAGCCTGGACTGCAAGCATTACAGGACCCAAATTTAATGGTTTTTCCCTCTTTTCTTAAAAAATATAAAGGGATTTTCATCCTTTCATGTATCATCATGGGGACACACGTGGGTTATTGGCCAATTGCTGCATTTTCCTGTGGCTGAAGAGATGGTGTTTATCAGATTAAATCCCTCACTCCCACAGTGTGTCCATGAGTTTTTTCTTTTGCTAAAGAGTGATTTCAAAGTGCAACTTATTCTCCACCTAATTATCATCCCCTTGCTGGCCAGTTCAGTCATGGAGAAAAGCACAACTCCCAGTTGGAAGTGGCTTTTTTGATATTTTTGCTGCTTGAAGACTCGTGTACGTGCTCAAGTGAGTAAAAAAACCATCAGTGCTGTTCTGCTGGGCAGCTCAGCAGGGCTCAGCCACGCTGAGACACACAATGATCCTCAATAATAATAATAATAATAACAACAACAACCTCCAGTTGGGCATGGGGAGGGTTAGGGAGGATTTTGGGGAGGATTTCTTCACCTAAAGGGTTGTCAAGCCCTTGGAACTGGCAGCCCAAGGAGAATGGAGTCACCATTCCTGGAGGGATTTAAAATCCATGTGGATTCAGCACTTGGGGCTTTCTGGGTTTCTCCACCTTGCTCCACCAAATTTTTGTTACGTTCCCATTTTAAAATTGGGTTATCTCTCCTTTTTCCCAAATTTACTTATTAATAACATCACTTTAATAACATTAACATCACATTAATGTGATTAACATCACATTTCCCTCAAAAATTTCCTTCCACAGACAACAGTTTGATTTTTGAGGCCATCCCCATCGCAGCATTTCGAGCTGAAAAAGTCACTTTTCATTTTCTGAGGTAAAAAAGGGTCACTATTATGCTGAGACAGAAAATTCATAGAAAAAGGAACAAAAAGTGCCTGTCACCCCATTTATCTTCAAAACAATCAATTCCACTGTATCAATATTTCTTTAAAAATAAAAAGCTTTCCCAAATTATGACCTTCTGCTGTCTCGCTGCTATTTCATGGCGGCCTTGTAGCCTTGAGAAGAAAAAGGACAAAAAAAAGCAGCTCATTAAAGACAAATAGGTAGAGCCTCAGTTCCTGCAGCACAATCACTTGCTCCAGCTCTTATTGTGACTAATAATCACATTATTGTGACTAATAATCACATTATTGTGAATGAAGAGGGGCAGGAGATGGGTGGTGAGCAATGCAAAGAAAACTGGGCATGGAAATATCCATTAGTATCGGGGGATTAAAAAAAAATACAAAAAGGTATGAAATGGGGGACAGAATTGGTTTGAAAGGCTGCTGTTAATTCCTTTTGAGTTCAGATGAACAAATATTGATTAGAACCTGTGGCTAATGCAGTGGCAGAGGTAACTCCAGCAGCAGCTGCTCTTGTGGAGCACCCAGTGATTTTCAAATAAAACCTCACTCAAACGTTATGGAAGTCACTGGAGGTATTTCATGGATTTGAGCTGGGTCTGCATCAAAATAAAAAAAAAAATTCAAAAGAATATTTTCTATAATTTATATATTTTTATTTATATATTTTTTTTTTCTATAAGAAAATATTCTAAATAGTTCTAAAAGTGGAAGGAAGGGAGAAGCAGAGAGGGTCTTGTCTGCCACTTCTCATTTTGTGACTCTCATATTTGAACATCTGTGAACAAACATTCTGAGGTCTCAAGTAGTGAGACTTCAAGCAGTGGCAAAAGAAGAAACATTTTTCCCTGTAAATCTAAATTTGTCCTTCCTTCTTGCTGCAGGAAATTAATTTGGTTTGTGTGTTGCCTGCACGTTTTGAACAGTGTTAGAAAAAAAAATACAGCAGAGTTTTCGGGGAACCTGGAACTGCTACACCACCTGTTAGAAAAGTTCCATGCTTTTGCGGCAATTAATGTGCTTAATATTGACCATGAATCTGTTTCAACCCTCCCTCTCAGCTCTGATTTCTCCAGAAAGTGCTCGATGTGTTTCTGGCAATAACAACAAAGAAATTACTGCACTGATTTACTTCTCTGGCTCCTGGCTGCAGTATAAGGCAAGATACAGCTTTCCTCCTGTGCTGGTTTAGAGTTCCCCGTATCAACTGCCTGCAAACATCTCTAAGCTTTCCCTGTCAGAGTTTTGATGTCTTCAACAAACAAAAATCAAAGTGCCCAAAACTTCTGGAACTCGAGATATTTTGTTTATCTTTGGCTTTTCAGTCTGATTCTTCAGGAAAGCAACATGAGGCAGAGTGGACCTGCCCTGATCCCTGATCCCTGATCCCCGATCCCTGATCCCTGATCCCTGATCCCCGATCCCTGATCCCCGATCCCCGATCCCTGATCCCCGATCCCTGATCCCCGATCCCTGATCCCTGATCCCTGATCCCTGACCCCTGATCCCCTATCCCTCATCCCTGATCCCCTATCCCTGATCCCTGATCCCTGCCCAGAGCCAGCAGGGCAGTGCCACTGATGTGCCAGTTCCTGCTGGGAATGTGGATTTCCCCACGGAAATGCCCAAATCCCAAATTCTCCTGAGTCAGAAAAGCAGTGTTAACTCCTTGCTCCAAATCCTATTCTCCTTATTACTTGATTTTCACTTGAAGGATGTGAGAAGGAACCTAAATAAAAGGATTCTGGGTTGAGGCAGCGACTGTTTGAACAGAGAGGACATGAAATTGCTTGGGCAATTTTCTTAACTCTGAGGTCTTTGCCTCTGCTCAGTGAACTTTACTCTTGTGATTCAAAGTGTCATTAGACTGCCATTATCATTACAGCTGAATACTTCTTCATAATTGAAGAATGATTTAGGAACTAAGTAGCTTGACATGGTGGCATATTTTATCCTAACAACTTCCAAAAATGCAAATGTACTCAGCATACTCCTTTTCCAAGAAATCAGGCAAAAAAAAAATGATAGCAAAAATATTTAAAGAGAAATTAATCCACTGGAAAAAGCATTAAAATACACTGAAAGTAAATGTAATTGTTTTTAAACCCAATGTTTTCGTAAGATAAATTCGGCATTGGACAGGCTCTTTAAAAATCAATTTGCACTCGCTTTCTCTATAAAGATTTATCCCAGAGAAAAAAAAATCCATTAGTATTAAAGTGCTTAAAAACTTGGCAGACTATCTCCAAAGGCATCAATTTCTACTGCTAATTAACACTAATTATTCACTCAGCAGTTGTAAGTTGCATTTGGTCCCTGAGGGTAGATGAGAGATTTGTCTCTCTCCGTTCCTTTCCATGTGTTTGTTCCAAGAGATTTCCACATTCAGGCATCACGGTGGTGTGGGCTTGGAGATCTGCACAACTTTCCTCTCCTGCTGCCAGGAGTGGACCAAGGTTTTCTGGTGTGAAATGAGGAGTTTGTGTTGTCCCTCAGTGTCCTGGACATTGCAGGGAAGGTTTGTCTCTGTTTCTCCATGGCACAGACTCGACCGAGCACTTTCTCTCCATGTGGATTTAATTTGGCATTTTCTGGTTGCTCAGGCTTGAAGATCCTGGCTTTGAGCAGCTCTATGAAACTTCAAGGTTATTGCTGATGAGCACAGTTACCAGAGAGCCCTTCCCTTCCCTTCCCTTCCCTTCCCTTCCCTTCCCTTCCCTTCCCTTCCCTTCCCTTCCCTTCCCTTCCCTTCCATGTGGATTTAATTTGGCATTTTCTGGTTGC
>QVAJ01000016.1:7493727-7513667 GCA_003546035.1 Mixornis gularis
TTTCTGGAAGGTGGACTTCTGCATGTTTTTCCTGCCAAACAAAAAATAAAATAAAAATTAAAGTAATAAAAAATCTCACTTTTTACTCTATTGACCAATCTAAAGGACTTAGTAAAGGACCAAACTTATAGAAGTAATGAAATTTCACAATTTAAGGATAGAACCACAATTAAACTTTGTGTTTAGGGACAAGGAGAGTTTTTCCAACAAGAGGATATCATTTGAAAGCACAACAAACTCAATTCAGCCGATACCGACACGACAAGCAATCAAACAAACCTTGATGGCCCAACTAAAATCCACCCGAATTTCTTACAGGAGCTTCTCTAGGAGATTCTGTGTTTGGGATCTGCAGGTTCCTGGCTGGTTTTTGTGGTAGAGGATGAAGAAGTGGCCCAGAAAAGTCCTGAGCACGGCGAGCTGTGTTTGCATCCTCCCCACGTGGGGGTCAGATGAGTCTGGGCTTCCAAAGATCCTCCAAATTGTCCTGTCTGAAACTCTGAAACAAATCATGTTGACAAACACACACACAGATGGATGTCATGACGATTCTCATGGTAGCTGAGGAAACAACCTTATGTATTCTACTTGTATGGTGATTTTTTAATTTTTTATTTTTAATCAGAAAAACTGCCATTGTGAATGCCTCAGTTCCCCTGAAATAAACGCTCTGGGGACACTCACAAAAGTTTCCGTAAATGAGCAAATATTTACTGAAGTATGCAAGAGTCCTCTAAAAAAATAAATGAGAAATTGGAGGTACTGCAATCAGTGCATGTTTACAGAACGGATTTCATTAATTTGGATCCGTGTGAAAAAAAATTGATCAATTTATCCAAAGGGAAACAGGTCCCACTCTCAGACTAGGAAAAAAGATTGAAAGGCTCCACTTGACTTTACCAGGCCTGGACTTCTGTCCCTAAATCCCAAGGACTACTCCTTGTAGTCCTTTTCTCCTGGAAGTTCATAATGGCCAGTGATGGTGGATTAAAGATTTTTTTATTTTAATTTCCACTGAATTCACGGACGAAAATGAATCTGCAATTCCTACAGAACAACTGTGTTTACAGAGAATCTACAGAGAGCTGTCAAAACAACCTCCATCATGTCATTAAACGGAATTAAAATCCTCTGTGAAGCTCCTAAAATTTAGCAGTGGCCTGAATTTGAGAATAAAAACAATCTAAAGCAGAAGAGAATTCGTCAGGGAAATACTAAACCATGAAAGAGGGAATTCAAGGGACAGCCCAAAAGGCAAAAGCCGAGCAGAGTGCAACGAAAGCCCTTTTTCACCTGCTAAGGCACCCCAAAAAGCCCTGAGCACCTCTGTGCTCCTTCTAAAGTACTTATTTAATGTTTTAGGAGGGTTTTTTGCCTTGCTGCCCTATAAAAGCAGCCACAGGTTTTGAGAAACTTCCCAAAAATCCAACCGGTGTCCCTGTGCCGTGTTTCCAACCACAGGGAAGGAAACACAGAAGTTTCTGGTGCTCTTCCTTAAAAGTCAGGGTGAAACCCCTTTTCCTTACTTGGAAACACTTGTTTGGGTGTGAGGTTACAATGCAACAATATTATTCATTGTTTTTATGCTTTATTATTCATTGTTTTTAAGCTTGTGGGTTCTTTGCTTGTCGAATAAACAGTTTTTTCCCACTTTTTCTCTAAGGAAATTCTTCCTGAACCAGCTAGGGGTGGGGCTGCTTGAATTTCACTCCTAGAGGGACCCTATTTTGAGGTTTCCTCCCAAAATTTGCCTTAAACCAGGACACTTGAGCATTGGTTCACCTGAGTTCATCCATATTAATGTCTCATTTCCACAGGGCAAAACTGAGGTGCTTCCTGAAAATGCCCTCTGTGCCATCACCTCCTAAACCATGACAGGTAGTTCACTCCAAACATTTACTACTTTCAGACAGAGAAGATCCCCCCCTGTGTCTTTATTTCCATTTAAATTCCGTTTGTGCTCTTTTGTCAAATTCTCCACATCAGGTATGAATAATGCTGACATTAGCTCCACCATTACAAGGTTTGAGCTCTTTAATTAGATTCCCTTATTCCACTTCTTTTTTTTTTCCTGAGGTTAAGGTTTTTGGCTAGTCCTCTTTCTTTTAAAGCTGAAGGCAAAAATGTCATTGCTTTACTCTCGTGTTCCTCTTCTTTTTCCAAGTACCAAAATATTCCTTTCCAAGGCATTGCCTGGAATTGCTTTGGCTGAAGGCCACCCACTGCACAGTGACAACAACCACAGAATTTCCCCCAGGATTCAGATTTGCCCTTGGATTCGTCTCATTTTGGGTATGAATCCTACAAAATGGCCTCAAAGCCAGCCCTGATTTCAGGACGTCCTTCTCCACTGCTGTCCCAACCACAAGGATGCTACAGAACGGGAACTCTTGGATTTGATTTGTTCCTTTTGCTTTCCCCATCACTTCTGTCTCTCCCGCTCACAAACACTGAGAATTCTTGCCTGTGTTCCAAGGAAAGGGAAGTGCCAGGAACCACCACGGTGTTCCCGGGTCTTTCAAATGACTCAGAGCCAGCTGCAGCTGGAGAAGCACCAGTAAAGATTCTCCTTCTGTGCACGTCACCAAGCGCTCTTAAGGAGCCTCGGGAAGGGCCCATTTAGGAGTTCACCCTTAAAATATGCAAGTCTGAGGCAGAGAAACTGAGCCTGGGCTTTGAAGTGCTCAGGAATGAGGAAGGAGGAGGGATACCTGATGGGGAAACTCTCCATCCCTGACTCCTCTGCTTTACCCCCTTGAAAACGGAGCAACTCTGAAAAAACCCCAGCCCCATTTGCCGTCTGGATGCCAGGGATGCGTTCCTTTCTTCTGCCTTTTTTTTCTTTCTTTTTTTCCTGGAAGTGAATTTTTGAAGCTCTTAGAACAAATCATTCCTGTCACAGGGAGATTTCTCAAGGACACCTTAAAGATGTAGACAGCGAGACATTCCTGTCTCAGTGTGCTGGGAGTAATGCATGAAAATCTCTTTTTATGAAGGATATAAAGGAGTCATTTAACTACTCTGTCCATGAGCTCTGGCAAGTCATTCCTTAACCCCCCAGTGCTTTATATCTTGGGAAGTGATGCTAAGACAAGATAATGTCCAGCCTGTAAAAGATTTGATGATAATGATCCTAAATGCCGGGTGTGAAGAAGAACAAACTCCTCAGGCTATTTTTGAAGTTTTAAATAGGTTTGGGGAGGGGGGGGAGGGAGGGGGGGTGGATAAACTCTACTCTCCATTGTTTTTATAATGGCAAAAAATTACCGAAGAGATACGAGTTCAGTGTGTGGGAAAGATGTCATACCAAAAAATCAAATTGCGGTGTATTTTCCATTTCAAAGCAACTTCTGAAGCGGAAATTAATTTCCCACTTCTATTAAGAGGATCCCTGACAGTTGGAGAGAAGGAGTAAAAAAGGAAAGAAAAAAAATAAGGGAAAAAAAAAATAAAAACCAGAAAAAAACCCCAAAAACGAGTGTAAAATGAGATGTTAAATCTTCTCAAACAGGCATTAACTGCAATGCTGAGGGACAAGCCACATTCTCCAGTAGAACCGAGGCAGCTGAAATTGTGGTGTCACCCCTTCAGTGGCTGCTGCCCCAGGATGGGTGTTCCAAGTGCTGACACAAACCAGGACAGGCACGTGCAGCCCCTCTGGCAGCTGGAATAGCCAGGAGGAAAAAGAGGAGTGTCTGTGTCCAGCAGCCTCAATCTGTAAATCCATTTGTATCCATTAAACCCTAATCCTGCTCCTTACCTGCCAGCAAAGGAAATAAATCCATCAAGGAGGAACAAGAGCCAGGTTGTGATTTCTCTCTAAGGAAAGAGATGATGGGCTAAACTCCCTTTTTTTTTTTCCCTGAATGTGAATGGAACTGTGGCAACATGTCCAGAAATGCTCCCACTTGGGAAAGAGCTGAATTTGGGCCTGCACAAATAATCAGGTGTTACCTGTTCTCCATGCAAGGCCCAGGAGACACCAGTTTGGAGGAACATTCTGAGGGACAATACTACAGCCCGAGCTGTAGGAGTGGTGTTAAATGGGTAAATCACTGTGGAGGAGCTGGTTTAGCTCCCCTCAGTATCCAAAAAACTCTGTGCCTGTGTGTTTGGACAGGAGCACGTGAGGCTGCTCCTCGCAGTAGATCCTTGGACACACAGGAAAGAGGAGAAAGACACATTTAATGTGAGCGTGTGTTCCAGTTTCACACTGAAGAGGTGCCCTGTGATACTCAGCCAGGATTTATAGACCTTTTTAAAGGACAAAATGAAGTGTGCCTGGCATTAAATTGCAGGGCTGAGAAAATAAATGTGTGCAGTGATTGCAGGGGAGAAAAGGAGAGCAGCTCCCCAGCAGTGAAGGGAGAAGGCTCAGAATGGCTGGAGATTGGACACAAACCACCCCCACACAGTCACTTCTTCCTAAGCAAGGCCACTTCTTAAGCCGTGCTTTACTCTGTCACCTTTTCTGAAGCTTTACTACAAAAACAGTTTCTTTTTTTTTTCTTTTCTCCTTCTTTTCTTGCTTCTTTTCTTCCTCATCTTTCTGGTAAACATTAAACCTCCCAGGTGAATGTCAGTGGCTGTGCTGGATCACCAGTTCCTTTGGGTTGTGCAGCAGTGTGGATGTGACACTGAGCTCGTGTGTGCCATGATTTAACACAGCTGCTCACAGCAAATCCTTACACCCTCTGCAATTTGTTCACCGAGGAAATTTCCTTGGACAGGGGGAAGAAAGTTGTCATCTCGTTGTCAATCTGTGCTGGCTGTGGGGACACCACAGGGTGTCCTCTGAGAAGAAGCAAGGGGAATCACAGACAGCAGGGCAGGGTGCTGTGAGCAGAAAGATGGGATCTGCAACTTCTGCAGATTTAAAAAAAAACAAAAAAAAATTTAAAAAAAAAAAGAGGAGACTCAAAGCAACTTTTAGATGGAAAGGGGAAAAAAATCAAGGTATGATAGAGGAGTGGTATTGAAATTATGGCAGTCCAGGAAACCTAACCCTAACCCTAACCCTAACCCTAACCCTAACCCTAACCCTAATCCTAACCTAACTGGGCATTGCTGGGCTGAGAGTGTGTCTGAAAAGCCACGAGGTGTATGAGGTGTGAATGCAGGGGGTGAATTTTTCACCTTGCTGCTGTCTCATCTGGACCTTTTCTCTGTTTCTAAAGGCTCTCAGTTCCAGGCTAGGAACTGTAGGATTTGCAAAGCCCTTTTGGATTTCTCTTGGTGCATTTGCACGAAGGACAAAAGGCAAAGAGACCCAAGGCAGAGCCTGTCCCCTCACGACAAATCATGAAATAAAATAATTTAAAAAATGCCTCAAGAAGTCCAACTGGTCTAATACCACCAAGAACTTCTTTCCCATCACAAGCTCCTTAGGATAAGCTGATAAAAACATATTCAGATCTGTCACAGAGGGCAGGGAGCTCTACCCTCAGCCCCAAACATGAACCATGGGCACCCCAGCCCGGGGCTGCTCCGAAGCCTTTTCCCTGTCCCAAATTAGCACAGGCAGCTCATCCACAGCTCCTCCAATCAATCAGTTATGCACATAATCCCTGCAGATCCAGGCACAGCGGATTTGAAAGTATAATTGCCACAGCAAGACAACACAAACTAGAAACATTAACAAATCTTATTTCTTCACATCCCTCTTCTAATCGAGGGCCTGAATAATTTACTGGGGCTTGGCAGCTCTTGATTACATTTTTGCACCTTTTTAAATTGTCTGAATGAAATTTTAGGGCATTCAAGCAGCAGGCAAAGATGGCACATCCTTGTGCTCTGCTTGTGCAGGAAATAATACTGAAAGTGCCAGGTTTTAGTGGCCACAAGTCAGATTCTCCAGCAGTTTTCTGCCAGGACAGCAGAATTCCTGGCTGCTCCTGGGCCCAAGGATGGAGGCTGCTGAGGGGAGCGAGAGTTGAAGGGCTCAGTCATCACAAAAGGAGATTAATAATAATATTTTTTCAATTATGACCAGCTGGCTATGTGTCAGTTTATTTGGTTGATGGGTATGACAACATCACCCAGCCCAGTTAAGGATGAATTTTAGGAAAGACAGGACTAGAAGGACCATCTATGTCATGGGTTATTCAGGCCTGAGCTGTCTTCTATCCCTGCTAGGGGATGTGGGGGTCTATGATATCACATTAATGAAATCTTTATAATTACCCTTTCTAGAACTTTAGACTGTGGATAAATTAGGCAGAAATCTTGGGATACGGAGCTTGGCTGGAAATCTCCTTTAAAAATTTAAAAATATTTTGAAATTATACTTTTCTACCTTAAGAGTAAGCTGATTTCCTTGTGGTATTTCTAATACATGTTACTGTATAAAAGTTAATCTGACACATTTTTTGTGCCTTTTTTTTTTTACTCCTATACGGGAGACCCATTAAATAGGATAAAAGGAGTGCTGCTTTCAGTGCACAGGTGAATTTCACTTCTCAGCTTCAAACCCAGGGAATACAGAGGAGGTTGCAAGTGCTAAGCAGCTCCCAAAAATAGGTCCCTTGCCCTTCACAGAAGGAGGAAACAGAGGATGGTGAGGGAGTGAATGCTGGCAACATCTTTGAGCAGTTTTAAACCTGTTCTCCCACATCCAGCTCACATTCCAGGAAAAGCTGGGTTCCTATTTTATCTTCTTCACCAGGTCACATCTCCATAATACAAGCTTGGGGATTTCTGTAATCCAAATTGTCCTTCTGCTTAAAAGGGAAACGCGTCGTGTGGTCGATATTTTTTTTACCCTGTTAGAAATGGAACTGTGCAAGCCCAAATAAATCATTTGTATGTGACAGGCCCACAGCAAATGAGGAAAATATTCTCTTCTCCCCATTATGCCTAAAATTTACAGGGTTTTAATGATTTAACGAAATGGAGGGCAGAACCACTGAAGACTTCTAGAGGAACTGGAGGAATATGAGAATGTTTTGTCCTCGCTGTTACCTATTGATTAACAACGGGAGAATTTTGGCTGAAACCCCTCCCAAACATCTCTTCTGTAGATGGCAGACAATCGATGCCTCCTACAGCTGCTCCACGGAACTGAACTGCGGGGGAAATAAAGCCTGGGTAATTTCTGACAGCAAACAAAGGATCCTGGCGATACACTCCAAGATATGCATGGAAAATAAATTCTGGATTAGAGACATAACTTTAAAAGTACAAAAAACTTATCAGGACAATTTTTCATCTCATTTTGCTGAGGCCCCAACCTGTGAATTAGCACTCGGTGTCAGTGCAGCCTTGCAAATTGCAGCTTGTTTATAATTTGCCCTCTTGGAGCCCCTTTCATTGAATGGCTTCAAGGCCCATTATAGAAATGAGGCTGCACAGCTGTGGAGATGCTGAAAGGCAGTTAAGAATAATAAAAAAAATCCCAACAAAACAACTTCATTTTTGTTTCTCATTTTTCTAATAGTTTTGGGGCTCCTTCTAAAAGAAAGGGGGATGCGTTTCATTAACATGAAACTGAAAGGATTCAGCAAAGAAGTCAGGACCTCTTGATAACATATGTTAAAAAAAAGAAGAAAAAAAGAGTAATTGTCACAGAAAACCCCACAGCAACCAAAGGAAACAATCATAAAAAGTTCTATGAGAGAACCTTTTCAAGGTGCCCAAAGGGTTATTCCCATTTAGCACTATATAAGGTCCTTCAAATTATAAACTACACGCAAGAGGTTAACCCTGGAAATCTGATTTAGTTATTACCTTTTCCTCATACAGAACAAATGAAAAGAAATACAGAGAAGCGGAGGGGAAATGAATCCATCAGAGACCGCAGCGTGTCAGCGTGAAGCACTGACATTTCAACTCAATTTTGCAAATAAAAGGAATGTTTGGGGAAGGGAGGGACTGAGCAGCGAGTGCTGGAGGGAAGCAGGAGTTCATTACTCACCACCAGGGCTGGGCAGGTACAGGGTGCTGCTCTCCTCTTGAGCTGGGTTTTAGTCTGAGGTTAAACCCAGCTCAGTTAGGACAGCCAGGAGGGGAACCCTTGAAACAGTGCCACAGAAATGTTTTTTTTATGGAAAGAGTGATAAAGTACTGGAGTTGTCTGCCCAGGGAGGTGGTGGAGTCACCATCCCTGGATGTGTTTAAACAAAGACTGGATGTGGCACTCGGTGCTGTGGTTAATTGAGGTGTTGGGGCTGGGTTGGACTCGATGATCTTGAAGGTCTCTTCCAACCCAGTGATTCTGTGAAATTCTGTGAAATTCTGTGAAATTCTGTGAAATTCTGTGTGATTCTGTGGCATCCTTAGGAATACAGGTATCCCGTTCCTGCTGAATTTCAGGGGGTTCATTCCCACAAAATAATAACCAGTGTTCAAGTAACTTTCAAATCATCCCGAAACTCCTCTCAGAGCCCAGCTCATCAAAAAGAACTCCCTGAAAGGGTCCCTCAGGAATGTCCCTGTGACAGAAACTGCTGCAAACAGCAGCTGCTTCTCCTCTCCCCGCATTGCCTCAGAGCTGGCACAAGTGGAATCAGTGCAGCAGAACTCTCACCAACCCAGGGATAACGAAACAAGGCATAATTGAGGTGCCAGAAGTGCCATTTGGCACTTATAAATTACAAGCAATTTGTTTGAAGGTCCATAAAACTTCTCTTCTTCCCCGGCAGAACGAGGCCGGAATTGCAGCAGGGAAATGGCAGAGGGAGTTCTCCAAACAATTCTCTTTGGTTTGGACTGGGGAGCAGTGATGTTTCTGGTGGAGGAATGGGGTTGTTTGCAGTCAGCTGCCTGTCTGAGTGACAGATTTGTGCTGGAGCAGAGTCAAGCTCTGTCACTTCACTTTCTGGAGCAGCTGCCTGGAGAAGATTCCACTGAAATGAGATCAAACCCCAAATAAGTAGGGCAATTAGAAAGGAACCAGTGTTTTCCTCTCAATCCCAGACCAGGACTAAAGCTTGAGGAGGTGGCCTTGTGGAAAGAAGGTTTTCCTGTCCAAATTCAGGGGCAGGGGCACCCTGTTATCAGGGAAATCTGAGGGTGAGGAGGCCATCATCCTCTGCCACATCTGGTGGCACATCTGGTTGCTGTTTTGTCTCCTTCTCCAGGTCACACATCCCTGACACAGCCTTGGGGATTTCTGTCATCTAAATCACCCTTCTGCTTAAAAGGGAAATGTGTCATGTGGTGGGTATTCCTTACCCTGTTAGAAATGGAACTGTGCAAATACAAAAATGTCCAACCTGTGACAGTTTTTTTTGCCCAGTGCTGCAAGTCCTACAGGTGATGGAGGGAGCACGAGGTATGAAATGAGCCTGTGTACACAAATAGGAAAAAACACCGTGCCAGAAAATACAGAAAATATCAGATTTTTGATGCCTGGGGGGTTGATGATTCTTTCTTTGCCTTTTTGTCAGTGAAAAGTGATTGACAACTGTCCTCAAATCCAGTAAAAGATCTGCAGCTTCTAATATTTTGCAGGGGGAATACACAGGAACAAAAGCAATTAGGTGTCACTGCAAGAGACCTTTTCCTCTCATTAAATGTATCCAGGGAAAAGCAGAAAAAGAACTCTCTGCTTTGCAAAGGAGACTTTTTTCCTCCCTTCCTTCACAAACTGTTTTGTTCCTGTGGATTTTCTTTTAAATTCCCAGTGCCCAGCTGACTTCACCTCAAAGACTACAGATGTATACTGAACTTACTGAAATTAGCATGCCCCAAAAGTCTTTCTGAACAAGTATTGTGGAGTTTTACAAGCAGGAGGAAAGCCTGAGGGACAGAAGGGCTCTTTCAGCAAAACAAACGCTTAGAGTTGTGCTTTAATTGGTCGGGAAAAAGAAAGGAAACAAAGTGCAAGGAGGATTCAACGACAAGCGTCTGATTTTTGATTTAAATCTTATTTTTATGCAGTAGTGAAAGAACCTTGGAAGTGCCTTCTAATCATAGGGCTTAAATTCTTTCCAAGAGCATGTTCAGTAGGGTCCATCAAAGAATGGATATCCTGCAAGAGTTTGATGAGAACAGGCTTGGGAGATATCTCAACTATTCAAGCAAACCGCCAAAAAAATTTTTTGGAAAAATGTAAGAGTGGAAATGTTGGGCCAGGAAGCCCAAGTGAAATGACTCACCCAGAGTTTGTTTGCTTAGCATCAAAAACTTGAACAGGAATTTTTCTGATAAAGAATTAAAAGGAGCTGTGAGTCACCGTGGTTCTGTGGGAGAAAGATTTGCCAGACTAACCTAATTTCACATCCTGGTGGAATTACAAGTGCAGTTTATGGAGGTAAAACCCTTAAATTCCTGTAAATGTAATGTTACAGCAGTGCAATTTACAATATTCTGTTTAAATTTAGTATTGTACCATCTTCATATAAACATTAAGTGCGTCAATAACCAGCCATATGGCAGATTTTACAAACCTGTTTTCAAGGAAAGTTGTCGTGGAAAAATGGAATTTTAGTGCATCGCTGCTTCCTAGAATTCAATCTTTTCATCAGTGATCCAGAATTAAATATAAAATCACTATTGAGAAAATTGGTGGCTGCTGTAGCTGCTGCTTGAGAGAAAAAAAATTGATAAAAAACCTGAACAAATCTGCTTGGTAAATTGGGGGAATTCAAGCAGAGGACACTTGGAGACAGGGAAATGCAACAAACACAGGGAATGCTGGCCGTGCCCATCCCCATCACACGGAGCATTTATAGCCTGGAAATAAATGACTCCAAAAAGATTTGCTGCTCCGAGTGGATTGGGAGCCGAAGGGATGAATTTCCAGGATGATGCTACAACAAAAAAAGCACTAATGAAATCTTTATATAAACAGAGGCAATGTGAGCAGGAACAGAAATGTGATTTTTATCTCCTCCCCAACACCCTGATAGGGAAACTCTTGCATTCAAATAGATGATTTACAATGGGGTGCTCAAAGGCTCACTCCATTTACCTTATCACTGGGAAGAAAAGAGGTGCCTCAGGATGAAGGAGGAGATAAAAATGCCATGTCCTGGAGTTTTTATTTCATCTGGTGGAATAAAAGACAGGAAGATAAGGGAAAGGAATAGAGGCCCAAAAAAGTCAAACATTCTTTTTTTTCTTTTTTCTTTTTTTTTTTTTTTCAGATCCAGTCTGGATGTTCCTGCACAGAAGAGATTTTAGTAAAACACTCCTCAGCAAGAGCAGCGTGGAAGAAATCCACGATATTTTGTTTTCTTGGAAAGTTGAGATCAGTGGAGGCCAGGGGCAGTCACAGGACAGGTCTAACCCTCCAGGAAATTCCACCCTGCCCACCTTTTCTCCCAAGGCTGAAAACACAGTTCCCTTCTGTTTGAGCAGGCAAACCCCACCTGCAATATCTGTGCTCCAAAGCAGAGGATGTGAGAAGTGTGAAGGTTTGGTCCAAAAATTAAATTTCCAACCAAAGAAAACACCTATTTTCACATGAACAGCAAAGGCTGTATCCTTTTCTTTGTCTTTAGACCCTGCACAAGACCTTCTTGAGCTTTCTCACCTCATAAATCTCTTCTTTCCCTAATTAAAGGTTTTCTTGTCCGCCGCAATGGGGCAGCTTCCACTCCTGCTCTGCCAAACTCCCCAGTGCTCTCTTTATGGCGAGGGGCTAAAATTTGGGAGGACAAGAATCCTTCTCCCTGCCAAGGCCGTTCACCTCTTGCTGTTGGACACTAAATCCAAGAGGAGACTGTCCCAGGTCCCCTTCACTTCTTTTCTCAGCTTCGAAAGGGAGGCAGCACAACAGATTTTCTGGACTCACCATCGATCTGCTTTTCAATTTGTGCTAATGATTATTGGAAGCAGAACATCCAAAAAAGGAGCTCGGAGCTAAATGACATCTATCTTTACATTTTTGGGGGAGAAGTAGAGCGTTTAAGAATTGATTTGTGCACGCTTGTTGCAGAAATTTAGGAAGATACAGAGGTTTGCTTGTACCTTGGTGTGCCTGATCCACTCATGTGCAATGGACTTCACCCCACAGCTGGGAATAAAGCCACTGAATCCCATGTTGAGTTTGACATCAGGTTATTTCATGGTCCTGGTTGGGAGTTATTCTTTTAAAAGAGAATTTAAGGGAATACAATCTCCTGGCAAGGAGAGGGGCCATTGCACGAACAGATGTGAATATTCAGATTGTAGCTGGTGCTGCACAAAAAATAAGAAAAGAAAGAAAGAAAAGGTGTTCAGCAAGCCTGCTGGAAAGGAATGCTCACTGTCAGAAGTGCAGTCTATTTCCATCAGGCTGCAGATTTTCTGGAGTGCTGCCATGCAGGGAATGGGGTCAGGGGAAGGATGCAGAGCACGGGGACTGCAGAGCACAGCCTGCATTGTGCTGCTGGCTGGGCAATGGAATGTGCTGGGAGATTGTTTTCCTACTGGAATGGCACTGCAAGGAGGAAATTAATTTTCTACCTGCAGCATTTTTGTTAGAAATGCAATTTATTTTTCCCATTTACGTGGCCATTGTTTGAGCTTTTGGAGTAGATGCACAGTGCCATGGCACAGCAGAGGAATAGCAGGTGAGTGTTGGTCTGCTGAGGGTGTCCCAACCAAGAAAGACTGAAAGTTGTGTTTGAAACTCCCTGAACTTGGCTGGTTCAAGCCTCCAGCACCACCCTGGCTGTGCACAGCCCAGAGCCAGCAGGCAGCAGGCCTGGGGAAGAGCTTTGGGCAGAAAATGTTCCCTCAAACACCCTCCTGCTCCTCGGAGCCACAGCTGGTGCTGGAAATGAGACGGCAAACAGCCAGCAAGGCGTCCCTGGGGGGACCCTCACTGGTTTGGATTTCCTCTCCCATCCTGAGCCAAGCCTTCTCCAGAGGGAGAGAGAGAAAATGAATTTTTTTACACCAGACACACAACTCAGATGAGTTGGAAGGCTGAGGAATCGAATCTGAGGAGTCAGTTTGATCTCCTATCAGCGTATTATCACACACATCCAGCACTGAGAGAAAATCTCTCCAGAAAGGATTCACCCTCCTGCTCCTAATGGAGGGAGACACAGAAAATGAGAGTGAGCCAGGGTGAACTTCTCTACCAGGTCTTGGTATAGAAATTTCAAGCTACAATTGTACATTATTTCACCCCTTTCCTTGTGCTGAATTGAACATGAACAGCTCCCGAGTTTCTGACGTTATTTCAGCTCCAATAAATTCATTTGAATAGTTATTGCCTGGGTGTTCACTTACAAATACTCAGGATGAAGAATATAAATCGTTTCAGCTGCATGCATGGGATTTATTGTATATTTGTGTTTCCCCAGATTTAACATCTAGATCAAGGTTTCTGGAATGAGCACTGACAGTTACAAATGTGCCTTCTGTTAAAATTACTCTTAGGTTGGCGATTGTGATTAGAATTGCTTGGTGGGAGATTCACAAGAAATGAAGTCTGGAGAAGGACTGAACTCAATTTTGATGAAAGTTCTTCTCGCAGCTTCAATAAGATCTCAAGAAGGATGATGGGAATGGAGAATGAGAAGTATTCCACCGGCTTTCAATCCAGCCACAGCACAGTGAGGCACCAAAATCGTGCTATTTTCCTCAAAAAAACATGCCATTTTCCTCAAAAATCGTGCTATTTTCCCCAGAGTACTTGATCCAAACCCCAGCACACGCTCTGAGAAGATAAATATTTTGCAGTGTAGCTGCACTTCACTAAGGAATTCTAATTAACATCCTGAAATGCATCTGCCAGAGTGAGACAGTCATCCTGCACTTATCATATTTCATGATGGCCACAATTATTGTTAAGAGAGGTTTGCTCTGGCAGGAAATGCTGGCCTGGAATCTGTGGGTAGTTACCTCTTTCATTTTCTCCCTGAGCAGTAGGAAAAAAACCAAGATTCTCACTATTTTGCTTACAGCTCATCACAGCTCCAAGCTATTTCTGCCACTTTTTTTTTTTTTTTTTTTTTTTGCAGCAAGCCCTTCTGATGCCTCAAAGTCCTCCAGAATGTTGTGCTGAGGAACAGGGTACTTAATTACCCAGCCATTCAACAGCTGATTCACTTCAGCATCCTTAATTCCCACTCCTCCTTCCTCCAGTGGCTGCTATTCCAAAGTCAGGTTGCTGCACAGCCCAGCCTGCTGCCAAGGCTGGTGCCTGACTCACAACCTGTGGGGACTTTTATTAGAATAACATGGGCCACTTGTGTGCTGAGAGCTCTGTGAATATTTCATCCCTTCCCCGAATCAAAGCTTAGAAATGCCACAGTTCTTCCCCCCTGCATTAAATAGTAAATCACCGTGGTTTGTGATCCATCATAAATGTAAGCTACCAACCCAAATCATTCCTCTTCCCAATCAGGCTCACACTAAATCTGTGTCTCCATCCATGCAGCAATCAGCTCATTCTCTTTGATTTCTCTTCCAAAGTAGACAAACGATGAAAATATCTTTTCCAATTTAATCTCCATTCTAGTTCAATAAACAGAAGTAAGGGACGCATCAGAAAAGTGGGAATACCCTAAGCAGGCATTTAATGCACATTTTTGTAACCCAGTTCGTACATGAGAGGTGAGGAAGGAACAGGAGAATTAATAGCACATGTATAATTTATTTGTATGTGGGTAATGTATGCATGATCTCACATTAAGACTCTCATCGAAGGAGCCATAATGTGAAGTCCATATAAAATATATATAAAAGGGAAGATATATCCTTAGTGGAAGAACAGTGAAATATTGTGTGGATTATAAATGAACTGGAAGTAGAAAATAAGCTCCTGCTGAGGTTGATTGCCCAAGCCATCCTGATTATGGAGGGAGCTTGTCATCCCCTCAAAGGATCAAAGTGAAATATTCCTGCCTTTAACAATTTTGGTTTTAACTTTGACTTTGCTCATTACGGTCTTACGGGTGAACATTCCTGCACAAAGGGAGTGAAGGCTCACTGAGAACCAGGACACAGCCAGTCTGGAGGGGACACCTCAAAAGGAGGGAATCATTTCTCTTCTCCTTCTGGGGCACAACTGTTAGTCCCAGTGGCAGTTGAATATCCAGGAACCAGCAACCAAAATAAATGACAACGTTCCCACAATCCATCTGCAGTTGATGGCGTTGGAAATTTAGATGAGCTGGAATTTAAATGACATTGGATTTCATCCGTAACAAGGGCTGGGTAACAACAGAGAGAACAGAGAGAGATCCAAGATTCATATTGATAACAAAGTAAGTTTCAGATGTCATGTTTTCCATTTCTTTTCCTTTCAGTGAATAAAAAGAACAGGGAAAGCTCCAGAGACACAATTGGCTTCCAAATAACCACATCCTCAGCAATTCAAAAAGGGGGGAAGTGTTGGCTCTAATTATTTTATGATCTCTCTTGGTAAGAATTATTTGGTAAAGGGCACACACCCCAAAAAGCACACAGAGAAATGGTGTAAAGAGGAAAACAATATTTCTGAAATATTCTTGGGTTGCCTACAAGAGGCAAAGAGAGAAAGGAAAAATAGAAAAGATGATTTAGAAGCCAAAGCAAACCCAAAAGCCCTTGAGAGAGATATCCCAGAGACCTGAATATCTCAGCCTTGAGGAAAGGGAAGCCACAATCCTGTGCACCACACCAGGAGCCATTACAGAAAGACTTTGGATACCAGCACAGGGCTGGTTCTCTCAACTCAAAAGGAACATATTGCAAGTGGAAAAAAAATTCAAAAAGTGGAAACCAGGCTATCTAATAACTCTCCATAAAAGCAATAATAGAATAAGTTGGGACTACTCAGCCTAGGAAAAGAGTCATTTGGTGGGATGTGACAGAAGTGTGCCAAATTTGAAAGGATGGAGAGGCAATGAGTTCTCACTAACTGTTCACTGTTGCATCCATGGAAAAGCAGGGATGTGGAATAAATGGCCAGGAGCACACTCCAAACTCCTGAAAATTCCTCCCACCTCACACAGCAGGGCTGGGAAACAATTGCAAAAGGATGCTACAAGATGCCAGTAATTTACACGGGCTCAAGGAGGAACTGAACATGTACTTGAAAGGGGAATTAATTGCACGTGAAGGATTAACAACCAAACCCTGCTCTCATTATTCATGGCCACACTGCCAGCAGTGGGACTAAGCAGATAACGGGTTTATTCCTTCTCTCTGCACAATGCAGCCTCATGTTCAGCTGCAGGCAGGGCAGGCAGAGCCAGCTCTGACACTGGGAAGCTGCTGGAGACGTGTTCCAGTGAGGCAGGTGAGGAAGCAGCATTAGGTATTAGCACAGGGGTTGTGTGATGGTTCTGGCTTCTTTTTCTCTGCCAAGGTCAGGATTAACACACAGGAGTCACAGGTTCATGTTCAGACTTGGATGTTTATGGTTTCTTATCTATTTACAGGCTCACGAGCCGTGAGCTCTAACTAGCAGTTTAAAGAAATGAGGTAAAATGGAGAGCCTTTGACTCTTTCCAAGGTTATTTAAACAATAATCACCCAATAATTAGATGACACCTATATAATTTATATTTCTGACCCAATAATGACCACCCATGGCCTGCAATGTGAACCGTTTTCAGCCAATTACAGAAAACCACCCAAACCCATGAAGAAGAAGGAAGAAGGTGAAGAAGGACCCAGACAACACCCAAAGCCCTCCATGTTGCCTCATACATTACTATATACTAAAATCCCAAATTCAAGTTTTGCACCCTGCGAAATCACACACTTCTATTCAAACCACACACCCACAACCCCAGCTCTGTCACTCAATCTCAGGAGCCTGTCCCAAGGCCTCCAGTCAAATGTGGTGCTTGCTTGAGGGTCAGCACCTTTCAGCACAGAAAGCCTGAAATTTTCATCCTCCAGGGTTCCAACACACCAGGATGTGTCAGCAGAGCTCGATGTCCCCCATGCTCAGGGCACCTCTCCTTGTGCTGCCCCAGCAGCAGGAAAACAGGATCATTCCTAATTTATCCTTGAGCTCACAGGACGGTGACTTTTGGGCAGGTGTTTGACTTCACCTGTACAACAAGCCTTAAAACCCCGTGTGTGGGGTTGGTTGTGTCAGTTAATTCACAGCCAGATGGGGACCCTGGGGATGACCCCAAGGATTTTGGGAGGTTTAACCTGATCAGGCTTCCTCAGGCTCAGCTTGTATCAGCACTGCAAGGGCTGTTACTAAATCCATTAGGGACAGGAACTTAAAGGGCTTCAAAACACGGTTTGTCTCATGCAAATGTGAATGTCACTCGAGGCCACGAGAAATCCTGGGAGTTCCAAAGGTTCTAATGCTTGAAATGGGCACCTGATACAGCCATTTTGCATGTGATCTTAATTAGAAGTCTGCTAATTGGACAACATCTCTGTAAAGCAAACATGCAGGGATTATCATATGATGTTTGGAGAAAAATTAAAATCGAGTTTATTTTCCAAATGTAAAGCAAAACCCAGAACAATGGAGGTGGCAGCTTGATGTTCACGAGATGGGCCAATATTTGCTGTGCACAATTGTTTCCCTGAAGATTAGGGGGGCTGAATCTATGGATGTGGCAGATGATTTGAGTGGAATTACACTCCAGAACATACATTTTTTTTGTTAGGAGGAGCTGCAGCAATAGATTGTGATTGGGCACTCAATTGGTAGCCAGTACATGAATTCCAATTACTGAGCCAGGGTTCAGAGTATATTTTCATTGAAACCTTTCAGACCAGGAGCGAGTAAAACCTTCCAACGGTTTAAGCTGTCCTGAATCACTTCAATTAATTTGTGGGTTTGTAAAATTGATGTAAGACTGCAAAGGAGATTTCCACCCACACACCTCAATTTAATCCCTGTTCCCTCCCCAGAGGCAGCTCTATCTCCCTCCTCTTTCTCCACCCTGATGCATTTCTCACAGAAAGATCACCCAGCAAAGCAGAGGTTCTACAAATGAATTTCCCTTCAGCCTGGAAAAACATTAAGCTGCTACCAGAGGAGCTTCATGCAAAATGCAATAATATTTGCAGATGTTCATAAATACTTACTTTCCTACTAAATATTTTCCCTCTATATAATGGTACCCCTCTATCCCCCAAGCCTCTCTTTAGTCCTTTATTTCATCCTAACTATTTTGGTTCCACCTGGAGCAAACAACATTAAAAACTCCTTTTTAAGGGATGGGTTTAAAGCCCTGTTGGACTGTAAAGAGGCAGAAGCACGTGCCTAAATGAAAATCCTTCTCTGAGGCATTTTCTTGATGATTATTGAACTCCCTCTGCTCCCAGCGCCTGATATTTAGAAGATGTGCAGCTAAGACTTAAGAACCACCTTCTCTGTTATTATATGTTGGCTATTACTTTAAACAGGCACGTTGCACATTAAATAAACAAGAAAAAAGTATTTCCATGCAGAGCAGCCAGGTGGGAACAGGACTGGAAGGAGAAGAGCTGTGGTGACAAAGAGAGTGATGCCAGCAGCTCCGTCCCCTCCATTCCCCAGATCACAAACCAGCAGCTCTGGGGGGCACACAGATATCTCATTAAGAGAAAATTCAAGATAAAAAATAAAATTTGTGTGGTAAATTGAAACGGCAGCACCTGTAGCCACAATAAAAATACTATTAATGGTTCACTCTGCTCAACTGGAGTGCAAATCCGTGCTGCAACCCGTGGAAATTTTGTGTCATATAAACCCAACCCATTTGAATTATTGTAATTTTGACTGGCAGGAAAAGGAAGGGGGAAGAGGTATAAACAAAAATGTGTATTTGGTGAACATTGATGCCATAAAACACTGAGATTGATTCAGGTAAATCCCAGGGAGCCACCAACAGTGAAAAAATATTCTTATGCTCCTCATTAAGTAAATACTATAGTTTATCACATAAAAAGCTCCAAGAAAATGCAGGCAAGAGTCTTTTTTATGACCAAACTACATCCAAATTGCTTCATGCAAATAAGCCCAGTAAAAGCAGAATCATTCTGTGCACACAAATCCAAACTGCTGGTTCCAAAGCAGGCTCATCTGGAGCAAAATTAGGTCATTCTCTCCAATAGATGAAGGACTCTGCAATGGCCAACACTTTTCAGAACAAATGACATCCCTTTCAAATTGGCCTCATTAGCCTTCCCCACAGACAAGCAAAATGTAATTTACTTTCTTAAAGGGACTTCTCTCAACTGTAAAATTCCTAAGACTTGGCTTAGAGAATAATATTTTTTTTTCTGAGTTCTGATTAAAAAAATATAAATTTATTAATCCATGAGGCCACGAGCAACCTTTGTTTTCAGCACAGAGAGTTTTCCAGTCATCTGGAACGAGCTTTTTGGGTTTAGACATTTCCAGGCCATTAAACTAATTAAATACACGAGAATTGATTCCTCCAGAATAACCAGTCATAACCAGGATAACTGCAGGAGGTGACAGTGGCAGTGAAGTGTCACTCTTCCTCCTGAGTGTCCCGGCCAGAGGCTCTGCTGAGCTGCACAAACAGAACAAACCATTGAGTGGAGACCCGGGCAGCTTCACACGAGTCCCAAGTTTGCCCCAGTTCTTCCCAAAGAAAGGAATTCCCAAAGAGATTTCCCAAGAAGTTCCCAAATTCCAGGGCCCCAGAAGTCCTCTATGACCCGAGAGTGTAACTGTGCCTGTCCCAGCAGTGACAGATGTGGTGCCACCCCTGTCCCCACCGAGCAGGGCCAGCTGCTGTTTATCCAGGGCTGTTTTCTCATTTCCACAAAGTCGGCTGAGGATATTTAAAGAAGGGATATGAGAAAGCTCAAGTGATTTAGCTGGATGAGCTTGAATTTAACAGGATTACTTCTTATTTTTATTAGAAAGCTATAAAGTGATCCTACTCTCTCTTTTTTTAAATTTTTTTTTTCCCTTCTCCCCAGAAAGGTCATCATGGTAAGAGCAGAATTATCTGCATTCTGTGGAATTCCTGCAGCAGAATTACTGCCCAGGCTCACAGCAGTAATTTAAACCATTTAACTGGTTTCACCATCCATCACATAGAACTGTCTGCTGCCACACTCAAGCCCCTGGAAGGCGTAAA
>QVAJ01000016.1:7522593-7532917 GCA_003546035.1 Mixornis gularis
TTTTTTGAGGAGTTGATCCAAATCCTGCTGAAATTTGTGGAAAGAGCTGTAGTTCTGTTCACACGGAATGTCCCACGCCACCCATCCCACCTGTGCCATCCAGACCACAGGGCCACGAGGCCACAATAATCACATCATAAATGAGAAAGTTTGGGTCACAGACGCCTCTGGGGGTCAGGAGCACAGCAGCCAGTCCCCACACAGATTTAAATCACTGAAATAACCACAGAATTGTTCTGTGTAAAGAACTGTTCTGAGTAACATAGGAACTGTTCTGAATAACTAAACTCTGAGAGTCTCAGAGCCCAGAGATGGGTGCAGCTGACTAGGGGGTTGATTGTTTTCACAATCACTGTCATCCCTAAAAGAAGAAACAAATAAAACAAAAAAAAAAAAAGAGAGCAACAACAAAACCCAGTGAAACCTGGAGTAGAATCCCCTCGCTGCAGGCAGCAGTTCCTGCTTGGTGGCTCTGTTTTGCTGCAGTTCCTTGAGCCCTGTTGCTTCAGCAATTCTCAGGCACTGCTGACAAGTGCCCTGAGCAGCCCTGTTGGTCCACACTCTGATTTAATCACTTATGGAAATGTATGATTAAATGTGGGGTTTTATGGAGCGTTGGTGAAGTATTGATTGCTGCTTGAGACTCGTGCTTGTGCCTCCTGAGCCGAGGAGATTTGTACCAAGGACCAAAACTGGGAATGATGTCAACAGGCACACTCAGAATCGTGGCTCACTCCGCCATGGCTCAGTCCCCACAATTATATTAAGTGGTTTTATGGGAATAAAAGTTGAACTACCCTCGAATGACCAGTGAAAACAGTCCAGACATTCTGTTTGAAACACTCACCTCACAGCACAAGCATCAGGCAAGGAGCCTTTCCCAAATCTTGTGCATTGTCAAAGTCACAGTGAGCTCAGGGAGAGGGGCTCCTGAGGCACAGGGAAGTCATCTGCTGTGCAGCAGCTTTACATCTGAAATGCTTCCTGTCAAAACTAGCAAGCACATTCCCAAAATATAAAGTTTTCATTTCAACAGCACTGCATTTTTTTTTTTTCTACAGCAAAATTCCAAAGGGTTTTTTTGTGTTTTGTGGTTTTTTGTGTTTTTTTGGATATAAGGAGAAGGTTGTTGTGAGGGTGGTGAGGGCTTGGGACAGGTTGCTCAGAGAGGGGGTGGATGCCTCAGCCCTGGGAACATTCCAGGCCAGCCTGATCCAGCTGAAGATTTCCAAGCTGATTACAGGAGGGTTGAGACATTTAAAAGTCTCTTCCAGCCCAAACCACTCTATTATGCTAAAAAATATTCTAAAATTCTAAAAAAAAAGGTTGTCAGAGGCCAGAAGATGGGTGAGGATGGAGAGAGCCTGGTATACCTTGCAAATGAAGCTCTGTACCTTCCCTAAAAAGGAGCTCAAGACCTTTCTTAAAGGCTTTTGAATTCCATAAACAGACCTCAGTGATGTAATAATGGACTTTCAATCATATTCAGTGCCCAAGCAGAAACATTAAACTGGGAATTGTTTCCCTGTGAACGTGGCACAGCCTGGTGCCCGAGCAGAGCAAAGGGCAACTTCCAGCCAGAGCCATTTGGGTTCTGTGCTGGCACTGTCACAGCCCTGCCAATGGCAATAACACTTCCCATCCAGTGGACACCTGTGTGCTTGGAACAGGACAGAGGACATCAGCTCATTTCATTTTGGCTTGCCAACAGCTGCAGGTGGCAAAGCTATTTGCTTGCTTGCAGCACAGAATGGACTCCAAGTGCAAAGAAAAAGCCTCTGTTATTCCACAGCCCCCTCCTGCACCTTCCATATGGATTCATTTAGGATTTAGCCAGACCCAAATGTAAAATGAAATATCTTCCTCAGGGGAAAAAAAGGATATAGATATAGATATAGATATATAGATATAGATATAGATATAGATATAGATATATAGATATAGATATAGATATATAGACATAGATATATAGATACAGATTAGATACAATCACATACAATTACACAATTCTGTAAATATTCTCTAAATACAATCAGAGCCCTGCATCGTGTGGCACAACTACAATTTGTCACAGCAGAATTATCAAAGGCACTGCAGTGAATTTAACAGAGCCATCTTTACAGGCACAGGGGTGGAAAATGCTGAAAACACAAGATCTGAGTTCTGTCCTGTCTTGGGTTGTAATGAAGGATGTATTCTACTCCCAGCTGTTGAAACTGATTGGGGAAGGTTTTTTTATCTTTTTTTTCTTTATTTTTCTTTATCTCTTCTATGATCCATTCCTCATAACTCCAGGGGGGATCTCCTGTTAATGGGCCAGCTGTTAAAACCAGGTGGGGCAGTGTTTTTATCTCTTCCAGGACCCATCCTCCCTCCAGGGGGATATCTGCTGTTCATGGGCCATCCAGGCTCACTGCATGGCTGATACAATTACATCATCCCATTGGGAGATGCTCCACCCAGTGGGAGGAGCCAAGAATTCCTACCTGGAAAAAAACTGAGATTCAGAACACCAGGACAGCCTGTTTGCACTGGATTGCCAGAGAAAGACCGGTCCCACTGATTCTGACAGTTTTTTGTTTTGCTAGGGGTTTTTTGGGGTTTTGTTGGGTTTTTTTGGTACTGCTACATTTTTATTTTTAATATCCCTAGTAAAGAACTGTTGTTCCTATTCCCATATCTTCACCTGAGAGCCCCTTAATTGCAAAACTACGATAATTTGGAGGGAGGAGGTTTAGATTCTCCATTCCAAGGGAAGCTCCAGCTTTCTCTGTCTTTTCCAAACTAAGACATGTCCTTTCCAGACACAGGGGCTCTCCATGGTGGGAGAAAATGCTGAAAACACAAGATCTGATGAGTTCTGTTCAGCCCTGTGTGAGCCCACAAAGACCAGTTCAACCCCTTTCTGTGATGGCCCAGTTTGGGTATCAGGTTTTGTCATATTGCCTTTAAAAACAGCTCAGGTGAGACGTGGGAGGGCACAGCTGGATGGAGCTGGGAATGTTTTGGGGGTTTAAGGATGGGAGGCAGGAGATTTGCAAATGGGAAAAGGGAAAATCATTCCTGGAGCCATAGGAACCTGGGTTTCCTGCTCAGGGAATGCATCAAAACTAATCTTGGAGGTGAGAACCCACCCACCTGGAGAGAGTGGAATCCTATTTTCCCTCCATTTTGAAAAAGGAGACAAACTACATTTAAATACATAGGAGCTTGAGAGAACTGCAATTTGTGAAGCACATCTAGATGCTCAGGAGAGAAAAGTCACATCCTAGGGAGGAAGCAAAGCCACAAATGAAATCGAGTTGTAGGAATAAATGTATGACACAACATCCCCACACAGTTATTTCCTACCAACGCTCTCAAACAATATACAAGACGTGGTTAGTGAAAACCAAAATGATTTTCTCAGCCCAGGCCACTTCCCTGTGCTTCATCTCCACCAACATTTTTGCAACCAGAACCAAACATTCCCTTTAGTTTGTGATGCACAGAGCAGGACAAGATGAGCAGAACAGAAACCCAAACTTCTGTCAATAAGGGAAGAAACTCTGAATTGCAGGATTTCACTAGGACAGACACAGCTCAGCCTGCCAGCAATTGCCCAGCCTGGCCTCTGGAGCCTCAAAGAACATTTATTTACTCCCCACTGTACCGTGCAGGGGGCCTCAAATGGGAGAAAAAGGCTTTGGAGAGGCCTCTGCAGTGAGGGCTGGGAAAGGAAAGAAAGCAAAAAGCAGAGATGGAAAACTCAGTGAGTTCCATCAGAGCTCTGCTGGGCATGGGGGCAGCTGGAAGGAAAGACTCGAAGATGTGGAGGGAGAGTGGGAAAAGAGAGCATCTCCTCTTGGTTCTCCTATGCCAAGAAATGGGCTCTTTTTGGCTCTAAAACTGCATGTTAAGGACATGTTAAAGGCTCCTAATTTTTACACAGCAGGCATGATTTTTCTTTCTCATTTCTGTCCTATAATGAGGCCAAATTTTCTCAGAATTTTTCCTTTCTTCAGCAGGAAAATAAATCACTTTCTATGAAGGCTGCCACGGAATATGAAAAAAAAATTATTATCCCTATTATTATGTAATCTTAATTAATTATATTTTTAAAATTACTTTTCTCCTGCCTTCCTTACAAAAGGCAGAACTCCACCGTTTATCTTGTTATATCTAAATTAGCAGCCTCCCCAGGCAGGTGTTACACTTGGAAGACAACACGTTGCAAGCAATTAGAGAATTGTATGTAAATACACAATTTGTCAGAGGAAAAGAAAGCTCCTTGGTGTGATTAAGTATCATTTAAAAAATTCTGTGCTGAAGAAAAGCAAACAACTCCCCGAGTGGGTGATGCAGGGTTGGAAAACGTGGTTCCCTGTGGGAGCAGCCCAAGGAGCACAGGGTGTGAAAGGTCTGAATGTGCTGCCTCATTTTGCAATCTTTGCTCCTAAGAGACTTTGTCCTTGGAGAAATTGATGATTCACAGTGTGATTTCTTCTCCATCAGCAACTCCTTCATAAAAGAATGGGTTTGTGGCACAAATCTTGGCTGATCTTGGCTGGGGATGGGGAGCATGAGCAGGCAGGGAATGCACAGCAAGCAAAGGTGGACGGGAATGCTCTGAGGAAAGGCCTCAGATATGAAAACTGAGCCCACGGGGAGGAACTTTTCCAGCAGATTTTACCTGGAGTTTTGTCATCACCTTCACAGCAGCCAAAACTTGGTACAGAGCTGCAAGCACACAACCCCACCCATGGATCCACAGCTTGGCTTATGAACCATGGAAAACTCTGCAGGAAATCTGGGAAGGGCCCTGGAAAATTCCTGCACTCCACAGAACTCCCATGAGAATGTAGCTGGAATTATCTCTATTTTACTACTGGATAAATGCTTGTGAAAGACAACTAGTGAGTGTTTTCTCTGCCCAGTTTTGGGTGTCCACTGCTTTCCAAGTGATGAAAATGTCCACCCTGATGCCTCTCCTCCTGTCTAATGGACACATTTTAACAGGAAGACAATGAAAAGGGAGTGATTTTTATTCCTATTTCTGCCACTAAGCATTGCAACATCACAGGCTCTGTGGAGATTTGTCACTTTAATTAGACCCTTGAGGCCCTGAGTGGCTGAAATCACTTCTCAATAATCCCACAGCAATAAGTAGCAAAAGCAGAATTCTTTATGTTTTCCACCCCAGTGTGTACTGGCATTGACTATATTATTGTCAGTGTACTGCCATTGTCTATTAAGCACTCTGGGGTACTTGCAGAAAACTTCTTAATAGCAGAACAAAAAATTCCCACAAGGCCTGACCTTTCCCTGTCCCTCAAGTCACAGATCTGCAAACCCAGTGACCACAGCAAAACCCCCCAAAAAAGTGTGACCACAGCAGCAGAAAGCAGCTGTGCATTAAAATCCCCCCTACCCAACCAATACTGCCCAGCACAGGAGAAAATCCCCCAAATCAGTTCCTTTTATTTGCAGGGCATGTATGAAATAAATCACTTTTCCCTCCTGCACACCTGCCTTAGGTACTGATTGTCTCTCTCATAGGACAGGGAAGGGATGAAGTCCAAGGAGTGAAGTTTTACTAGAGAAAAAAACATGAGGAATCACCTCAGATCCATTTGAAATAGGACATTTCAGGAGTCAGTGTTAAATGCTTGAGGTTTTTTTCATGCAGTCTACGAGCCAGGGTTGTTGTACAGGGCTGATAAATAAATATCACTAAATACCTTTAGTGTCTGACCTCCCTCAGCTGGATTTAGCTGGGGTTAAATCTCCAATCTGGGGCACTTTGCAAACACACCCTGATCACAGGAGCTGTTCTGCAGAGATATTCCCTGATCCCTCCTCCAGCACGAGCTGCACTTCTTCCAAAAGTTCAAAACTCCACCCCTCAGCATTTTTTTGGGAATGCTGCAGTGATTCAGGAGCACAGGGGTAAACCTGTGGGACATTCACAAATCCTGTTCCCACTCAGCATCACCTCAGTGTGATTCCTGAACCCCAGATGGGGACACAGAGATGTCACCTCAGCCTTCCCCACCACAAAAGGGGACACAGAGATGTCACCTCAGCCTTTCCCACCCCAGAAAGGGACACAGGGATGTCACCTCAGCCTTTGTCCTGCCAACAGACAGGCTCTGGGAGCTGGGTCAGGTCCAGGGATGGCAGGAACAGGGGGACATGCCAGCCTGAGGAATGGCAAACTCTGAACCCTGGCTGAAAAAGAATGCTCTCTCTCCTTTTGGAGCCTAGATTTTGCCTTGTCTTCACTGTTGCACATGATGTATAGCATCCAGCAAATTAATATTTAAGAATTCATCACTGAGAGGTGATCACTCAGCTAGAGCAGACTCATGTTATTGATGCTTGGCTCCCTAAGTTGGGTTTTTGGTTTTGTTTTGGTTTTTTTGGTGGTTTTTTTTAAATTTTTTTTGGAGTGCCGATAAACTAAATTAAGACATTTAAAACATTGTAGCATTACACATCATTAGTTTTCCTGATCTGCATATTTTAGCAATTGCTCATGTTGTGTAGCCTTGTGAAGAGGCATTTCTTGCAAGTTATTTCTGAGGGAAGCTGGGTAGTTTGGCTGCTTGTTTGTAATCAGAGCTTTTAAAATCAGAACGATCAAAGAGCCTCACAAATACCAGGGGCCAGAGTGGACAAATAGTGTCACATAATGACACCCAGGAATACAGAACTTTAAAGCATCAAACACACAGGAGAAACTCCTGAAGAACTGGAGACGTGGCTGATTTTTGGGGAACACCACTGCCACTGGAAAAATGTCTGGATTTCCCTGCACGTACCGGTCTATGCTGAACCAAAACCACACAGACACTGGTCATAGTCAGTTGAATGAGAGAATTAGGATCCTGAGGGCCTGATGTGGAGTGCTCTTGGGTTAGAGCCAGGTGGAGCTGGAATCACATTTGGATCCGTGCCACAGGGCAAGAGGACTACACAAAAATAATTATACCAACAATATTTTGCACTGTTAAGCAACAAAGGCATGATTTTCAGCGTGTAATGCCTATTCACTTGTAATTGATCCAAATGGGACCTCATTCTTCATGAGAAGGGCTTGGAAAAGGGCCTGACAAATTGTCAGCTTTGTGCTGTACCTACATATGTTCCACAGCATACAGGGGTATAATCTTGAATTAATGCGTTTTATAACTCGAGCAAAACTCATCTGGTTCTGCGGCGTAGAACTGAATGGCTGCACTTGGCAGGCTTCTGTGAGCATTTAAGACCTCTCTTTATAGGCAAAATAACAAGAGTCATCAATCCCATATTGTCCCCTTTGTAAAAAAATAAATTAAAAATAAAAACCAAACAACAAAACAACAACAACAAAAAAAAAATCTGAATCTGGGAATAGCATTTGTGAAGTGTCCTTGCGTTACTCCGAAGGATTGAATTGTTAAATTTTATCTGGTTAGATGTGCAGCCAATAATTCAGTAGGGCTGAATCAGCTGTTGGTCCCCACTCAGCCCAGGGCTGGATCCCTCCGTGCCCTGGGATTCCACCGTGGAAGTTGCTAGTGTTGTGATCAGAGGGAAAAGCAGTAATCATTAAAAAAACAAACCCAAAAAGACACCTCGGCATGACACCGCTGCCTGACTGAAAAGGCAAAGCTTGGTGCATCTGTTTGGAGTGAAAGGTTTGATGGAGATCCAGCCGGGTCTGGAATACCATGGAGCCATCTACTGGGAAGTGCTGCTCTGTGCTCCTGCCACCTCCTCCTGCTGCTCTCAGCTCCCAAAATTAACCCCTCCTTCGTGCCTTAGGATTTTAGCTTGTTTATTTTCCATATATGTGTAATCCTGCAGCTCTTTAGTGTGTAACTCTCAACGCCAACCCCGGCACCATGGCAAACTTGGGGTTCTTTGCAACAGAGAAGCTCAAGTGAGACGATGGTGAGAGGAAGAAAGGAGGGAGCCTAGAGCGAACTCGGGTTTATTGGGTTCAGGATGAATCTCTCACCTCATGTCTCGTGCCTCAGGAGCACCCCCGAGCACGAGGAAAGAGGGGGTTTTATACCATAGGTGGGATCTCAGGGTGGGTAAAAACAGGACCAATGGGGTACAACAGAGAGTGGCTGCAGACATAACATAAACTAACATACACCAATAATGTGGGGATAGGAGGGGAAAGATTTGCACCCCAGCCAGTCACCAAAGGCCTCTCTTCGAAGCTTCTGGACTTGGGGGACAGGTCTTGGGGTGACTGGCAGGGAGGGAAAGTCTCTCAGCACCTGATGGACAGGCAGCCAAGGCGGGAAAGGTAAACCAAGCAGGGACTGTATCTGGGGAAGGCTGTGGGGAAAAGTCACAATTTAGGGTTACAAACAGAACTGGGGTACATCAAACTGAACAAGGGAACAAAAAGAAACCATTTTGTGCAGCTCATAAATTTACAGCAGACTTATTATACAAACCACACCACCACACATGTCTGCTTGGATATTAATTTCACATCTATATTTGGGCTTAGCACCATGTTGGAGTTTCCATGCCACAGGATTTCATCCCTGGAAGAGGAGGAGTTGAAGAGTTCAGGTGGTGCCGCAGGGAATCAGTGTAAACACACAATTCCTAATGGTGCAGAAGGGCTCTGGGCTCCAGGAAACTGAGGGAAAGAGCAAAACCCTCATTTAAACATGACCAGTTCCCCACAGCTCGTAAAATTTTAATTTTACTAAAATGTTATGTATAATTTACGTACGCGTAAATAATAAATATATTAACCTTTATCTTTGGTGCTCAGTGCCATTATTTTTTAGGAGTTTTATGGAGCCCAGTGGAAAGAAGACCTTCTCTGTGCTCAGCCTAAACTCTTGCAGGCTGTAAGGGCAGCTGTGCCAGAGTAAGGGCAAAGAACTTCAGGGTTTGGATCAATACAAACAGAAAAAAAAGTGGAAGTTTTTATGGATGCAACAAAAATATTCTGCTGCTTGGACCCCACAGCAATCACATTTGGGACTTTGTGGGAGTGCAGGATCCTAAATGGCATGAGCTGAGACTGAACTGATGGTCTTGCTGCTCTCAGCTCTGCTGGCAGGTATAAGAAATAAGAAAAAAAGAATAAGAAAACACACAATAGCAGTGAAAGGTTAATTAGTTGTCCCTATTTTTGAACGTGTGGTCTTCTGCTGTCGGGTCTTGGGCAGGGTTTGCCTGTAAGTGCAGCATCAGATGGGTTGAAACCAAGGACAATGAGCAGCAAAGATTAATTGTAGGACAAATTGTAGGGCTGTGAGAAGTGGGAGCTGAGCCCCCACAGGAGTTTACACAGCTGGGTAGAGCTGACTATCAAATTTAAAGAAATAGAACTATAGATTACTGTCTTTTATAGATTACTGTCTTTCCTCTCCTCCACTGAAGCAATGTGTCTCCCTGCCTTTTCTTTTTTTTTCCCATCCTAAGTTTGCTCTTCCCACAGATAACACAGTCAGAGCAAAGCTGTCAAATTAGGGGAAAAATTGTTTCCACCAAATCATTTCATCTTTAAAAAAGCCCCATCCTTACCTTCACTTCATGGAAGGCTTTCCTTAGAACCATTTTACAATCACTAAAAAAAGATATTTTACCTTTTAGTTTATTCCCCCTCATCCCTTAAACACTGAAATCCTAAGGCACTTCTAATTAACCGCAGTGTGTAGGGGTTTTGTGAAGCCATTATGCTCTGCTAGGAGGACACACACTTTATCAAGTCTTGAGCAGGCTCTAATTAATAGAGATCACATACAGCCCATTAATTAACCCAAACTGGTAATCAAACAGGCAGAAGTTCTGCTTAACCAACCCCTGGTGGCCCCGAGGGCAGGGCATTCCCTGAGAGGTGTCACAGTGCCCCAGGAACACCAGTGGCACCCTGGGGTGAGCTGCAGGGGGGTTCATTTGACAGAAAGGATGCGTTTGCATGGGAATTTCTGTACCTGTGAGAAAAAGGATAAATTAGCCTCCATGGGAAGTTAAAGATCTCCTGAGCAGCGAGCCCTGCCTGCTCACCTTGCTGTGAGTATTGCCCACCCTCTCCTGTCCTTCCATCCCAGCCCTGGAGCAGAGGTGAGGGCAGGGATTGTCCCACAGCCCCACAAACTGCTGGATGGTGTTGCCCGAGTTTTTCTGCTCTCTTGTCTTTCTGTAGAACTTTCAGCGCAGCCTTAATGTAAATAAAACCTATTCTTAGAATGTTTACATACTTCTCCTGTGAGAGAAGAAATGAGTGATGGTGGTATCTGTCACCGACCAGCCCAGTCCCGGGCAGGGATGTTCTGGGTGCCGCGACCTTCCTGGGAGTCGTCCTGAGAAGGACGGCCTA
>QVAJ01000016.1:7543774-7582460 GCA_003546035.1 Mixornis gularis
GAGAAGGTCCTTCAGCATTCATTCCTGTGCTTTGGTGCTCTGCCATTCTTCATCCCTCCACATCAGGGCTTGTTTCTCTCTCTTTCCTCTCCCTGAAAAAAAAAAAAAAAAAAAAAAAAAAAATCTGTGTTAACAGGGAATTAACTGAGGTTGCTAAAACAAGAGACACAGCGAGGCACATCATTTGCATGTGTTAATGGGAGTGAGGGAATGAGAAAAGAGGAAGTGCCTGTGCTCCATCACTGCCAGAGCAGTCACTTGGAGCCACCCTGACACTGATCTAGTGCCACTGGCCCTGTGCCAGAGTACATCCAGTAAGTGCAGTCCTGCCCTTGCTGAGAGTGCTTGCATATTAATTTCAAAGGGCCGGGATTTTAGGCACTTCTTTGAACTGAGTGATTAATTTCCATTATTCCAATGTGTCTGTGTGGCTTCTCACACCCTCTCAGCATCAGGCAGATGAGCACAAAATCTGAAATGGGAGCACTGGGATGTCAGGTGAGGATGGCATCTTCCACTGGGGTGAAAAATGGTACTTTAAACCTCAGTGAGGTTTCCTGGGAGCTGGAGGCCACATTCCCTAAGAACTGCCCTGCCCACCCTCTTCCCTCGAGGTGCATCCACCTGTTGAATCCCTCAACTCCTCTGAGGGTGTCCAGCACCTCACAGAAAATGGCTCAAACCAACAGTGAGACAGCATGGTCGAGTATGTCTTGAAAAAGCAAAAGGGTTTTAACACAGGAAGAAAATCTTACAAAAAAACAAAGAACAAAGCTGAACACGGGGTATGGAGCAAGTCCCACACACCTGCTACAACACCCCAAAACTGCACTGAGGAGCCTCGTGCTCTCCCCTAAGTATTGCATTATTTAAGTGGGTTTTTTTGCAAACAGCCCAGTAGAGAGCAGCTCCTTTTCTGAGGAACAGGTCAACAGACCTGTCAGGGTTTTAGTCTTGGCCCTGAGCCAGTTACTGCCAGGAGAGCAAAGAACCTTCCACTGTTCTTTCCTTAAAAGCTTTTGGGGTGAACCTGACACCCTTCCCTGCATGGAGACACTGCTGGGCTGTGGGCTGCATTCCCACATCCACCCCCAGTCCTCCTCAGCACTTGCAGCACTTCCTTCCCCTGGGGCTCTCCGGGAATATTCACACACACATCTCAGGCCTCCCAACACCTCTCTGACATTTCTCAGCCAAACCACTCCATGGAGAGGAACCATCTCAGCTGGCCTGTCGGGGGGGACCAAGCTTCAGCACCAGAGTGAGGGAAGGGTTCAGGTCACCACTGGAATGGGAAAAGTTGGGGTGAAGAAACCCTTATGATTGTCCTCTGAAAACCCTGAGCCCCTGGATCAAATCCTGGCATCACTCAGAGCAAAGAGGATGGTCCATCTCTGCAAAGACACTTTGGAAACGATGCTGGGCTTTGGGGGCAGATATTCTTCAACGTTTTTTGCTGAATTCCAGTTCCCAAAAGGTCAGAATTCTAACAAGTACTGTTAAAAAACCCCAAACCCCAAACCAACAGCAACAAAACCAAAGTGGTTTCTTTTCAAAGAGATATTTGCCATCAGAATTTCATTGGGGTGAGGGAGAAAAACTCACAGTTCCCCACATGCTGCCAATCAAGTGACTGACACGTCTCACAGTCTCAGCTGAGCCCTTCACATGGAATTATGGCACATTTCTGTAAACTTCCAGGGCATTGCCCTTTTTAAGGAGAAAAAAGAAAGGACAAATGGTATTTGCCTTCTCTCAGCAGGGTCTGTGTGTACACAGCCAGCACATTTGTTCTGTGAGTGACCGTCCTGGAGTGGTCACAGTGTTCTGGCAGTGAGAGGCATCAAGGCTTCCTGAGGGGAAAATCTTCACAGAAAGTAATCCCAGTAAATCAGAAAATAGGCATAATCAATAATAGGATTAAAGTTCTGATCCAGATCTTCTTTCCTAATTTCTGTAGGCAAAGCTGCTGCCTCAGTGTGGCAAATCTCCACGACTCAATCAAAAGAGTAGATGAATAACTATAAATAACAACAACATTTCAAGTTAATTGTTTTTATTTAATTTTTTTAAGGTATGTGAAAATATCAGCTGTCAAGCCCTTTCGTGTCTCCTGGGGTTGTCTGAGCCTGCTGACCCACGTGCAGGGTCTGAAAGTGTGTTTTTGACATTTTTGGAGCCCGGATGAGCTGCAAACCTGAGTGCCACAAACAGAAGATGTTGTGAGACCTGCTGTGTGCTCCTCCACATCCAGAAATCTCCGTCTGTTCTCCATTCACACCAATATTCACCTTTCCTTTGCAGAACTCTCTGGTTCTACCCCAAATCTCACATGGGCTCCTTGGCTGAAGCCCCCAGACGATGCCTACAGATCATTACAGGGTTTGCAGTCTGGGGTAGCCTTAAAATTCTCTCAGATCTGTAGATTTTTGTTGTGCACTGTAAAATAATAAAATAATGCTTTGCTGCTCTTTAGTCGTTGTTTCATACAGAACTTCAGGCAGTAAATCCTTCTGTAAATTCAGTAAATCTTTCTGTGTAATAGCAATGCAGTGCCATACTTTGGAAAATTATTGGCAGTATTTTAGTTCTGTGGGATGGAGGTGCCCCCTGAATAACAAGACTGTGGTTTGTGTGTTTTCAGCGGTGTTTGGTGCCTTTGCTGTTTCTTGGAGAATACAGAAACTTCAGGGCATGGCAAAGAGAAACATTTCAAAATACCAACCAAGTTATTGACAAGGAATAATAAGCAGTAGGTGATTGTAGGAGAAAACTGGATTAAAGTGAAATTATCACAGGTCTCACTTCTGCTGGGTCAGTACCAGCCTGCCCTGGATCTTCTGATGCCCTTGAAGTTTTTCTTGAGGAATTAGAAATGTTGTTTTGTTTTTTTTTTTTCCTGTGCTCAAACAAGAAACGTACTTATGTATTTTTAAACAAGGTGTGTTCTGTCTGGGCGCATTGTTCTGAGGAGAATGTTGCTGTGCATTTCCAATGGGCAAAGAATCCAATTAGAGAAGCACGAGGAGGTCTGATAAACACTGAATCCTGCCTGGAGTGGGAAATGAAAAATGTCTGGAGGCACCAACCAAGCCTCCTTCTGAATGTTAACAAAAAAAAGACATTTAATGCTTTATGGTAAACCCATCCATACAGTCAAGACGCTGGAGAGGACATGAATACATGCTCAGGGTTTCTGTGTTTTTGCAGCTCATTAAAGGAGTGATCTGGGTTGTGTTTTGAAGCCTTTCTTGTGAACAGAGGAGTGCAGAAGAACACGATGGGTTTAGTTGGTAAAAATGCCAGCTGTAGAGTGAAAATCAGCAGAGCCTGTAGAGGAATTAACACCTTTTAGGTTCAGTGAGACTTTTCCAGTTTAACCTGGATGTGGATATAATTCCCTGAGTGTAAAAGCCACATCACAACACGTGGAGATATGAAGTGAAGCAGCACAAAGATGGTTTCTGCAATCCCTCTGTAAGTGACTGGGGGTTACAGTTTTATGAGAGAGCAGGAGTTTATCTTGAGCCTTGTCCGAAGGGATGGGGAGCAGCTGAGCATGGAAATCATCAGAAGGGAACAAGGAAGGCTTAAAACTCCTGACCTCCATTTTCCTCACCACCTTCCCCAGCAGGAATCCAAGGAATTCTGCCTCTCCAGTCATTTCTGCACCAGGGTTTTGTTGGGAGTTGTGCACATTAAAAATGCACATTCCCTGTTTGCAGGGGTTTTACTTGTCCAGTAGTGTCTGTAATTCTTTCTAATCTACTTAAGGGATTTACCAAAGTGCCACCATGAGCAGGGAGGCACAGTGCTGTTATTCTGTCATGGAATAGCAGGAATATCCTTCAATATGGGTGAGGTTTGTGCTTCCATTCTATACTTCACCATTTCCTGCCTTTCTGCTCTTGGTTTTCCCTTAGGAAATGTGTCCGTTCTCTCCATCCCTGTTTGTTTACCTGATCAATAATTCAAAAGGGGATGTTTCCCAAGGAAACCCCTGAGAGAGGTCCAGGTGGGACTCACCACACTGCCAGGGGATCTCTCAGAACCTTCCTTTCCTCAGCTGCAGTGCCACAAGCCACGTGGGTGTGTGCAGAGTCTGAATCCTGAGGTGGTCCCAATTCTTGGAGCTAATTACTGATGTACCCCGATGAATTATGGCTGCAGGCTGTGTCAGCCTGACAGGGACCACCTCAATGCAAGATCAGGCTGTTGGCAAACTGGGAGATTTCCAGACTGGTCAGCACTAGGGCTGCTGATCCACACCTGGTTAAACCCCCTTCAGAGGCAGAAAACACATTTTTGCTTCTTTTCAATGTCTCTCAAAAGGTTTATTATTGCCCTTGTTTGTACTAGACAAACATGTCCAAAGATTCCAAGGTTTGGTTTGGCCATTGAACTTACAAACCAGCAAACACAATCCCTCCGTCCTCCACTGAGCAGCTGCAGCAGATTTATGAAGTGGCAGCATCGCTGTGCCCTGGCTCTGCTGTGTTTGTGGCTGTCCTGCTCCCTGCACACTTCTGCTCACTCCACATTTTCCCTGTTTCCAGCAGCCTTTCCTCGGTTTACTCATTATTTACACTTCAGTGCCTCCTGTTTGGTGAGGTGTTTGATGCCCTGCTTCATGTAATATTACCTTTGATCTAATGCCTTCGTCATTCTCGGCTCTCCACTCTTTGATATTCCTGAACTTCTTCTAAAATCAACACCTTTCCTTAATTGCACTCCCTCCCCTGCTCCTCTGCTCTGGGAATCTTCTGTTCTGATTCTGGCAGCCGGTTTTCCTGCCTGCTCACTTCCCTTTGAGGTCCCAAACGTGCCTCCAAATATCTGCCCCCAAAGCTCAGCTTCATTTCCAAAGTGTCTTTGCAGACATGGACCATCCCCTTTGCTCTGAGTGATGCCAGGATTTGACCCAGGGGCTCAGGGTTTTCAGAGGACAATCATAAGGGGCTTCTTCACCCCAACTTTTCCCATTCCAGTGGTGACCTGAACGCTTCCCTCACTCTGGTGCTGAAGCTTGGTCCCCCCCTGACAGGCCAGCTGAGATGGTTCCTCTCCATGGAGTGGTTTGGCTGAGAAATGTCAGAGAGGTGTTGAGAGGCCAGAGATGTGTGTGTGAATATTCCCGGAGAGCCCCAGGGGAAGGAAGTGCTGGAAGTGCTGAGGAGGACTGGGGGTGGATGTGGAAATGCAGCCCACAGCCCAGCAGTGTCTCCATGCAGGGAAGGGTGTCAGGTTCACCCCAAAAGCTTTTAAGGAAAGAACAGTGGAAGGTTCTTTGCTCTCCTGGCAGTAACTGGCTCAGGGCCAAGACTAAAACCCTGACAGGTCTGTTGACCTGTTCCTCAGAAAAGGAGCTGCTCTCTACTGAGCTGTTTGCAAAAAAACCCACTTAAATAATGCAATACTTAGGGGAGAGCACGGGGCTCCTCAGTGCGTTTTTGGGGTGTTGTAGCAGCTGTGTGGGAGTTGTTCCATACCCTGTGTTCAGCTTTGTTCTTTGTTTTTTTGTATGATTTTCTTCCTTTATTGAAGCCTTTTGCTTTTTCAAGACATACTCGACCATGCTGTCTCACTGTTGGTTTGAGCCATTTTCTGTGAGGTGCTGAACACCCTCAGGGGTGTTGAGAGATTCAACAGGTGGATGCACCTCGAGGGAAGAGGGTGGGCAGGGCAGTTCTTAGGGAATGTGGCCTCCAGCTCCCAGGAAACCTCATTGAGGTTTAAAGTACCATTTTTCACCCCAGTGGAAGATGCCATCCTCACCTGACATCCCAGTGCTCCCATTTCAGATTTTGTGCTCATCTGCCTGATGCTGAGAGGGTGTGAGAAGCCACACAGACACATTGGAATAATGGAAATTAATCACTCAGTTCAAAGAAGTGCCTAAAATCCCGGCCCTTTGAAATTAATATGGTGCCAGCCTGTCCCATGCACTTTTGGATACAAATAATCTGGGTGAGTGTTTTTGCTCCCCCGTGTCCCAGCTGATATTTAGAAAGTCTTTGTGTTCAGCTCTCCCCAGATAAAAGCAGGAATCAGCTTCCATGGATATTTCATGACTCCTTGAATAAGGAGTTCTTTCATGTGTTTGGACAAAATTAGAAAAAGTATAAATGTGCTGTTGAATGGTTCTCCTATAGCAGAGTAAGTTTGGGTTCAAGCTTGCTACTAAATATATAAACATACATAATCCTTGCTTTCTGTCTTCTTCCAGGCTACATATTTTTCCTTTATAACTCCTCCCTGGAGAAAGGTTCATGAGTGAAAAATCGTTGCTAACTTCATTTTTTGCCTTCACTGTGAATTTCTATCCTGGAGCAATGATAAGAAATAATGGATGCAATGTTTTCCTTCAGAATCCGTACTGCGCAACAAATTGTCTGGTTTATTTGTTGTTGCCATATTTAATTTAAGTGTAATAATTTTTCTCTTTGGCTTATCTATTACATTTTAAGTCCAAAGGCTCTTTGGAACCTGTTTTGCAATGTTATTTTAGGAGCCAGATCAGTTTTGTGGTTAGATGTGGAAAGCAAGATTCAAGTCTCAAGTGTCCCACTTCTTCCCTGGATTGTAAAGTAAAATCAATCACAGGCTACAACTTAAACTGGCACGAGGAGAGAAGAGAAGAGAAGAGAAGAGAAGAGAAGAGAAGAGAAGAGAAGAGAAGAGAAGAGAAGAGAAGAGAAGAGAAGAGAAGAGAAGAGAANTTGTCATGCCCAGTAGACATTTAGGCAGTCTATTTTTTTTTCCCTCCTTTGCAGGGAGAGGAAAGAGAGAGAAACAAGCCCTGATGTGGAGGGATGAAGAATGGCAGAGCACCAAAGCACAGGAATGAATGCTGAAGGACCTTCTCCTCCTATTAAGAACCTGCTGAGGAGTGAAGCACTGCAATGCACAGCACAGAGGCATTCAGGCAGCAGAGGTGTTTATAAACTCCTGAATGCACTTGTCAGCTAATTCTCCATTGTGCTGCATTTGTGGATGGATCCCCAGAACGATGCTCCCTGCACATGCCATTGTTTGGGATTGTTTGGGACATATTTTCCAGACATATGCCACTCACTGGTGGTTGTTAAATGCTCCATCCATAAACCATTATGTGCTTCTATACTGAGGGTTTTTTTCTGCAACAGGCAGCTGTTTGACAGGGAATAAACTCCTGGGGACAGCAGCAAATCAAATTAAATATATCTCCACAGAGCTATCATAGGGGGCTGCATGGCTTGATAGGCTGCATCAACAGCAATAAACACACACAGGAAGAGCAAACCTGAGATAAATCAAGATAGTCCAAATGAGCAAACAGGCAGACAAATCACCAGTGCCTCTGTGAAAGCCATTAGGGGTTTCAATGATGATTTCAACAGAGCCACTATTTCAGCTGTCTGTCTGTGGGCAGGAAGGTTTTAATCCTATAAAAGTCAGAGATTATCTAATTAGTGTTCTTTTCTCCCTCACTTTATGAACTTGGTTATGGGGAATTACACTCACTGATGTGCCAATAAATAAATTCACTGATGGAAAAAAAAAGAAGTGGAACATGTTAATAGTTCAGATTTAGTTCATTCTCTTTTCTAATATTTATTTTCCTAATATAAACCTTTATCCTGGAGTTTAGTACGGGCTGAGGAAAGAAAAGGGCCTGATTGCTTCATGGAACAGAATCAAACACGTATTTGCCTCAAGCACTGGCTTATTCTCCCCTTATTCATGTTTTTATAAACATGACAACATGAATGTTTTCTTACCTCCTATTTTTAAGTATGCATCAAAGCCTATGGAGTTCAGACTGGTAGAGACACACTCTGTACCAGGGAGGAAGGGAAACAGCAAAAGAGACGCCAGCATAGTGAATAAATCCCTCTTAATTAATAAATTTCATCACATTAACAATGGCCCAAGCGTAGGAGTGAGCACTTCAGGGAAAAAAGCGCTCACATATCTCACTTCAATATATTTTATATCAAAACCCTGCTCTTTCAACACTCCTTTTCTCAGCCACTTGTGTCAGAGTGAATAGACTCAAATCCTCAGAATTATTTCCTTCAGGAAAAGAAATGATGAATCTGTGTAGCGGCGAGAAGAGCCTTGTTCTGTTTTAAAAGCTTTCACTCCTACATCATTCATCCTGTTAAGGCTCCCTCACCCAGCCCTGCACAGGCTGCTGATCCAGCTGGGCAGCTGGAGTTTACAACACCACATTTTATTGGCTTTATGGTTTCTCTGAGTGAGCTCATCTAAATCAGCTGCATATTAAGGAACAGAGAAATACACCTTGGCTGCTCTGCCTCGCAGAACAGCTCCTTATCCTCAAATATTAGAACCTGTGTGTTGCTCTAAATTTTTTGCCTTTCTGTCTCTGTGCAAAACTTTCTCATAACCTTCTGATGTAAATAATGTCTATTCTTAGAATGTTTACATACTTCTCCTGTGAGAGAAGAATTGATTGATGGTGATGTCCACCATCCAGGTTAAGAGGTGGCGACCTCTGTGGCCAATCTCTGGACCTCTGTACATATGTATAAATAATGGAGTCGGATGAAATTAAAGAGAGAACTTGTCCCACGCTGCCATGCTTCTGTACCTGCTTTCTTTCTGTCCCTGAAGTGGGACACACCCAGCCTCGGCTAGCAACACCTGTGTTCTTCTGCTGGAACTCTGGAAACTTGGATTTGGGGATTTTAGTATGTGTTACAGAATTCCTCAGAGAAAGAGTGCATGATCTCTATTTAGAGTGACTCTTTGAACTACCCTGGCTGAGGCCTGGTTCTGAGGCCTGGTCTGAGGCCTTGAGGCCTGTGACGCAGTTAAAATTAGGCTAGAGGACTTGTGGCACAGTTAAAATTAGGCTAGAGGACTTGTGGCACAGTTAAAACTAGTGATTAAGGTGTTAGGGAAAGGTAATGGGGTTTTAAAGGTCAATAAGTAGAGTTAGTAATAGACAGGTGGTAGCCACCTTAAGAGAAAGTTAAACAATGTTTGTTTGCATTCCTTTTTATGCTGTCTGCCAACGGAAAAGCTACTGAATTTGTAAACTATCTAGAGATGTATATAAGCAGCCATTTCAGATGAAATAAATGGAGAATGCAGTGGTAACCATATTGGTCAGGTCTACGTTGCTCTGTTCCAACCCTTCCTATCTATGGGGCTCCCCTGTAAGTATATAGTAATACACTTGAGTCAAGATGGAGGATTTGGGGTGTTCTCTAAGTCCTTCTTCTTCACCTTCTTCTTCTTGGTTTCGGGTGTTTGTTTTCATTCCTTAGGGCCCATATTCAGCTTATGTGGCTTCAGACTGGCACAGAAATATATAGCCACTCAGTTTTTCCTCTGTGAAAGATTCCAGTTTATGAACTCCACAAAACGATAGATGACTCTAAAAAAATTCACACGTTACCAGCACTTCAAGCATTTAGTTGAGAAGTTTCCTGTATATTAAGAAGTGTTGCTTTGGGAAGACAAGCAACATTATCTATGGATATCTTTCCTTTTTGGGAGCCAGGAGAGCAAATCCATCCTGGGGTGCTTCAAGCACAGAATAAACAGTTGGGCAAAAGCCAGCATTATTTATTATTTAACCAGAGAAGCTGTGGCTGCCCCTGGATCCCTGGAAGTGTCCCAGGACAGGGCTTGGAGCACCCTGGGTGAGTGGAAGGTGTCCCTGCTCATGGCAGGGAGTGAAACAAGATGAGTTTTAAGGTCCCTTCAAGCCAAATAATTCTGTGATTCTGGAGCTGGTGATTTTTAAAGTCCCTCCCTACAAAACCCACCCCTCTCCCATGGCAGGGCCGATGTGCCATAAATACAGCAGAGAGCTGCACATTTTGAGTATTTGACATCAAAGATCTACAGTGCAAAATGTGTTTCAAACACAAGCTGAAGTTTGAGTAGGACTCAAAAGATGATTATTCAAAAATCCAATTAAAACTTTATCCTTTGCCTAAAGGCATCCTCTTAACTCCAACATAACTTGTTAGGAGAACTTTAGTTGCAGTAAAAATATGAAATTTCAAGGCCATCTCCTCAGGAGAATATTCTCTGGAAAAAACCCACAAACAACGTTTATTTAAAAAATTTAGGCAAACATAATTTAAATATTTAAATTGCATTTTAAATACCGTTCTGGAACATGAAGTCTATCTAAGTATATTCTTAGATGCAGACTGTAATAATGTAATGATTTTTTCCCTATCTAAAGTTCTGGCATCATTTCCTTTTCTTTTGTAATTAGGCAGAAACGACATGTGTCATTTTAATTCTCAATCTTTCTCCACCACTCCCCTCAACACTCCCAAATTCTGACTCTGGTTAAGATTCAGTAAATAATTCCAATCTAATCCCCAGTAGCTGCGTTAATGAGGTGTCTGGTTTAAAAGTCACATTTAGGAGAGAATTTCGCAAATCTGTTTCAGTAAATGAGTTACTTTAATTTTCCTTCGCACTTTTCATTCTTTAAAAAGAAAAAGGGCCTGTTAGCTTAAACAATTTAGTAAAAATTACTTTTTTCCTTGCCATTTCTTAAAAATGGAAGCAGACTATCCTTTATTTCCTCACCACCTGACCAGGTACTGTTTAATTTATCTCTTTCAGCTGCAGCCGCTGCCTCCCAGAGATTATTTTCGTTAATTCTGCCCACAATTAAGCGATGATAAAGAGGAAGGGATGGATATTGATTAGTATTACACATAATATAAAAACGCCATACAACCTTCTGGTTTTCAATACTGAGCTGTTGCAGTGAGCTAATGCACCCTGCAGGCAATTATGGAATCTCCAGGAAAAAAAATTAAAAAAAAAAACACAGAAATCTGCATTTGCACATGATCATTGCAGCCGGGCAGCAGAGAGACCTCGGCTTTGCTTTTGTCACTGTGACAGAACAATCAAGGCAGCCCAAATCTCGCTTTTTAAGACAACAAATCTCCCATCGGCTCCGACAGCGGCAGCGCTCACAAAGCCGGATTGCGGCATTCAGCAAGGAGGATGAGGGGGAATCGCTGGGATTGCAGGGCCGGCAGCCTCTGGAGCTGAGAGCAGGGCGCTGACAGCAAGGCTGGGATGGCAGGAGCTGCCCTGGCAGCCCTGGAGGATCAGGAGAGCCTCAGGAAAAAGGAGGGACGAGGATGAGGAGGGTGGTGGTGAGCCCAGTGCAGCCCAGGAACCCCGGCAGCTTCAGCAGGGCTGAGTTTGGGAGCTGCCATCCATCCCCTGCAGGGCTGAGTTTGGGAAGGCTGAGCTGGAACAGAGACTGGACAGAGCCAGAGAATAAAGTAGATATTTATTAAAATGCCTTTAGGATACACCTGGGACAGGACAAGAGTCTGGCCAGGGCTACACCCAAGGTGGACCCAAAATGGTCACAAAATGGACAAATGGTCAAGAGGTCTCACACTTTGATAAGTTTTGGTCCATTTGCATATTGGGCTTTAATTGTCCAATTACAGCTTCAGATTATGAAGTCTCATCCTTCTTGCTCTTTCTCTTCAGTCCATCATTGTTCATGCTTTTGGGCCTGAAGCTTGTAACCATTGTCCTTGGTGTGCAGCAGGAAAAGGATTTGTTTTGTCTCCCTGCTCTGTGCAGAGCTGAGTGATACTGAATGTGAACTCAGAGCTGCACCCCTGGGCAGCACAGAATCTGAAAAACATGAAAGCTCAAACTTGAGGCATGAGGAGCAGGTGGGGAACAGCTCCCAGCACAGCCACAGCCACCACGGCTGAAACCAGGGACTGAGTGAGAACCTAAAAAACCCTGAAAATTGAACATCCTCCAGCCAAGCACTGCTTTGCCTCTCATTGCTCAGGCAGGGAACATCTCAGAGCACAGGTCCCACCCAACCCCACACAACTGGCACCGAGGGGGGCCCTGCTCCTGTGACAAGAAAAACGGCCCCAGTTGATCATAAACAAGCCTAAGTGACAAAGCAACATAATTCCTATTGATTTGCTTTCCAAGGCAGGATGCAGCTGTGAACCCGAGATGCTTTTCTATGCGGCCCCTTCCAGCAGAGCAGAGCAGCTCCCACTGCTCACTGAGGAGAGCAGCCTCCCCTTTTTCTTCGGCACACTCTGTGACAGAGGGTGGTCTTTCACAGCCTGCGCTCCTCAGAAATGGCATTGCAGTGGCACTCAGTGACAGGGACAGAAAGGAGCTGCATGTGTTTCTTCTTTCAGAGTTGTGAAGACTCCCTGTGACGGAGTACAATCCTCCCCAGGGACAGTTATTGTGTCCTGGTAAGTAGCGCAGATGGTGAATATTTAATTTTTTTTCTCCTCAGCATCTTTCATGCTAAAATCTCTCTTTAGTAGCAGGCTGAAAAATCCAACTGAAAGACAAAATCAATGGCCAGTGAAAGAAAACTAATAGCACTTAACAGCTGATGGCTTTTACGGGCAGCCTGTCCCACCTTCATCTCCAAATGATCCTTTTGCACTCACACTGGCGCTGTGATTCTGACACAGAGCTCACTGCAGGAGCTTTGGCCCCACGTTGCCAACTCCTCCGTGTAACAGATGATGTGACCTCAGAAAGCACAACACGACCAACAACCACAACTACCACAACTGCTGCAAAGGAAACAGCTCTGCAGGTGCTGGGCTTCTGATGGAGACCAGATGTCACCTGACAAATGTACCCGTCCACAAGAGCTCCAGGCAGAGGCTGCTGCGGCTTCACAATCTCAGCCCCACATCACAGCTCCTGGGAATACCAGCACATCAAACTGGCTGCTGGGGCAGGGCTGACTGGTTAATTCACCATCCAGAGGAATGTGGCACCTGCACGAGGTGACAGGGGCAGACCTGATTGTTTCACGCCCAGGTGTAGCCCTGGTTTTGTGCCTGAGGTGTTTTGGTTTTCTGAAAATCTTTTACCAGGGAATTTTCTGTAAACAAGAGAAATGTTTTTGTAACTGTACTATGTCATTCGGTCCTTTTCCTAGGAGGGACTTCTTGATGTCCCTCTGCTCTGACCAATGTGATTGAAGAGGTTTGTCTTTGTTTCACCAATCAAATTGGTCTGTGTAAAATGGTATATAAGGGAGACACATCCCAAAAATAAAGGAGTCATTTTCAGCCTTGTGAAGTCAGAGTCTGTGTTGTTGTGGTGTAAAACAGCGTCACCCAAGCTCATGGGTCAGCAGCTGAGAAAGCAGTGCTGGAACCACAGGGTGTAGGTGTGGATTTGTCTGCCATGCCCAAATGCCAGCATCCATCCTCCTGATTTGAACTTTGGCAGGAATATAAACAGAGCTCCCCTTGGGCTGTGTTTGTGTGTGAGATCTTCGCAGGCAGGTCTGGGAAATAACTGAAGTGTTAACGAAGCATTAGCAGCTTTGCTTTTCCTCCCTCATAAGCTACTATCATTTCATGTCACTGAACCAATTCTCATACAATTGTCTGAGGCTCCAAGTGGAAAAAACTCATTATCCTTCGAGTCCAGCTGTTAAGAATATGGGATTATGTTGTATTTCCATCTGCAATACAGCAGAAGCATTAGCTCTTTTTGAACTATGGCCAGGAGAATGCAGATCTAATTGTCCTCACAGCTCCTCCTGCTTCAAAATAAAACCATCTTTCAAAACCACTGCACTTTCAGAACTTTTTCACTTGAAATAAGTGACCTGGTTCCCTCAAACTTCAGAGAGTTTAACAAAGAGAGAATTCTCTTGCTCTATTCCTGCCAGCCAAGAATGGTTTGTATGTGTTTATACAAGCAGCTAAATTTCACCTTGAAACCTGAATCCTAAGGCAGTTGAGAAAGATGAGAAAGCCCAAGAGGATGGAGCCAGCCCCTGATCACTGTTAAAAACAGGAGTGTCCTGTAGTAACTGTGTGGTGAAACTGTTATCAAGGAGGGTCACAAAGTGAAGGAGGGGGGATGCTGAAATCCACAAACCAGGATTTATTGAAAATGTTTGTTTTATTGATTTATAAATCATACCTACCTCTTCATTTAAAAAGCTCTTTATGAACTTAAAACATCACCAGAGCCAAAATATAATATATATACTTAGAAACTCCTCACCTGATTCCCAAGTAAGAGTCTGGCTTGTTCGGCTCTCCTATTTGAACACTTCCTTATTGCTCATTGAATTTTAGCAGCCAAAACATGCAAATATATCATAACATACCTGCTGTACTGAGATCCTGATTTTCCGACATGAGTGCAAGGCTTTTCCACGCCCCAGCAAAGCAAGGATTCAGTGAGTTTTAGTTTGAAAAAGGGAAATACCAGGAGGTTTTACATGAGATTTTTCTTAGGGTGCAAAAGACAGATATTGCAGAAATAAAACTGTAGATTGCTATTTTGATAATATATTTGACCCCAAATTGACCTTTATTTCAGGTACTTTGGTTCTGAACAATCCATAGCAGCACTTTGACAGAGAAGTGCGAAGTCAATTTATACAATTTATTACCAACAGAATAAGGTATTTTCTATTCAAGGCACCCCTGATGAAGAGGATTTTCCTCTCCATTACCACAACTCCAACCCCTCTGCACACACCGGAGGCGATTCAACCAGGTTGAGCACACACAAGCAAGAGGAACTCTGAGCACCTTTGTCCTACCAGGTACATTCAGATTTCAGTAAAGACACTGCAGGCGATTACAGCTTTTTCCAGCGAGGAACATTCACTCTGAGTGTTCACGCTAACAAAGTTAATCACAGTTTGCTGTTCTGCTGGAACTGGTTGACCAAGGCCAGCACCTCCTCGGAGGCTCTGACCTGCCTGGAGCCCAGGTACAGGGCGCTGTTGGAGGCCGTCTCCTCCAGGAAATATCGGTAGTTCACCATCATGCCACAGGAGGCCCCGATGCCCCGCGGGCTCGTGTCCCCCATCCAGTTTATCCTCCAGAGCACCGAGCCGTTCTGCAGGTGGAAATTGGCCACCGGGTTGAGGGCGTAGCCTCGGTGCTTCTCCCCGTAGAGGTACCAGGCGCAGAGGCGGAGCAGCGGGGAGCGCAGCGCCGCCGTCAGCCGCTCCGACCGCACCCACTCGTTGGTCTGAAACAGTTTCCTCAGGGTGTCGCCGCTGGAGTCCCCGGTGAGCTCACAGATCTCCTGCCATTCGGATTCCGTGAAAAGTTCGTTCTTTCCCTGCTCTTTTGACTGGGAGGAGAGGAGGCCGACGAGCCATTTGGTGAATCCTGGGATAGGGGAAAGGGTGGAAAAAGTTTCTATCTGAGGGAGTTCTTTCTGCGGGCAAAAGGAGAAAAAAAAGAAATCATGAGTTTGGTCATTACTGACACAGAGAAGTTTGGGTGAAAGGGCAGCTGATGGCCTTTGCTTCTTGGCAATGGAAGAGCAGGGAATGTGAGAAGGAACTGATACACGTGCACACAAAAAAAAGGATAAAAAAATCCCTCTGGCAGTAACAGGTTAGTGATGAGAAGGCACCGGCAGCACACAGAAAACTTTAGCACTGACTGAATGCCATTCCTCACACACCATCTCTACAAAAGGACTTTTGCAGTACTTACCACCACTGGGTTCTGCTGTTATCCTTTCACAGCAGAAATAGACAAAATCACATGCCAGGAAGAACTGATTCTGAAGAAAATATTTTTTAAACAGACATGCAAGTTTGGAAAACCATTAAAATACTATTTATTTTTCATATATAAGGGTTTTTTTAATCAAGGGCAGTTTAGTATTTTAGTCTATTGTGAAACTAAGAGGTGCTATTTTTTGGTTTTTTATGGAAAGAAGTATTTCCTGAAGTTTTGAATGAAGTTCTTTATAAAGGTCTGCTACCTTTAATGATATTCCCTAAGCCAACGAGAAATACAAAGTGTGTGAATATTTTTTTTTACTGCAAGTATAACGCTTGTTTTAACCACTTAAAATTTCTTCTCTGCTCCTACTAATTTCTGATTAAACCTTGCTAACCATGAAATCATGCAAAGCAAAACATACATAATGAAAACCATGCTAGTCTGAGGGCTCACCAGTGTGAAAAACAAACTCACTGTCCCTTGGAATGAACACAAAATCTATCAGGAAATCTTTCCGGAGGAATGGGGGGCCAAGGGACAGAGGGGACACAGAGCTGAGCTGAAACCACCCCAGTGGTGGTTCAATTACTGTTCCAACAGCAGGAATGGTAAGAACCAAGACATTCATCAACATTACAGAAGCATCTTCACGTCAGCAGGAAATTGTCTTTAAACGACTCCAAAGGGCACTTTTCCTACCTGGAGGATTTCCGAGGTAACCATTAAAAAGCCATCAGGGCTCAGGCAGGTTGTGGAGCTGCCGCAGAGCTCGGCACGGCCGCCACCTGCAGCCGGCCCCGGGAGGATGCAGCCGGCCAGGGCAGGGCCAGGCACCATCTCCGAGAGGGACAGAACCTCCTCCCAGCCCACAGCGGCTCCCCAAGGATGTCCTTTCTTATAAATGCACATTATACCGTTGGCTTCTCGCAAATATTAACATTAATACTATAGGTATAATTGTACTGTGTTATGTTTTATTAATACAGTTTAGAAAGGTGATAAATGTATATTTTCTGATTGTAACATAGTGTTAACAGTAAAAAGACTAGGTTTTTTTTTCTCTTTGTAACATCTAAACTGACCAAAGCAGAAGGTATGGAAGGTCACATTGCATTCCTGCATAAAGGCTGCTGACTTTCTGTTTCTTATCCAAATGAAGATAACCAAAAACCTCAGGAGAAGAATTTATGAGACCCATGTCACCAGACAAAGTGGAACCACCTACAGATGGATGTACCAGATAAAATGATTGGGGTGGATTTGAAACGGATCAAACCCAAAGAGAATGTTTGAATCATGCATTAGGGTCTACTGTAAATATGTAACACAGTGACCCTTAAAACACAGGATTTGAAAGAGTAAAGGTGTGCTTTCTGGTGAGGCACCCCAGCTGGAACTTTTGCTTTTCTGTCTCCTTCATATCTATTTTTTATTTTTATTAAACTTATAAATTTTTCTAAGAAAGTGAGACCCGTTTTTCACATCCCTGCTGTMCCTTCCAGCACTGGGACACACAGGCAGCTCTGCAGTCCGGTGACACGGCGGGATCACCCGCAGGAAATCACTGCCTGCCCTGAGCTGAAGCTCTTTGATTGTTATTTAGATATGTCAGCCTAAGAATTCTTTGGGGACCAGGCAGGGACAAGAAAAGCAGATCGAGTTACACCTTATCAAAGAAACGCCTCATTTCATCTCCTTAGATAACCAGATAAAGAAAACCAAGCAAATTATTTCCTAAAAAACACTCATTGCTGTATCTTATTGAACAAACCACCGGTTTTGTAACCAGAGCTCCCAGGAGAGCCTGACCTGGGTCATGCTCACAACTGCTACAACTACCACACTCAGACAGTGAAATTCTAGTAAAGAAGTAGAAACTTTTTTCAAGCTTCCACAAAAGGACACGATGCTATTTTAAAGACTAATTCCAAAACTTCTGTGAAAAGTCTTCTGTGAAATCCAACTATCAGGTTTTCTTGCATGTGCATTTCATAAAATAAAAGAAGTTCCTTTATAGACATCTCTTACACCTTCTGTTTTGCTTCTGACCAGAGCTAACAAGGTTCTTACTCGGGAGCTGAGCAGTGTCTGCTGCTTCCACAGGGTAACAATTCCAATCTCATCTCCCAGCCTGCAGAGCCCCAGGGCCCCTGTGCACCACCCACCATGACAAAAGGGAGAGTGAACGATTTCTTCCCCTCTCAGAGTGGTAATAACCACTGCAAAGTTCCTAATTAAAAAACTGACAGGGATTCCTGGAGACATTGACTGCTCCTTGTTTATCAGCCACTTTCAGGAGTGACCTGTCCACCAAGACAGCCCCAAATACTTCACAGGAGGTCAGCAGCTCTCACGCTATTAAAAACCCAAAATGGGAAATTGTGGGTGTTTTACTTCTCTGCACAGATAAGACATGGGAAAGTGACCCCATTTTGAAGGTACAGTACCAACTACTACATATCTGATAAAAGCTTTATTTAGAAGCTTATCTGAGGCATCCATTTCTCCTGGAAAAATAAATAAATGCACTGGAGTGAGCACATTTATGTTTTGTTAAATTGATGTGCTGGTTTCTAAGGCTCTTGGTGGAGATCCATTAATGTTTACTTTCCTGTCAGAAACCCACACACCATTAAGAAACAGCTGCTAGTTTTGGTTCAGGGTAGATTTCTGTGCTTGATTGTTGCTTTTTGTTGTTGTTTTCTTTTTCCTTTCCTTGCAGAAGAGCACAGATTTCTCCCATTATCCGTATCTCATCTGAAACTGTCTCGCACTCTGAAAGCTGCAGTCCAAGGTCACATTTTTCATCAATGAAATCAAAGCCTGTTTTGGAAATTATGATCTCCCCAGGTCACCTAGATCAAATTAAGGTAGCAATTATCAACAGCCCAAGCAGAAAGCTAAAATCTGCCACCAATTGTTGAGCATTCTATTGAGTCACACAGCAGCTATCAGTTTTCTCCCTCAAATGCCACAGGCTATAAAATCCTAAGCAGTTTTCTCAAAGGCTTCAGCACAGTTATCTGTGTCTGTCATCTGCTGACTGAATTGCCATGATGTACCTTCTGCAGAGCCAGGGAGTGTTCAGAGTGGCTGTAAACACTCTGGGAATTAAATGTCTGGCTAATGAGAAATCCATCCACCTCCTCGGCCACCAGCACCTATCAGCTGGCTAGAAACTATCTGCCTGCACTCAATTTGGGGTTGGTTTGGTTTCTTGTAGTTGTCTGAAATAGTTTTAAAATCCAATTCATTTCTGGGAACAACACAAGCTTCAATCTCAGAAATACAAGAGATCATTTTCGTTGCCTGCTCCCTGCTTTATATACATTAATATAAACAAGAGACTGCAGGGAGTGCCTACACAGCCTATTCCCAGATTTCTACTGGGACAACTGGGATCAAAGTGTATCAGTGGCCTAATGAATCCATCCCAAAACAATCCCAACAGGATATGCTCAGGAACAACAGAAGCCTGAACACAAACCCCTTCTGTATTATCTGTGTAGCAAACTTTTGTCAAGAAACTGCCCAAACCCGAACAGTCTGCTCCTGAGGGCAGCACAGTTTGTCCCTGCATGCCCCTTGTAGGTGACACCAGGTCCAACTCAGATCTCCAGAATATCCCTCCCTTTACCCAATGATGCAGAACAATTCCTGTGGCAAATGCCAAATCTTAATGTCCAGGGAAAGGGTAAGGATTCAAACTATGCACACAGAAAGAGGAAACTGAGGACCCCATTTTGTGCCTCAACTTCATCCATCCTCCATCTTCCTAAATTAAATCTGCTTAAATTAGTGAGACCCCAAAGCAGTGGCCATCAATTTGTACACAGTGCCTCACACTAACAGTGCTCAGCACCGGGGTGTGAAATCCTCACCAGTTTTCCCAACAATCCTAAGAAAAACCCATTTACAAGGAATGCTTTCAGCAGTGCTTGGCATCCTCTAAAGGTCAGAAATGTTGCCCCACACATGCTCATGTTTAGCACAGTAGCCAGTTCAGGCAAATTAGCAGGCAGATTTCTAAAAAATTAAATCCTATTTTAATTGTGTATCAATGAGATATTAAAGAATATGGTACTAACTGGATTTATAGGCATCATTTTCTAGTTTAGATCCAGGTTTCACTACAGTTTTTTGAAATCCTGTCAGATGAAGGCTTAGATGCAGAGGGGTTCTCAGCACACTCCTAACTCTGTGCAGGTCTTTTCCTGACCTAATGATACACATCCATGACAGGTCCAATTTGGACTTTTCCTCATGAAGAATGACAGCTGGGATTTCAGTTTGGAGGTTACAGTGGCACTTACAAGTAGAATGTCAGAGCAGGTTACACTAAGGTAGAAGTCAGGTAAAGGATTTTTACTGGAGCATAAAAGAAGCTTTGCAGCACCTTGGGACAACTCAAACAGAATTCTGCACATCAAACAGATGTCCACAAAAGTTAACTCAAATAATCAGTCATAAAAGTGTCCTAATCATCAATTCAAATAAAATGAAAAACAAAATCCTTGACCCTTTCAAATGGTCTCAATGCATTTTATTACCAGTTAAATTAAAGAGAGTCTCAACTTCTGTAACCTGGAACATTTGAAAGAAAGATTTGTTTATTGCAAAGTCATGCAAATGTGATATAAAAAACCCTCTTCCTGTCAGAGACCTCACCCATCTATTTTTACAAAAGCTGCTGGACTCTGGCTCAATGAGATGTAATTTTTGAGTCAGGACTTTTTTGCTGAGGGTGGATTGTTTCAGCTGCTGTCACCAAGTCCACTCAGCACTCCTGAACACCATTTGTCCCTCCTGGAGTGACTGTAACGCTGCTCCCAAAAATTATGTGCAACCTGAACAGAGACAACCTTGGCAAGTCCTTTGCTTGCACCTGAGCAGAGAGGAAGAGAGCACATGTGTGCAATTAATCCACAGAAAAAGGACTTCCAGAATTTTGGGAGCCAGGCAAAACAGGCTGCCAAGAGTATTTACTCATTGCATGCCCTGCCTTTGCCCTGAACAACCCTGACTTGGTAGAAATTCCACAGTGGACGTATTTTGAAGCTGAAATACAGAGGGCTTCTCTCCTCTGAGGGGTGAAGTCCACTGAGATGGGAGGCACAACGCTGAGGGATTATAGAAGAGCATCAAATAATTGTGGGAACACCAGGACAGTGATTTAGGGTCACTTCACAGATGTAAAACACGCAGTGGGAGATGGTTCTTGCACCATCCAAGCCAAATTTGAGGACAATACTTTGGAATGAAGGAGGAGAAAGCATGAAGGAGTGGGAAGAAGAGGAGAGAGAAAAATATGAACATCCAAGAGTGAAGAAAAACTCTCAGAGAGCCACATCCACAATGGATAAATACTCCTGGGTTATCCTTTCTATCTTCTTTAGCCCTAGAGGGGTTCCCATCCAAACAGGAATGGTGCAGGGGCAATGCCTGGAGCTTCTTGTACCTTTAATCCAAGCATATAGACTATACATAAACACCTCAGTCCATGTCCAATCTGTCACACAACAATTTCCTACCAGCACCTTTCTCACAACACCTGTAAGCAGTGTGGGAAATTTGAGTAGGGAGGAACATCTCCACTTTTGGCATTGCACGGAAAGCACTCAAGTTTTCAATATTAAAGAACTTGTTTCAAATTGAGGGATTAATTTTATGATTAAAATGTATTTAAAGGCATCTCAGCAAAGGGTTTCCTACAATAAACACTGAAGAGGGGCTGGGTTTTAAACCCTGAAATGAAAAAACTTTGCCATAAGTAAAGACACAAAACACACTCTTCTGTTGGACACACTGAATTTTCAAACTTGCATTAGGTTATCTGAGCATGATGTGTCTGTTTGCCTTTATCACTCACAACCTTGCTGGTGTTGCAAGCAATTAGTGATGGACAGATACAATGTCAACAGGGTTATTTTATGAGAGCAACTCAATTATGCAGAAATTATTTTTCAGATATGAAAGCAGATAACTGCATGAATTTATTCCAATTTCCCCTCAGTCAGGATCAGACAGATGGCATGGCCTAATTATACCTGGACTACTGCACTTTCAACAATTAGTCTAAAAGCCATCCCAAAAGCAAGAAGCAACAAAATTCAGCCAAAATATCCATTAAAAATAAAATAAAACAAAAACCAAACCACTTCAGGGCAGCCAGCTATGATTCAGCAATTAAATAATCTATCATTTTCTGGCAGTGGAAGTTTGGAGCATCCAATTTTAAGATCTTTTTGTAAGTGGAACTGAAGTTCTAAATCACAGCCAGTTTTCCAGACATCGTTACTAATCCAGATGTGAAACAATGAATATAAACACAAGCAGTGATCATTACTTTTAAGTGGTAGCTTTGTCAGCAATTTAAGTAGTGCAGACTATTAAATAAAATAATGTGCTCAGCACAGCAATGTGAGTGTCTCTTTCACACAGCTCTGTAAATGAATTTTCATTCCTTTCTCCAGTTGCTTGGAAGGTTCTCCAAGTATTAAAGCTATTAACAATAATCCCTCAGCATGCAGTGATGTTATCTAAATTCAGAGAACTGACTGGCAGAAAGTAAAAGATTCTTTTGATTTCTAAGACATTTCCTTTACTATACTGCAAGACATACCTGGGCAAAGAAATCTCTCTCTTTTTTACTTTTCTCAATAGCTGTATTCAGGGCACATTGAATAAATAACCAATATAACAAACAAAAAAAAAGAACTCATTAATGAACAGGAAGTGTTTCTGTTCCTGGAGGTGATGTAAGATTTTGGAAAAGGCACTGTCAGGTACTTTGAAGAGAGAATATCTTGATCAGGCTCTTCCACTCAGCTGAGAGGCAACAGTGAATTTATCAGAGCAGAACACGGCTGTGTCAAAGCCACCTTCCACAGAAATGTTCCCATTTGACTTCAGGCAACCACACAAGGAATTCACACAGAACTTGTCCACTGTGGAACAGCATCTACATCTGACAGACATCAACCAAGAGCAGGAAATGCTCCTTCAGCTCTCCACATCTCCAAAGGCTACTCTGGGGAGAAGTTCCAAGTGCAGGAGAAGCCCCAGCAGCTCCTGGCAGTGACATGAACAGGGAACTAAACCCTGTTGGGCAAACAGACCCCGAGGCCCCCCTGGCACACCCACCTGCAGCTCTTTGACAACTCTTTTGATGAGGTGAGTCCCGAGTTCCACCCCTTGCAGGCCCTGCTGAGTCAAACTGATGGAGTAGAAAATCGCTGTTGTGATTTTGTCTGCATCTTCTGTCTCTAAAGGTGGCACTTCTTTCACTATGGCCTGCGAAAATAAGGATTAAAAATAAAAACAAAGGTTTCTAATAGTTATTATCATCATTATTGGGAGGTTTTTCTTTTTAACTTCTAAATGCATTAACATTTTTCCCCACTGTTTAATTCATTGGCAACAAAAATCTAATGAAAAAGTAGAAAGAGCTGCTTACTCATTAGTATTTGCAGGAAAAAACTGTAACGTGGTTTAAAGTTTCCAGAAGTAATTGCAACCACTTTGAAATTTTAGTCTCATTTTCTCTACATGTTTCTTATCTTTTCTTCTTCTTCTTGCTCTTGAGCAAACCCTCCAAATTTCAATAATACACAAGACAGACAAAACATCCCTGGAATTTTTACGTGCTAATTCTCTCACCTCTTAAAAGACGAAACAAAAGCAAATATTGCCAGAATTAGAGGGGATTGTGGATTTTTAAATAAGCACAGTGCAATCTGAGCACTCTGCTGTGTGCTCAATGCCTCAGTGGCTGTACCTGGATGTTGCTGGAGATGTCACTGGTTAGTGCCACGTGCAGGACAATCAGTGGCTCTCCAGGGATGGCACAGTGAGAAAAGAAGTAGCACCTTCTATAGGCCCCAACCCGACGCTTCATATCAACCCAGTTCCTCACAGGGTGCACAGCTTCAGAACTCAAGGAGAAAATTTAAAAATAAAATTATTATTATTATCATCATCATCATCATCATCTAATCATTATAGTTATCATTATCATTATTATCACAACCGTTATTATCATTGTTATTATCATCATTATTGTTATTATTTAATTTAAAATGGAGGTCAGCTGCCTTACAAGCTCAGTGCTTTTCCCACTGATGTCAGTGACAAAACTTTCCACTCAAAAAACACTTATCAGGCTGTGAATAATGTAAAATTGCCAGCAAGCTGTGACAAAGTGGATTGTAAGGGGATATTGCATACCCACTCACTAGTATGTTTGCCAAATTACAATTTAGTTAGTAATTAAATATTACTAATTACTTTTACTTGGAAAATTCAGCTTGTACAAGATCTCTTTGCCTCATCAACACCTAGGCAACGTGCTTTCAGAACATTCTAGAGATTATTTTTTCTTCAACATTTCATACAAGATGGTCCACCACATAATTTAGTAATTTTCAGCTTCATCACAACCTTGGTTATTTGAGAGAAATTCAGAAATCGGCGTTGTAGATTCAGAAATCAATGTAATAGAGTCAGAAATCAACGCTGCAGATTTACAAATCAATGTTGCAGATTCACAAATCAATGTTGCAGATTCACAAATCAATGTTATAGATTCAGAAATCCGTGTTGTAGAGCACACTGTATAAAAACCAAGGTGCTCTCTTCACATGTAGTTTACACAAGTGATCCTGTGCATCTCACCAGCTCCAGCCAAAACCACTGCAGCACCTCTGGCAATGTGGGAAGAGTAGCTGAGGAAGTTGGAAGGAAAGCCAGCACTCTACAAGTGCAGTGTGGGAGCCACAGGATCAAATCATGGCACAAATTATCCACTTTACTCTTTAATTCAATCCGTTTTTAAAATTGGGCTCTACAGCGTGTTAACGCAAACATTTCATAATTATACTTTGCCTTCAGTTCAGAAAAGCAGAGGACAGGGAATCTCTGCAGCCCCAAGATTCCATCCCCCCTTCACCAAGGACTCCTCCCAGCCCTCAGCACTTACTCACTAATTTTCTGGAGGACTTCACAGGGTGATTGCCACGTGACCCGCTCCAGGTTGAGGAACCCTGTGCAGAACCACTCTGAGAGCATGTTCTTGAGAACCCCATTCATCTCCTGCCAACAGAACACAGATGGACTCAGCTGCTAAATAACCAACAGGACACGGAAATGGGAGTCAAGATAACCTTGGCTGACTCCAACTACAACGCTGGGAGCTTAAAGGAAACTTATGGGTCTGTTTGAGGAGATTAATCATGAAATAGTCCAGGACTGAACCAAGGAAAATCCTTGAAGGATTGTCTGTAGTGCAAGCAGGGAGAGGGAAGATAAGGCAGAAAAACCCAATGTGCACAAAAAGCAGACAATGGGTGAAGGTATGGACAGGGTCACCAAAACGAAGGATGAAGCAGGCACAGCAGAGGTTTAGGGAAACTTCCTCTTTTTTTCAAAATCTGCCTCCATTTATATACATTTGTACAAAGGTCAAGAGATTGGCTACACAGGTCGCCACCTCTTTAACTTGGATGGTGGACATCACCATCAATCACATTTCTCCTCCCAGAGGAGAAATATGTAAACATTCTAAAAATATACATTGTTTACATGAAGCTGCCTGAGAATCTGCAGTACAAAGTTACAAGCACTCAAAAGCAAGAAAACTTAGGGTGACAAATGGGTAGAAGGTTTTGAGCAGACTTGACCACCAGGCTGCAGTTTCACATTAGCTCAGATGTCAATACCATGGAAATATCTTTCAACAGGATGCAGACAGAATTTTTCTTCTCTAGAAAAACATGAAAATATTTGAGCAAGAGAAATAAAACCCAGCAGCGTAAGACAATAGAATTGAAAAATCAAACCAGCTTTGGAACAGTGTGAGAGATGAAACCAAACTGTAATGTCAAACCCTTGCAGAAACATTCATTCTAATAGTGATTTTTACATTCCCTACCAGTCTCCTGCTGCCTGTACTATTAAAGATTTCCTGTCTAAATTTATTTGAATTTAACAAGAATTCTTGAACTCGGCACAGCATGAATATCCCTTAAAAGAGATCCCAGAGTTTGTTTTTCTTTCTTCCATTTGCCTTGTACACAAGACACAGTGTGATACCAGCACCAGCTCACCAACAGCCCGATCAGAAACGTGGGCTTACCCTAAATCAACTTAATAACCATTTACTTCAAAACAAAACCTCTTCATCTTCTATTGAAACCTTTATTAAATGGCTACTGCTGCACATAAAAGAGATAAAAATTAAGCTCCAATGTACCTTAGCTTGCTACATTAAAGAAAAACAACTGGAAAAAATATATAAATCTACTCAGAAGACCTAAAACATTTTTCCAAAGTTCAGATGTAGTCTCAGGACTGTCATAAAAAGCAAAAACATTTCTTATCATGACCTAATCAAGATGAAAGTTGCAGAGGCACTTGTCAAAAGACACACATCAAAGAAGGTTTCTGTTGGCCAGAGTAACTGTTACAAGTATTCCAAGACTGAATAAAAGGACAGGCTTATTCCTAAGATACTAGAAAAAAAATAATTTTCAAATCCAGAGAAACAGCCATTCATCTGCACAGAACAATTCTGTCCTCCATGATAATTTTTTTTCAATACCTTTTTCTTAACCAAATACATTCTGATTGGTTTGTTCATCCTGACTTTAAGGTACCTCCCTTGTGAATCCTTCTTTCTGCACAGCTCTGGAGTTTTTAGATAATAACCATAAATCACTTTGGTCAAATATCCCTCGATGTAGGGGTAATCTCCAGGCATTCCAGGATTGTTTGGTTTGTTTTATTTGTAGGGGCATGTAGCCCTGGTTTGGTGCCTGAGGTGTTTTGGTTTTCTGAAATTCTTTTCCCAGAGAATTTTCTGTAAACAGGAAAAATGTTTTTGTAACTGTACCTATGTTTTTCATTCCTTTCCCTAGGAGGGACTTCTAGGAGGGACAGTCCCTCGGGTCTGACCAATGTGAGTGAAGAGGTTTGTCTTCTTGTCACCAATCAAATTGGTCTGTGCAGAATAGTATAAATGGGAGACACATCCCAAAAATAAAGGAGTCATTTTCAGCCTTCTGAAGTTCGGAGTCTGTGTTGTTGTGGTGTAAAACAGCATCACTGGAGTTATTAGATAATAACCATAAACCACCTTGGTCAAATATCCCTTGGTGTAGTGGGAGTCTCCAGGATCCCAGGATTGTTTGGTTTATTTTGCAGGGTCACACTGTAAACCAGAAGAAGGAGCTGAAGCTGTGAGATGTGAGGGCAAAGGAACAGATTCTCATGGCTCTCCTGCCATCCCTGAGCTGTCTGAGCAGCATTTCAGCTGCAGTGCAGCAAGCACGGGGGGGGGGACTGCATGGCAGCACTCCTGCTGGCAGCACTGGGACATGCTGCTCTGCATCCCCTGCAGTGACAAGGCTGAGGCAGCACAGACTGACTGCAGCACAGTTATCCTGCATGGAAACTCACAGTGGGAAGCTCTGGAGTCGTGAGTTTTGCTCCTCTGAAGGTTTAGCAAGGGGTACCAATGGAACCCAGGGCTGTTTTCATGACAGAGCTACTGCAGCTCCAGGATGCAGCTGGAGAAAAGGAATGCAGCTGTGACCAAAGCTGAAAGTGGAGCAGATGTGCTCTCAGTAATGATTTGGGGAGCGAGAAATATTGTTTATGGGGAATTACAACTCAACCGACCTGCTAGTTGTGAATAAGAAAGTTTTATAAAACAACAGGGCACTGTGCAGGAGTTTGAAGAGCTCCAGGTGGAAAGGACCTGCCTTGGAGGTTCAACCCCAACTGGGCCTGGAGGAACAGGACACGGGGGAATGGATTCAGATTGAAAGAGAGCAGGTTTGGATGGGATATGATGAATAAATTGTTCCCTGTGAGGGTGGGGAACAGGTTCCCCAGAGAGGCTGTGGGCTCCCCATCCCTGAAGAGCCCAAGGTCAGTCTGGACAGGGCTTGGAGCACCCTGGGATAGGGAAAGGTGTCACTGCCCAGGGCAGGGAGTGGAACTGGATGGGAATTAAGGTCCTTTCCAACCCAAACCATTCCAAAACTGTTTAATTCAAGTCACCTAAACAAGCTTGTGACTTGTGTTTAATAGCTCAGTGTACAGAATATTTCCAAAAAGCTTCACTCCAGCAAGGGCAGGCTCAAGTTTGGGTCTCTTATTTTGCAGATTTAGTGGCAGGTTCTCTTATTTTGTAAATTTAGTGGTAAGTAAATCCTTATTTTCATTTCAGAGGCCTTTTTAGTCATAAAAATCACATCTGCAACACTTCATTAAAAAGGAAAGCAAGCACATTCATTATTCAGCATCCCCGCTCTTAAATTTGAGCAACAAGACATACTCAGATTAGTATTTCAAATTACCAGCTATACTTCAATTTCTATTAGCCAAGTCTAATAAATTGTGGGGGTTTTTTTTCTCCTTCCGTGTTCTCGCTACGAGACAGCAAATTAGAGCCTTTTTAATCTTCACATCAAGTACCTACTTCTTGGGCAACAAACGGGAAAACTCTTATGAAAACCCCCAATTAATTATTTTTTATTAAGAAGAAATGCCTCTTTGATGAGGGAACTATTTCACTTTCCCTCTCAAGCTACTAAATAAAACACCCCTCACAAGGGTTGAGTTTTCCCATGTTTTTGGAATGTTGGAAGTTTTCAACCTGATTTCTTTCATTTGGAACTTACAGATCGACTCTGATATTGCCACATATTTGAAGGTGTCTGTGCTGGGGTGTGGATTTGCTTTGTTCTGGGTGGGGTTACAGGGATTTTTTTTCTGTTGGAGTTTTTTTTTCCCCCACAAATTACCTTCAGAACCTACATAGAGAACATCCCTGGTGAGATACTGAAAAGAATATCCCCACCAGCAAACCAGGATTCAATAGTGACACAAATTAAAGGGGAATGGTTTCTGCTTTTTTTTATTGCCAGTAATAATTACTGCAGTGATAATGGCAGTGCTGAAAACTCTCCTGGCTCTTGTGGTTTATATTATTGGATATCTTACCCTTAAAATTAAAATCATTATTTTTTTTTCCCCTCCATTTCTGCTCATTTGGACAATGAGTAAATTGTGCTCAAGCACTTTCAAGTGACTTAATTACTTAAATGTGATATTTTACTGCAATCTGTTGAACAAACACAAAATAGAAATCCTTCATCACCCAATATCTGAGCAGTCCGAGCAGCTTTTATGCTGATTGTGTAAGGAAAAGAGAAAAATATTTCATATTTACAACACAGTAATGGGCAATCCCAGTTTTAATAGGTCCTTCAAATTACAAAGTAAAAACTAAGGAGTGTCTAAGAAATATTCCAGACAGTTTGAGCAAAACCAAAGTCCCAGGAGGCCACTTAATGCATTCTGTAATTCTCCATGAGCATCGAGGAGATCCATTTAATTTTATTCCTACATTTCCTTGTCAGTGCAGAGGTTATACACAGAGGTTATAAAACGCTTGTTGCACATTTGTCTTTATGTTAGAACTGAAATCAACTCTGCACTAATGAAATGGCTACACAGGACTTTTGACAGGCAAATACCAAACACTTTTCTAGAAAAACTTTTAACAACAATGGTGCTTCTTTTTTTTTCCAGTAGATCAACACAAGACCAAGATTACAAATACACTCCAACTACTGCTTAATTATGGAAGCAGGTTGATAGATAAATCAATTTGACAAGAAATGCTCTCTTTTTCATTATCTTTTGCCAGCAACTTGGACTTTTCACTGACTTCTTCTAAATCACATGGAAAGATGAAGAATATTTTAAAAGCACTCGTTGGATGATTTGCTACCTGAGATCATAATGCTGTGAATTTTTCACCAGAGTCATATTTCAAGGGCTGAAATATAAAGTAAGCAAGCAAAATGTAACAAATCTCAAGAGGAAAATGCTGGCACAGAAAAAGTAAAGTGCTGCAGGTGAGAGGGTTCTGAGCAGCAAGAGGAAGAACTGCACCCATGGAACAGATTTTCAGCCAATTTCACTCCGTGGATTGCAAGAGCTCATCAGAAATTCAACTGTTTATAAGGACAGTGGAAAATCAGTGTCCTGTGGTGAAAAGAAGGAACAGAACACATGAAAAGAACATAAGAGAGAGAGGACAAAAATTCAAACAGCACTATGAGAAATAACTGAGTGCAGCTTTGCTGTAAATTAACTTTTAAAAGAAGGTATTATTATGTGCCAGCACTTCCTACTGCACTGTGGAAAGGCCATTGCTTCATAGCAGAGGCCTCTCCCTTCCTGGGTGTCAGCACAGGCAGCTCTCACTGGGGGAAAGGGCTCACTCGTGTCTCTCTAGAGAAACATGGGATTATTTGTGTTGGAAAAGACATCTGGGATCATCGAGTCCAGTCTCTGACCCATCACCACCGTGTGAACCAGCCCACGGCACTAAGTGCCACAAGCAGTGGTTTTTTGAACACCTCCAAGGATGGGGACTCCAGCACCTCCCTGGGTCTGTTCCAAGGTGTAACCACCCTTCATGTGAAGAAATTCCTGCTGATGTCCACCCTGAGCCTCCCCTGGCCCAGCCTGAGGCCGTTCCCTCTCCTCCTGTCCCTGTTCCCTGGGAGCAGAGCCCGACCCTCCCGGCTGTCCCCTCCTGTCAGGGACTAGTGCAGAGCCACAAGGTCCCCCCTGAGCCTCCTTTACTCTTTCTCCCCTTTCCCAGCTCCCTCAGTCGCTCTTCATCGGACTTGGCCTTTAGATCCTTCCCCTTCCCTGAACGTACTCCAGCACTGCAATGTCCTTCCTGAACTCAGGGACCCCTAAAGGCCCCGACAGCGATCTAGTTTCACGGGACTGGTTCCCAGCCTAACGTGGAGCAGCACCACGAGCAGCAAGCCCCAAACCACATCCCCCCACACTCCCTTAGAGCCACCCACCCAGGCCAGCCCTCACCTTGACGTGGGGCCCATCCACCGCCTTGCTGGCCAGCCCCTCCATCAGGTCGGCCCTGAGCTCCACGAGGAAGCGCAGCCCGCCCTCCAGGCGGCCCAGATGCTGGAAGAGCCCGCGGTACTGCGGGTTCAGGTAGTAGCGGAGCCGATCCTCGGCCTGCAGCAGCGCCCCGGGCTCCCTGCGCTGCTCGCGGGCCTGCAGCACCTTGGCGGCGGCCTCTGCCACCCTCCCGTGCTCCACGCCGAAATCGTGGGCCAGGCGGGTGAGGAGCTCGGCGCGGGGCGGCCCGGGCTGCAGGGCGCGGTAGAAGCGCACGAACTCCGCGCCGCGCAGCTCGGCGGGCGGCGGCGCTTTCTCCTTGGTCTCGTAGGGCGGCAGCGGCGGCACCGAGCGGCGCAGCAGCTCCTCCATGCCCGGGGAAGCGCCCGACGAGAGGCGGCGAGGGCCCCGCGCTGCCCAGAGCAGCGGGCGCGGGCCCAGGCGCGGGCACAGCCGCCTCATCCCGCACACCGCCGCAGGCCGCGGCGCCGCCCCCGGGCGGCTCCGCGAGCGCTGATTGGCTGTCACTGCAGATTGACAGGCCTTTCCACCAATGGGAAGCGAGGAAGGCGGGGCGGGGATGGGGGTGTGTGAGGGGTGTGTCGGCCTCCATGTTAAGTGTGGCGCTCAGAGGTCACGGGCTGTCCCTCCTCATGGGCCGGAGATCCCCCGGCACCGCCCTGCCCTCAGAATTAATTCACCGTGCTGCACTTTGGAACCGTAAAGTCATATCGGACACAGTGCCGGGCTGTGCCAGGGGAAGATCGGGCCGGGCGTGAGGAGGAATTTCCTGATTGTGGTTAGACCCTGGGCTGCCCAAGGGCGGCGGTGGAGTCACCTCCCTGGACGTGGCACTTGGTGCCACGGGCTGGTCGAGGAGTTGGTGTTCGGTCACAAGTTGAACTTGATGATCTCAAAGGTCTTTTCCAAGCTAATTGATTATCAAGAATCATGAATCATCAAGATTGGAAGAGACCTTTAGGATCATCCAGCCCAAGTGTTCACCTAGCACTGCCACTGTGACCCTTAAACCGCAGCACCAAATGCCAGATGCAGACACCTAAGCATCTCCACCACCTCCCTGGGCAGCCTATTCCAGTGCCTGACCTCCCAACCAATGAATAAAATTTTCTCAAATACCTAATTTGAATCTCCCCTGTCTCCATTTATGACCCTATGCTGTGCACTGTATCTTTCTCCCCTGTGGCTCCCGTATTTCCTGCTGGGGTGTGCTGGCTCTGTGGGACGCCACTGAGCACCCAGGCTTGCACAACTCTGAAATAAATAATTCATGTCTCAAGTGTGTCCTTGTTGGCTTGGTGCATGTAGCCCTGGTTCCGTGCCTGAGGTGTTTTGGTTTTCTGAAATTCTTTTCCCAGAGAATTTTCTGTAAACAGGAGAGATGTGTTTGTAACTGTACTATGTTATTCATTCCTTTCCCTAGGAGGGACTTCTTCTTGATGTCCCTCTGCTCTGACCAATGTGAGTGAAGAGGTTTGTCTTTGTGTCACCAATCGAATTGGTCTGTGTAGAATAGTATAAATGGGAGACACATCCCAAAAATAAAAGAGTCATTTTCAGCCTTCTGAATCTCGAAGTCTGTGTCATTGTGGTGTAAAACAGCATCAGGTACACACCAGGGAACAAATCCAATTTCCTGGGCAGCTTCCCCATGTCCTGAGGAGGCTCCTGCAAAGCTGCTGATACTTTCAGGGACAGGGAGCCCAGCCCCAGGGAGCCCAGGCCGGTCCTGCTGCAGTTTTTTTGCTCTGAAACAACTGCAGGAAACAACACAAATTTGGTTGTGCAATTTTGAGGTCACAGACCTGAGCGTAGCCTCTTTAGGCCCTGTGGCAAAAAAACTCTTCATGAGCTTGAAGTCTTTTCAAGTATGTCAGGACCTTTTGTGAATGAAGTTAAACATCTCCATCCTGCTCCCAGCTCAGGCTTACAAAGGTAACATTCCTTTGGACATTGAGGATTTGCCTCCTTTAGACATTAAACCACAGAACACATGGGTCACGTTGGTGTCAGTGAGATTAGAATTGAGCAGCAATTGTCCCTAAAAGCACAGGGAATTGTGATTCTCAGCCTTTGAAATAAGAATTGAGGAGAGAATCAAGCCCTCTTTGTCAGTGAAGAGACAAAAAAAGAGAGCACTGCCTAATTACAAATTAGGAACTAATTACAAATTAGGGAACTGAGGGTCATAAGATAAACTATCACACCCTTAAGGGAGGAAAACATGACTCAGAAGCATTCAAATATATAAAAAGACTTTTTAAAAAACATTTGAATCTCACTGGCAGTGAATTAAGCTTCGGAAAATCCCTTCCCACCTTTAAAACCTAATTTTCAGCTACAAAAAAAAAAAAAGCCTTCAAAGTTGACTGGTCAGTTTTCCTTCATCTCCTGAGGAAAGGGGCTGCCAAAAGAGCCTCTGCCTATGTCAGATTCCCAGGATAATGTCTGTGCAGACAGAGAAGCAGGTGAGAACTTCCACCAAAAATCATGGTGCTATTTCTGTATGCACTCTTTATAGCAATTCTGCAATTTTAAATAGGGATCCATCAAACCAGTACAACTTTTTCCATTTGAAAACTGAAATAAAACAGTTTTAGCCATGCTTCATAAAAACAGGTGGATAGACAATTTTTTTTTGTAAAGGGGAGCTAGAATATGAACTTTTCCTTCTATATGTTTAATAATGGTCTTAAATCCACTGTGTTTGTTCCATGTACGATTATGTAGTAAACTTCTTCACAATCTGATGCAGATTTGGTTGGCATAAGCCCTAAAATTATGCTAAAATGAGTCTAGTTAGTCTTTCTATTCAGTGAATATTCTATTCAGTCCTTATGGACCAGCTCAGTTTCTGATTCAGACATTTCAAGAAGCCCGAGATAGAGATGTTAGCACAGGGGGAGAGTGGTGACGGAAGATGAAGGCTCCAACCTGCCAGAAAATGTCAGCATTTCTCAGGATCAATTCCTTTTAAAAATCCCATCCAGAGACGCTTCTGTTCTTTCTGCTTTGACAGCACTCTCAGCTTGGCCTTGGGTAGGATTCCTGCAAGAACAGAGCTCTCCTGCACAACCCACGGCCATAAAAACCAGCTTCCAGCCTTGTTCATCCCCAGAGACCTCTGTGGTGCAGCTTGCAAGGCTTTGTCAAGTAAGACATTTCTTTTGAAACCTTCTACTACTCCTTTTTTTTTATTTTTTTATTTTCCCCCAGGGAAAACTTAACTATCTGCTTCAGCTGCTGCTTGGAAAATGAAAGCACATCTCTGTCTGGCAGGACCTGAGGGCACCACGAGATGTCTGGCCCTGCCCAGCCTCACCTGGGTTATTATTATTATTATTATCCCTCACCTGGGACTTTCTCCAAGGGTTCAGGAGCCCCGTTTCAGCTCAGCCTGAGGGTTTGAGATCCTGCTGCACAGGGCTCATCCCAAATTCCAGCCCAAATTCCAGCCCAAATTCCCCGGGATTGCCTTGCCTTCTGCCTTGCCACCGTGGATGTTTGTTCTTGAAAACGTTTATTGCTGCAAACTGAACGTTATTATTAGAAAACTGGAGATTGAAAGAGCCTTAATTGCACTTCAGTAATTGTAAATTTTGTCTCCGAGCAAAAAGAGAAGCTAATAAAAGATGGAAAGTCAATTTGAGCCAAGTCAATCTGATCCTCTTTTTTTTTTTTTCCTCTTTAATCTGTTCAAATGTTAGGTAACAATAAAGTACCTGCCCTGGTTTCTCTGCTCAATAATTCCACTCTAGCAAAGACAAACTGATTTATGACGGAAATGAAGGTAGTCCCGTGGCTTGGGGTTTGTTTTGTTTCTTTTCTGTGTTTGCTCTTGCATGCAGAGCGCCACATAAATGTATTTAGGACAAGAGTCTGAGCTGGGAAACTGACTGTGCTATTATTCAAGAGAGTAGCAGAGCTTCAGTTCGCTTCAAAAGAAACAAGATGGAGCCAATGATTTCCAATAAATCCGTTTGTGCCTGCAAAGTGTTCATCCCAGGGAGATTTGTCAGGAAACATCACTCCCCACCCATCCTAAAGGTGGCTTATTCTTGTAATAACGGGCTTTATACACAAATCTCTCTTTTTGAGTTATTTTTAAAAACATCTATCAGAAAATATTAAAAATATCTATGTGATCAAGTGAAAACCAGCCCTTTTCAGGCTGGTAAGAGGAAATAAAAGGTCTCTTCCTCTGTTTTCCTTTCACCACAGTGCTTGTGGTGGGAGAGCAGAGTGGGAAGCTGTGCTGCAAGCTCTGAACACGTTTTGTAATAGCTCAGAACAGAGTCTGTAAAATTACTTTAAATGAGTGAGTATCCCATTTTGAGGAGTTCATAAATCTCATAAGATACTGGGAAAAGCAAACTTGCTGTAGTTATTGAGTAAAAAGCAGGGTCTTTTCAGCTTTTTGCACTGCTCTTCAATTACCCAGCCCCTCCAAACAGGCAGTTCTGAGGGTGGTTTTGTTCCAGCTCCCCAAGCTGGGTGAGATAATTTAAAATGAGATAGCAACTGTCAGAGCTGTGGCCAGTGCTTAGCTTTAATCTTGATTTTAGAGAAATACAACATTGTTTTATGGAATTACCTGGCTTTAAGCACAGGAGGCTTGTGCTGAGAGCCTGCAGGATCAGCTCTGTGCTCACAGTTTTCTGTAGTTCTACCCAGGCTCAAGATTTCCTTCCTGATTCTTCAGCTCCCTGAGTTTTTTCTTGTTTGATTTGCCTGCAGTGAGTTGTTCTCCAGGTAATGAACAGCAGAGGTGTCTGCCTCTGAAATCAAATCATGGGAGTATTTGTTTCAAGTGATTAATCTCTTTCTATGGAGCAGTTCTCTGAAATAATTGTGAACCTGAGGATTTTTATTTAGGGCGCTGTAGAATCAGAACTTTTATCGTAAAACTCTGGTTTCTAGGTCTTTTTTAAATACCAAATTTAGGAATATTTATAACTGACAGTGGACTGTGGCTGTTTCTAATGTTTTATCAAATATTTCATCTCTTTTTTTTTTTTTTAATAAAGGAAAACCAAAGCTCTTAGAGATTTTAATAAATGTTTCAAGGCATAGTTAAACTGATTGTAATACTTTTTTATTTTCAGCCATGGGTCCTAAATACAATGTTGAAAGATGCCAATACTTATATGAACATTGAATTAATTTGCTTTATTGTCTGATACTCAATTTTGCTGTTAAAGGGTTGATGGTAAATAAAAGTGGAATATAGTACATGAGTTTATAAGTCAGTGTACTTCACCCTTGTTCCCAGAGAATCCTTGTCATTATCACAGGGGCTTCCAGCCACTCTTTCTCCTCCTATTTATGTTGGTATCATGAAAAATAGCAAAGAACCCCTGATTTCTCTTTTAGTATAAAAAATAAAAGTTAAATGTTAGCCAGAGTCGTTTCCCCATCACCTCTTTACAAATATCCCTTTCCTTTTTTTCCTTATTCTGTATTGTCCTCACTTGGAAAAGTCTTCACTGGTGATTCAATTCCTAGATAAATCTTCTATGAGCATTTACCAGCTCGTTCAGCTCCTTGATATTAATTCTTGTTCAGGCTTAGATGGCACATTAGAGGAAAATGAGGCTAAAAGATTTAAGCAGATACTTTTAATTATGTCTGGCTCTAACAGAAGATGGACAGAATCTTACAGGGCAGGATATTAAGCTACTTTCCCCTGCATGAAACTTTTATGCTTATAGCACAAACCATTCAGTTTAGGAGCAAGTTCTTCCTTACAACAGTTATTTCAAACTGATGTTGGTAGTTTTTCTCCTTTGTGGCTTAGACAGATTTTTACACTTGTGTGAATTTGGGCATCTAAATTAAAAGTACTAAATGAAGTTCCCTTCCAACCTGCAGAAACAGGAAGAAGAAGGCTGAGTGTAAAAGGGAGTTGTCTCCCTGTTCTCCAGCTTGCAGCAAAAATTAGATTTTTAAACACCCTGGAACAGAGAGCGAGGAGGAAGAGGAGCAGAGGACACCAGGAAGAGGAAGCTGCAGGATTCCAGCATGGAAGGAATCTCACTGAAGTTGATGAGAAATTCAACCAAACATTTGTGATTCTTTGGGGAGGGACATAACTCCTCATCTGTTGTAGGGCTGAACTCCCTGGGGCTGTGCCTCGGGCTGTGAGCAGTACAGAACCCCAGGGAACTTTCCACTTTGCATTGCTCTCTCTTTTTTGCCTTCTCCATCATAAAGGAGTGGATGAATAGTTTGTTACAGGGCAGGAGTCTGAGCTGGGCAGGGCTTAGGGAAATAACCCACCCGAAGCTTTGACAATCCAGGTGTTTTATTGAAGTCAAGGCCTGATTTCTGGAAACTGCAGCACTTGGGAAGTGTTGGATTGTCCGTGAGTGACCCTGGCACTGCCCTGGATAACCAGTCTCTCTGTGCTCAAAGTGTTTTTGCAGCCCACTCCAATTCAGCTCCAGGCATGGAGTGAGTTATAGGAGGAGTTCAGTTTTCAGCTTGTTTATTTACTGGGTAAATGTTTCTTTTACAGTTGGTGTTTAAGCCTACAGGGATGAGTATAGGCTGCCTGTTCTAATCCTATGCAAATTTATTTAGTCTCCTGTATGCTAAAAGCGTTCATTAGTTTTAATAAACACAAAGATTGGGAAATTGAGAGCTGTAATAATTGCTTTACACAGCATGGAGCTTAATAATCAGGAAACAAACTCCTTTAAGATCTCTTGTGTTTATACTACTGGCAATGAAAGTACTGCCTTTACACCGTTGTCTTCAACACATCTGACTTTTAGTGTTGCCAGAGTTTCCCTGGAGCAATTACTTTGGAAAATTATCTGTTGGGATGGTTGTGGTGCCTGGACTCAGTTTAATTGCTGAACGCTGACTTGTTTTGTGACAAGGTGTTATTTCCTAAAGTTACCAGTGGCCTTAACAGATGTGTAATGCTGCAGCTGAGGCATTCAAGTGTTTGCAGTGTTCAGTTTGTGTGTAAATCCAGGAATACAGAAATTGCAAGGATGTCAGAATTTATGATAGCAACCTATTAATCTGTCACCAGCTCTAAAGGCCTCTAAAAGCTCAATTACCACTACGGTGTCTCCATGTTATTCCCACAGTTCTGCAGGACTGAATCACGGGGAGGAAAAGGTGATGCTTATTTTTGTCATTTCCATCATTTCTGTGCATTTCCTACACCCTGTTTGTTTTGTTTCTTAACGTTTCTACAAGTGTGAAATAAAAAAAAAAACCCCAAACCATTAAGTCAGTGCTCTGTCAGGCAGTTAATCTAACCTTTTAAAATGATGTTTGCCGAGGAGCTGTTCCTGGTGAATGGGAAACGCGTTCAGCTGATCTCTCTGGGTTTATTTCTACAGTCAGTGGTAGGAAAGAGGTCCTTCCAGAAGGTCACTAAATGTGTTCCTCTCTCCCCACCGACCCTAGGAAGGTCCTGCTGGCTCAGTCAGTGTTCTCCAAACAAACCAGCCAGCCTTTATTCCCTTCCACCTGCAGATCAGGGCAAGAAATCCTTATCAAATCCATGGTTATCATGGATAGGACACAGTCAGGGCTGCTGGACAGAGGGCAGCCTGTGCTCTGTGTTTCACAGGGAGCAGAGCTTAGGGGCAGCCTGGCATCCAGCAGCACTGGGATGTGGGGAAAGAAGGAATATTTCCTGAATTTTAAATTAAGGAGGAGTATTTTCTCAATTATAAATTAAGAAGAAATATTTTCTGGATTTTAAATTAAGGAGGAGTATTTTCTGGATTTTAAATTAAGGAGGAATATTTTCTGAATTTTAAATTGACATCTATGGAAGTGCTGCTCTGCCGTTGCTTAGACATCTAAATACTGCTGGAGTAGAGTTCATTGGTTTTGTTTAAGCTTTTATTGATTATTGACCCCGAAGAAATTACCCACAGACTGGAACATGAGAATCTCTACTGTGCAGGTTTGTATTTCTTTAATTGTGGTAGCAAATGCAGTTCTATCAGAGGGGAGAAGCATCTTCAGGAGACTTCTCTGGTGCTGCAGAGGTTTTCTGCAAATACTGTACTGGTGGCTGCTGAAATCTCTGAAGGATGGGGTAGAATAAGTGAGGGCCACAACCTCAATTTACAGCACACAAAATCAGAAATGCCGAGGATTTTTGGGAAGGGACTGGTGTCTTGGTTAGAAAGACAGGTATCTGCCAGGGAAACTGGGGTTCCCCTTAGAATAGA
>QVAJ01000017.1:5453-17681 GCA_003546035.1 Mixornis gularis
TTTCTCATGCCCAGATTAATATACAGTGCCTATTTACAACAGTACAAACTCCTGCAGCTGCCACAGAGGCTCCGTGCTGCTCTTTGTACTCTAAAAAASCCTTTTGCATTTTCCGTGGGCAGGCCCTGACCTGTTCAGCCAGGCACTTTTGGGATCGCTCCCCCCTTTGATATGGATGTCGGCTGGAGATTTGGGCATTCTTGAAAATCCTGTAGCGTAAAGAAAGGTTCATTATCCCTGCTGGGCTATGTAAAGCATCCGCTTCGCCGAGGTTGGCAAGAYCTTTTCTTTAAAGCAAACAGAGGAGGGAGAGCCGGTAGCAGGATCAGATTCCCCACAGTTTTCCTTAGCAAAGGGAGGTTATCACAACTCCTCGCAGGGATGTCTTGCAGGGTGAGCTTGGCTGGATGCCCTGGGGATGTGTTTGTGTGAACGCCGGCCCCGAGCAGGCTCAGCCCGCGGTCCCTGAGGGATCCCACGGCTCTTTGTGTCCCTTTAAAACTCCACTTGGCAGCAGAGCTGCAGCCCTTCCTCCTCGGCCTCCTGCTCCTGGATGGAGCTTTGTCCCAAACTTCCCCCAGAAGTTCTTGAACTTTGTTGTTTGCAGCTCGCGGGAGCCGAGGGAAAATCCGGGAAAACAAAGCGATCCCAAACTCTGCTAAACAGCTCCCCAGCCTCCTGRAGGAACAGCAATCCTTCCCCTTCCTCCTTGCCCCAGCTGCAGGAACATAAATCCCGATCCCTCCCAGATCCTGGGACACGCAGGGCTCGGGATCAGCCCCGCTGGGAAAAACCAGGGTGGGGGTGGGGTTTGCTGGACCGGTTTCCAAATTCCTACCAGTCCAGAATTTGGGCAGAACTGCAAAACACCCCCAGGAAGTTGAGCAGGGTGGGTGGGAGAGGAGCAGGTGTGGGCAGACATCAGCAGGCATGGGGACAGGGCATCGCTGGGAATGCAGCAGGGACATCCCAGTGTCCCCTCYCTGTCCTGAGGGGCAGCTCCTCATCTTGGCCAGAGCTGCAAAGTGGAAAAAGTGATGCAGCCCAGTTGGGTTTTTTTGGCACTTCCCTGCGTTTCCAGGGTCAGCAGTTTGCTGCTCAGAGCAGCGTGATGGCAGTGGGTGGTGGTCACTTCTGCTCCAGCTTTGGGGCTGTGTCTCTGCCAGCTGGGATGCTGTGGTGACAGATATCAGATATCTGGGTGACATCCTCCTTCCCTTCTCCTGCCTGGCCCTCCCCAAACTCCTGCAGTCGATACCACGTTGCAATAATTATCAGTGAAAATTCTGTTCGAAGCAAGCAAACCCCATTTCAGTCCCATTCCTAAGCCATAAATAACTTTTAAAAGTCAATTTCAAAGGCTGTGTTATATTGGGTGAGGGGGATTTGCTTCTGTGTTTCCAAAACCCCTAAATCTGCTGGAAATCTGGGTTTCCACGAGTCCCCTCCATGCTGTGAACCTGAGTTTTAGCATTCAGCCTCCTGCCAAATCACTCTAAATCCTATTCTGGGTAAAACTAGGGGGGGTTTTCCCTTAAAACAAGAGGGGAAATGAATGATTTTTAGCAACCCCCAGAAATGATTTATGTATCAGGCAAATTGCCACAGCCCAGCCAGAGTTCAGGAGTGCTCCTGCAGGTACCAACAACAACCCAGAGGAGAAGAGAAACCTTTGTGTGCCACCCTTTGCACAGGATAACGTTGCATGAGGAGGTGATTGAAGCCGTAATAATTCCCTGTGATTGCACAGCCTTGTCCTCTGAACACCCTGGAATGCTTTAGGAAGGAGCTGGTGTCATTATCCCGGCTCTGAGAGGGAAGGCACAGACAGGGATTTGCCTAAAGTCTCCCCAGGGGGGGTGAATGGCACTTGGGAATAAGTCCTGGCTGCTGAGTCCCAGCCCAGGGTTACCACAGAGGCCGGAGTTTCATGAAAAGAAAAGCASAGCAGACAAGGAGCCTCGTAGGCAAATCAGTTTTCAAAGCACTTGAGAACTTTGTTTAGGGCTGAATTGCAATTAGCCACCTTCCCACTGGGCTGGATCTCAAAGGAATGCTGAGGAGCAGCGTTTGCATAGGAAGGAATATTCACCAGCTCCCCATGGACAGGAGACAGCACCTGGAAACCCGACTTCAGCCTAAAGCCTGCAGTGAGGGACAGCTGGCAGGTTTAAACTTCAGCCTAAAGCCTGCAGTGAGGGACAGCTGGCAGGTTTAAACTTCCTTCTCTTTCAGATAGAGCCTGGAAGTTGTCATTTGGAGGGAGGGAGGGATGTCCTTTTGCAGACCTCATGGCCTGGAGTGATCCACTGACATCAAAGCCCTCACTGGAGCTGTCAAACAGCAACACTCAGGCTGTGTGATGGGTCCAGGCACCTCGTGCTGGGAATTTGGGGATGATTGGGACAAATGGTTGTTTCTAGGGGAGATGCCAGGMAGGAGTGGAAAACTTATCAAGCCTTTTGACATCCCTTCACTGAATTGTCCTCGTGGTCAGGCGAGGCTTTGGGACTGAGCTGGAACTGCTGACTTCATAAAATCCACCAAGGGAACTTGTCCTGGGTCAAACTCCAGCTCTCCCAGTGAGCTTTGCCCTTCTGAGATGCATCATCTCTTCTGGATGCTGACACAGGCTCGGGGCACTCGGGGTTGGGGAATCTTCCCACTGAAGCAGCAACTTCTTCCCTTTTTTTTTTTTGCTATTTATGTTTGAAATGATTCTTGGAGTTTTGCTTCCCATCCCGTAACAAAGTGAACTCGGTGGCCTCTAAATGCTGATAACTTGGTGAGAAAAGGGATCCCACCCACGGCCCTCCAAGCAGCAAAAGATGCTTTTTTGCAACATCAAAACCGTTTGGTTGACCTCAAAGGAGTTTTAATTTGTTCTGCCAACATTGCAGTGGGGATGGGAATGTTTCTGCCAACTGTGGGGGGCAGTCCAAGGAAATATTTTGTCATCTTGCAGTCCTTTAAATGTGGACAACTTGTCCTCAGTTTCCTTAAGATCAGCAGGGAGCACTGCGCTCCGCCAGGAGTATTGACTTTGTTCTCCACAAAGTTTTCTTCCTCTGAAACTCCCTAAACTTTGTGTTCCTTGTTTCCTGCCCTGCATCTTCTAACCCCCAGCCTTTTTTTTTTCATTTCTGATTTCAAATATWTTTCTCTGTAGGTTATTTTGTCCAGAAAATGAGGCAGAAAAGGTTTATTATATTTAAAGTCTCTGAATGGTGCCCTTGTCCATGAGGGAAAATTGGCAAGCTTGGAGCCTTCTCTTACAGAGAGCGAATTATTTCACTTCCACCTACAGCATACTTGCCATGTCAGGCCAGCTTTTGACATTTGTGCTGCTCTGGGGCAGCCAAGAGGCCTTTGGTGGCTTCTGGATTGTTTTGTGCCCTCTCTGGTGGCTGCTGAGGGCCAGCTGCAGCCTGAGCTGGTGGCTTTTGTGACTCTTGGGTGTTGTCCCCCTTTGTCTTGGCCTCGTGGGGCTCTAGGGGTGAGGCTGGGAAGGATTTTGTGTCTTGCTCTGCGTTCAGCTCTCAGCAAAGAGCAAAAGGAGCCTTGCTCTGGGTGAGCCCATCTGGTGGTTTATGAGCAATGCTGGCAGAATCTGCTCCCCGTTTTCCCCCAGCCCTTTGGCATCATTTCCCCCAGCCCTCTGGAAACATTTCCCCCAGCCCTTTGGGGTTGTTTCCCCCAACCCTTTGGGATTGTTTCCCCCAACCCTTTGGGACTGTTTCCCCCAGCCCTTTTGGAATTGTTCCCCCCAGCCCTTTGGAATTGTTTCCCCCAGCCCTTCTGGAATCTTTCCCCCAGCCCTTGGGAATCTTTCCCCCCAGCCCTTTGAAATCTTTTCCCCCAGCCCTTCTGGAATSTTTTCCCCCAGCCCTTTGGCACGTGTGGGGTGCAGAGAGCTGGGCAGGAGGCTGGCTGGTGGGGAAGGTGCCAAGCTGAGTGGGTGTAGGAATGTGAGCCACCTCCTCCCTCTGCTCCCTGATGCCAGCTCAATCCTTGGACTTGGGTGGGAGCWGGGAGGGCTGGAGAGATAACGGGGAGGGCTCAGGCAGAGGTGCCAGGGGCGTGCTGTGGTGTCCCTGCAGTGGCAGCTCCACGTGGAGCAGGACTGAGCCCTCTGCTGCCGTGCCACACCTTCCCCACGCCCTGCTCCCGTCTGGAAAACACCCAGCTGGGAATTCCTGCTGCCAGCAGCAGCAAACCCCCAAGAACTTTGTGCCAGCTCCACGCTCTGGGCAGAGGGAAGGTGGGCCAGGAGTGCTGGGTGCCAAGGAGGGAACCTGGGAGCGTTTCCTTCCCCGGCTCTCTCTGCAAACACAGCGCGGTTTCCTTTATCGAGTTTGTTTTTCTTATCTCCTCGGCCCCTCTGTGCCAGCACAAGGCTGTGCTGGGGAGTGCTTTCCTCTGTGGGGTGACAAGGACACCTCAGAGCTGCCCCACAAACGTGTCAGAGGCACGGGGCTGTGCGTGGGTGCCGGAGGTGGCTGCAGGATGCTGTGGCTTCCAGCAGCTGCTCACACAAACAGCCTGAACCCCTCTGCTGCAGCCTGGGGGAGGAAATYGCTGGTGTTTCAGTTCTGCTGCAGTTTCTGGCACGGGCAGGGTGGATCTGAGGGCAGTGTGGTGCTGGGAGCACTGGCAGGGCCCTGTTGAAGTTTTTGTCACTGTGTCCCCGCAGAGGAACAGCCCTGGGAGCTGTGCAGCACCTCAGTGACCCCAAACTCCTCCACGTGCAGTGCACGAGCAGCAGAGTCCCAGGGCAAGGCTGCAGGCAGCCCTCACCTCACCTCCAGTGCCACTTACCCTGTCCTGAGGGGACCGGGTGGCCTCTGGTGCCCGTGGGAAGCTCTTGGCACCCCGGGGCACCCCTGGCAGGTGATGGCTTTTGTTTCCCACCCCTGGCCCTTTCTGCCGGCCAGGGAAGGGTTTTTGGGCTCTGCCCTCTGAGTGCCAGGGGGGTGAGTAAGAGCCAAACCCTGCCCAGGCCATCAGCTGTCCCACCCTTGGCGGGCTGGGCAGTGTTTGGTGAAATTATCTTTCCAGATAAGCTGTTTCTTTGTGGGTTTTTTATTTTTGTTTTAGCGATGTAGAAAGTTCCAGGCACGTTCAGACACACCCAGGAGGGGGGAGCTGTTCTGCCCAGGGTGGGAGGAGGGAGCTTGGGGGGCACCTCGGGGGCACCTCAGTACCTGGGCAGGTGAGGCTGGTCCTGGATTGTCAGACCCAAAATGCTCCCAGATCCTGCTGTGGTTAATGCAGGATTAAGATGAGCCATGGGAAAAAGGGAGGTGACCAGCAAAGCCCTTGAACCTGAGTGGACTTTCACTTTCAACTTTAATATTGCCCTTTGCAAAGGTTTTTTTGAAAAGGAAAGATTTTGTGGTGTCTGCATGCAGACCTCTGCATTTTTGTTTTGTTGAACAYGTAGGAGAAAAGGGCCMTTTTTATTTAAACTGTCACAAAGGTTTTCAGAGGTAGTGAGACCAMGTTCCTTTCTCTTTCAACCCAGCTGCCCAAATCTGTTCCTGTGTGCTCCAGACCATCCCTTGGAGCTGGGAGTGAGCCCGGGGGGTGGTGAGTTCCTTGGTTGGGCTGTGATTTGGGGGCTCTGGCTGTGGCTCTCACTCTGTTGYGTTGCTCCAAGAACTCAGAAATGGTGAATTTTGGGAGTGGTTGTAACGGACTGGAGACTAAAACATCGAGGATGGATTTGCAGGAGCTTTGATGTGGCACAGGAACCCTGTGTCCCCCCAGCTGCCTTGGGTGAGGAAGTCCCTGGGTTTCTGGTGCCGAGGAAATCATTACAAACAGGATGTTTGCTGCAGCCCCACTCCCTGCAGACCCCGCAGGGCCCCGAGCAGCAGCAGCAGGAGGAGCTGTGGGTGCTCCCAGCTCACACACACTGATGCTGATGTCACCAGGCCTGCCTTCCTACTGCCCCCATGGCAAAACCCTGCCCAGGCTGGCCGTGCTCCTGGAGGGAAGTGTGCTGGGAGGATGAGCTGGGACATCGCCAGCTCTGTTTGTTTAAATAGGATTTTTTCGGGGCTGAAACCAGCTCATTGTTTTCTTTTTAGCTGCTCGGGCGATCTGGCCACGCCCAGAATTATTCTTTGGCATCTCTGGCCTTGCTGGAAATGCATATTTGGAAGTTTTCTGTGTTTCCCCCGTGTTCCCAGCCTGCTGTGCCTGGATGAACACACAGGGATCACCACGCTGCTCCTCCTCATTTTCTCATTGCCAGGCTGCAAACCCGACTGGAATTTTGTGAGGTTTGCCCTGAGGAGCCCAGGAAGGGCTGGTGGCCACTGCTGGTTTTAGTCTGCTCTGATGAATGTGATGAGGAACACCACAGAAATAACGGGGTTGAAATGACACTCCTGGAGCTGTTTGGGGTGACAAAACAGTTCCCTGCCTGGGGGGACCACGGCAGGAGACAATTCCTGCCCTTCCATTTGCTCAGGAAGCTGCTGATGCTCTTGATTCAAGGTATTAAACAACAGAACAGTGTTGGTATTTCCCACTGATGCTCTGCTGGCCCCGTCCCTCCTGCCAGACTCCCACACCTGGAGCTGTGCCAGGTTCTCCTGCTTTGGGAATGGTTCAGTTGTGTTCCCAATTCCTTCTCTCCACCTGCTTGTTCCAAACGCTGCCCCAGCATTTGGGGTTATTCTCCCCCAGTGGTGCCTCTGTCACACCTGCCCGGGTTTGTCACCTGTTTGTCCCCTCTCTGACTCCTCCTCTGACCTGGGCTGGTCCCCACTGAGCAATTCYAGCTTTGCTGCAGCCCAGCTCCTGCTCCTGCTCCCCGTTCTCCAGAACAAAGCGGTTTTCTCCCTCCAGGTGATAACTGCATTTCCCTGGCCCAAGCAGAGGATCTGAAGGGTGGGATGGGGCTTTYCTGGAGCTGCAGGATCAAACCACGAGGAACAGGGAGCTTGAACCTTCTCCCCTCAGCTGCTGGGCCAGTGCTTGGAGCTGCTTTGAGGAATGTGACCCCTTCTTGATGGGTTTAAAGGGCTGAGCTGGTAAACACTGCTCAGGCRCTGTCCCCAGAGTCACCTCTGGCATTTCACCGCTCGGGAATGCTGCCCTGGTCACCTTGGCAAGGAGAAGAGCTTGCTGGAGAGGTGAAGCACCTCTTGTCCCTTGTAATCCCCGGCTGCTTGAAATTGTAATCAGTTTATGCGAGCAGCCCCGGAGGGAATTGAGGCCGGCACGGGGCGGCTCTGGCTGGGTCTGTGCAGAGGTGAGGGGAGAGTTTCTGCATCCCCGAGGTGCTGGGGACACCTGGGAGGGATGGCAGAGCAGATGTGTGCAGATGTGTGGGACTGGCAGGGCTCTGCACACCCCYGGAGAAAAACGCCAAAATCTGGGGAAGGTGCTCGCCCTCTTTATTGCCACAGCTCCGCCTCGGGCTGCTCCAAATGAGAGAGCAACGAACTACTGAGCAATGCGGGGAAATAAAAACAGYTAAAAACAACCCTGCCCTGAAGACACGAGAGCCCTCCCCATCCCTCGTTTGGCCGGGAAAATCCTGCCTGCTGTGTGCGGCCACGTCAGCCCGCAGCTATGACAGCGATCCCGTCCTGCTGGCAGCGCTGCTCCCGCAGGAGGGCGAGCCATGGAAACAGGGGCAGCTCCAAACCCTGAGGCTGCCGCTGGGGTGGGAGTCAGGTACGGGGCTGCTGAGGSTGGCACAGCCCCGGGAGGGTCCCTGCGAGGTGGGCACGGTGTGGGAGCTGAGCCCGGCGCTGGGAGATGCTCGCGGTGCCCAAGGGATGAGTCCTGGGGAGCTCCCCCAGCCCAGCTTTGCCACTCGGGGAATCAAACCCGGCTTTTCTCTCCTCTCCCTTTCCCCGGTGAGACACAGCCTGGCTTGAATTCTCTCTTTGTTCCCCCAGATCATGATCGAGTTCTGCCCCGGCGGGGCCGTGGATGCCACGATGCTGGGTGAGTGCAGCCCTGCCCTGATGCCCGCGGGGCATTTCCAAACTCCTGGCACCACCCCGGGAGCATCCCTCGGACAGATGGCAGCCACGGGGGCCACCGCTGCCYTTTCTCTGCCGGGATTCTGCCTCTTTTCATACCCTGAGCAGAAGGTGTGGCAGCCCTGGGCGAGTTTTTGAGCTACTTTAATGTCCTTTTGTGATTTAAATGCTGCTGGGATCAGCAGATCACAAGGCGTGGGGAGAAGGGAGAGTCTGGCTGCAGGGGAAAGCTGAATTTAAATATTTATCTGCTGCGGGGGGGGCTCTGCCTGCTTGGGATCCCCGTTCCCACAGCTCCCAGCAGGGCTGAGATGTTGAAGCTGGGTGCCTGTCAAGATGAATTTCCCCAGGCCTTTTTTGCTGACTTCTCCGTATGGTCTCAGTCACTCGCYGAGGCAGCAGAGCTCTGATAAACTGCAGTTTGCAGCAATCCCASCAATTTCCCCCTTTTTAACTCCTCCCTCCCACACAGAGAGAGTTTCTGGGAGCAGGGATGGGTGGCTGGACCCCAAAAAAGCCCTGGCTGGTGTCACAGCCCCTCCGGTGTCACCCTCAGGGGGGTGACATCCCCTCTGCACAGCTCTGACATCACCCTGCCCACAGCCCTGGGACAGAGCCACAAGTCCCTGGGGGTCACTCCTTGTCAGCCCTGATCTCTGCAAAGGCCTCACTTTCTTTTATTCCCAGAAATCAGATTTATCATCTTTAACTCAGCCCTTCAAGCTCGTCCCTCCTTTAAACTTTAACTTCTATAAAGCAGCTCCAAATCACAGCGTGGAAAAATACCTTTCCTGAAGTGCTGGAGGGAATGATGYCTTCCCTGTGGAAAACCTCAGCAGGGGGTGGTTTTACACATCTCTTGGGATGTAAAAATGCTCCTGAGCATTCGTGGCTCCTCTCTGGAGGACCTGGCAGCACAGGAAACCATGAGAGAGTGGCCTGGCTGCAGCTCTGTGAGCCCTGAGTGAGGGTGAGCAGGAGCTGGAGCTCAGGAATGCTCCCAGAATTCATAAATTCAGAATCAGTAAACCCCAGAATCCCAGAAATGCTCAATGCTGCCTGTCCCACCTCCCCATCCCCACCAGCAGCTGGAGTTTGCCCTTCAAAATCTTCTGTACAAAACCCGTGGCCCAAAAACTGGAGCTGCCTTTTGCCAGATGCTCCAGGGAGGGGGAAAATCATCAGCTTTTCCCAGAGCAGGGGAGACATTGATGAGGAAAGGAGGGACAAAGTGCCTGAGGTTGTGGTTAAGCTCTTGCTCTGCACAAACATCTGTCCCCAGTTGCTGGGGTCCCTCCATGAGCCCCACCTGGTGCTGTCTGAGCCCTGCTGGAGGAGRGATGTGCTCTGCAGGGGCTGCCTCAGGGAGGGAGGGCGGCTCAGGAGGTGCTGACTGTCTGGAGAGGTGATGTCTGCAGAGCTGGGGGGCTGCAGGTAGCCCAGCAGAGCTCAGCAGGGAGGTGACACCAGTGCTGGCCTGTCCCTGCGAGCCACAGAGTCACAAAGCATCCTGAGCTGGAAGGGACACACAAAACCCAGCTCCTGACCTTGCAGGGGACAGCCTCAGGGATGCCATCGTGTGCCTGAGAGTGTCCAAGCGCTCCTGGAACTCTGGGACTGATGTCAAAGTGCCAATCCCTACCCAAAACACCAGTTCAGGGCAGTGGGCAGGGATAACCCTGCTGAGCATTGAAATCCTGTTCCTTTGGGAAGGAAGGATTTCAATCCTGTTCCTTGGTGTGTCCCTTGATGTTTAGGGGGCTCCACTAACCCTGCTGAGCATTGAAATCCTGTTCCTTTGGGAAGGAAGGATTTCAATCCTGTTCCTTGGTGTGTCCCTTGATGTTTAGGGGGCTCCACTAACCCTACTGAGCATTTAAATCCTGTTCCTTGGTGTGTCCCTTGATGTTTAGAGGGCTCCACTGCATCTCCCAGCAGGGAGAATTCCCTGCTTCCCCTATTCCCTGGGGAATGAGGGCTGCTGATGTTCATGCCTGGGTTTGACCCTGCTGTCCTGCAGCCCAGCTCAGCTCCCTCCTCCCACAGCAGTGACCCCCAGCTTGTCTGTCTTCCCAAATTGCCAGGGAATTTGCAGTTCAGACCCCATCCCAAGCATTTCTGGCTCCTCCCTCCTCGTCCCCCTCATCCACAGTTCCAGGCCCTCAGCTGAGCATCCCCAGGAGGGAGCTCTGAGCCAGCAGCTCCAAGGGGTGGAAATTCTGCTGCAAGCRCTGGCTTAGGGAATAAATCACCTTAACAAGCTGATTCCCGACGTCTCCTGCTGCTCTGACACGGGGACAGAGGCTTTGCCACGCTCTGCTGGGTCACCTGGGCCTTCCTGCTGCTCAGGTGRGCATCACCTTATCTCTGTCCTGTTTCACCTCCCTGCAGAGCTGGACAGGGGCCTGACTGAGCCTCAGATCCAGGTGATTTGCCGCCAGATGTTGGAGGCTCTCCACTACCTGCACAGCAAAAGGATCATCCACAGGGACCTGAAGGCTGGGAACGTGCTCCTCACCCAGGATGGGGACATCAAGCTCGGTGAGCCCCTGGCACCAAGGACAGCTGGATTGGAGGGTTTGGGTGGCCCTGGGTGTGTTGGCATTGAGGGATCCTCCTCTGCTGCCCCAGAGGAGCAGCAGGACCAGGAGGGGAAGGTTTTATTCCAAGGAAAGKCAAACGGAGCTGGGTGCTGTGCCCAGCCCCCAGCCACAGCCACGCTCAGGCCCCCCTGAGGGATTTCTCCTCCCTGAGTTTGTTTAATCCCTCTCTGAACTCAATTTCTGTGGCTTCTTGGCCTGCTGAGCATCCTGTGCAGGGTGCCAGTTGGCAGGGCTGGGAGCTGGAAGAATTCCTCTTATCTGCACRGCAGGTTTGGTGGTGACAGGGGGGAGGGTTGCCAAAGGGTTCCTTTGCCAGCTCACTCTGCTTTGGAGTCAAATTTGGCACCAGAAGGACCTGCTGGGGGAGGAGAGGGGGGATTGATCTGCAGGAGCTGGTCAGAGGGTGACCCCCAGGCAGGGACACCCCGAGCTCAGGCTGCAGATGGGTGACAGCTCCTCCAGCTGTCCCCAGGGCTGTCCTGGAGACCAAACCCACCTGGAGCGGGCTCAGGACCCTCTGCAGCTCTGGCCAGTTTAACCTGGCTGGGCTTCAGCTCAGGAGGGACAAAATCAGGGAGAGGCACCTTGCAGTGGCTGGAGGGGAGAGAAAGAACAGAACAGAAATTTGGGTTTTTCTGCTGTAAAATCAGGCTTTTTGCTAGGACAAAAGTCCTAAAATCTGCTATAGAAGAATGTAACAGTATTTTGGTTTTTCTGTTCTAAAATCAGGCTTTTTTCTAGGGAGTAAGTCGTGAAATCTGCTATGGAGCAATTTGGTTTTTCTGTCCTAAAATCAGGCTTTTTGCTAGGAAATAAGTCCTAAAATCTTCCATAGAGGAATGTAACAGTATTTTGGTTTTTCTGCTATAAAATCAGGCTTTTTACTAGGAAATAAGTCCTAAAATCTGCTATAGAGGACTGTAACAGTATTTTTGTTTTTCTGCTCTAAAATCATGCTTTTTGCTAGGAAATCAGTCCTGAAATCTGCTATGGAGCACTTTGGTTTTTTTGCTGTAAAATCAAGCTTTTTTGCTGGGAAATAAGTCCTGAAATCTGCTATGGAGGAAGATAACAGAACTTTGGTATTTCTGCTGTAAAATCAGACTTTGCTAGGAAATAAGTCCTGAAATCTGCCACGGAGCTGCTTGTGTTTGCAGCAAAGAGCCCCATTTCCTCCTCAACGTGTAAGGTTTGGCAGGAGGGAGTTGTAGTGCCCGTTTTACAGAACATGGGAGAGGAAAATCCTGGGGGTCACGTACCCCAAACCAAGTTTAATTCCCGATGCTCAGCTCGGAGGACACGGCCCGTGGAATCACGTTCTTGCYTTCAGTGTGTGTTGTTTGCTTTCCAATCTGTGTCCCAGCCAAATGTGTTAACTCAGAAAGGTTTTTTTTTCACTTTTCCTCCGGCCTCTAATGTTACTGCTCTTTGCAGCTGACTTTGGAGTGTCTGCCAAGAACATGAAAACCTTGCAGAAGCGAGATTCCTTCATTGGGACCCCTTACTGGTGAGTCCCTGCTTGCCGGGAAATCCTGAAAAATTCGCTCCTGAAAATCAGGTTTCGCTCTGAAGCTGGCTTTGGGGATGTGTTGGAGGATTTTAATGAGGATTCTTGGGGG